>LR738715.1:339938809-339973131 GCA_902687465.1 Secale cereale
TTCCAAATTGAAAATTTGGGATGTTACAATTTGTTTCAAACTTCTTTTTGTCATAACTTGAGTTTCGTAACTCCGTTTGAGTTGATTCTTTTTGCAAATCGAAGCTCTTGACCTAAACTTTCTGATAAGGCCAAATTCATTCAATTTTGGTACTGTTAGAAATTGTTTTCTGTTGCATGAGTTATTCGCTTGTTTTTCGAAGTTTTCCGAAGTGTTTTCTTCGTTCTTTTCGATCTTCTAAGTGATTGCTTATGTGTGGTTACTATTGTTGCATATGATAGATTGATCGGAGTGTGACAAGTAGATCGAACCCAAGTTCTGAGTGTGAAAAATCTACATCATCTGTACAAGGCAAGTTCATACTTTGATCATACTTTCCAATACCCAGTTTTCCATGCATTAGTTATATCCTCAAACATTTGCATGAGTAGGAATGGTTACATAATATGATGCTTTGTAGTTCATGAGGTAGGAACCCAATGACTTGAGATCAACACAGGAAATATACGCTTTGTTACTTATTGCTTAGCCATGCTCGTAGACGTGGATTGGTATGTGAGATTCATGAAAGTTGCGAGAGTAGTATTATTTAAGGGAAACTTAAGGTGGAAATTTAATACACATCTAGGTGGATTGGTTAGGGCACCCTGGAGCACCCAGTGGTTTGCCCGGGCACCTGGAGAAACCAGTGTTTCCCTAGGGGATCCTGGAGGACCCGTGTGATCGCCCTATTGGAATGCCACCCACTCTCAAAGGGGTCATATGATATTTTCATGCCTAGAAACTTCCATGTGCAACCACAAGCCATTATGGGCTCCGGCATAGTTGAGTATGTTGTGTGACCTCTTTCCGTGGTAGACTAGAAGATGTAGCAGGTGTAGGTGGTACGATCTACCCAGGGTTAAGAGTTAATGCTTCTGAAAGACTGTGTCTCGGTCATCCGTTTCTCAAACAGCATGCAGTGCAAGAAATTAAACGGAGGCGATCAAGTCTTGTGGGGAAAAGTGCACAAACCTCTGCAGAGTGTACAAACTATTCATGAGTAGCCATGTCCACGGTTATGGACATCTTTGAGTATCTAGAAGTGGATTATTTTGTTGATCTCATCACTTGATCTAATAAAATTGTTGGGTTGTCAATTTTGGTAACTTGGGGAATTGAGATGGAGGAACCATTCTCAATATTTCTTAAGTTCAACTGAGTAGTAAATAAAATGTATTCCTTTGTGGTAGGCAAAAATCAGCTTTATGCAAAAACAACCTTACAGCCTCCACCAGCCAAATATGCATGTAGTTTTAGGCATTGTTCATCATTACTGCTATAGTGTGAATTTGCTAGTACATTCAATGTACTGACCTACATGACTGCAATGTCTCATGTTGCAGGAATTATTCAACGAGTAAGAGTTACGTTAGGGTTGTGTTGTCTACACTCAACTTTGCCGTTGGAGTTGATGGAACTCCACAAACTTGTTCTTACTTCCGCTATATGGATTGAGGTAATAGTATTTACGTTACTTTATACATGTGATTTACCTCTAAAATAAATCCTCGAGTACTATGTGTGTCAGCATACCAATCCAGGGATGACACTTAATAACAGAGGCTTGATCTAGTCGGGTCGGGTCGCTACAGGACCCGAAGGTCTATGGTAAACTACTCACAACTCATCGAAGAGGCTATGGTGTTGATGTAGAAGCCCTCCATAATCGATGCCGCCTCCGGTGGAGCTGCGAAACAGGCCCCAAGATGGGGTCTCACAAGTACAGAAGGTTGCGGCAGTGGAATTAGGGTTTCGTGGTGCTCCTCGATGTTTTCAGGGTACGTCGGTATATATAGGAGGAAGAGGCACGTCAGGGGAGCCACGAGGGGCCCACGAGGGTGGGGGAGCGCCCCTGCCCTCGTGGCCGCCTCGTTCCTTCCCTGGCATGTACTCCAAGTCTTCTGTGTTGTTTTTGTTCCAAAAATGACTCTCCCGAAGGTTTCATTCCGTTTGGACTCCGTTTGATATTCCTTTTCTGCGAAACACTGAAATAGGCAAAAAAACAGCAATTTGCACTGGGCCTTGAGTTAGTAGGTTAGTCCCACAAATAATATAAAAGTGTATAATAAATCCCATTAAACATCCAAAACGGATAATATAATAGCATGGAACAATAAAAAAATTATAGATACATTGGAGATGTATCAACAGTGTCCTGATATATCAGATTGAGACTACTGCCGCCGCCCATAAGGACTCGGGTGAGATGGTATCCATCGATTATTGGGTCGAGCACTAGGGAAGCCGAACCCCCATGACGGATACTAGTTGGATGGTCCCTGCGATCGAAGGTGATCGGACAGGCCGACCAGTGGTTGAATTTGGGGGCTACAGGCTCGACGGCGTAGACATGTCGGACTGCGTGCTTGCGCTCCCTCTTTGGGATATGAGTGGCATATATCATGTTCACTGTTTTGATCTCCGGTGGAAATTTCTTCTATCCCCCTATGTTCGACTAGCGAGGTTCATCCTCGTGTTCGCTCTGAGGTCCCTTTCCCTTGGGTTCGGTGTTAAGCTTGCCGGCCTGCTTGAAAACCCAACAATTACGGTTGGTATGGTTTGTAGGTTTCTCTAGGGTGCCATGGATATGGCAGGGCCTATCTAATATTTTATCCAGGCTAGATGGACCATCTTTGTTGCCTTTGAATGGCTTCTTCCGTTGACCAGGTCTAGAGCCGCTGAATCCGGCGTTTACCGCTGTATCATCTGGGCTTCTTGCGTTGTTTTGATGTTTGTTTTTGTTATGTCGTGGCTTTCCATTGTCGTCCCTGACTTCAGATGTTCCAGGGTCGCTGGTGCTGCTACGAGCTATCCAGCTGTCCTTGCCCGCGCAAAAACGGGTCATGAGTGTAGTTAGGGTTGTCCTCGGCTTTTCCTATCCGATGTGTCTGGCTAGCCATTCGTACCGGACACTGTGCTTGAAGGACGCTAAGGCTTCGGCGTCTGGACAGTCGACGATTTGGTTCTTTTTGGTTATAAACCGATTCCAAAGCTTGCGGGCTGACTCCCCGGGTTGTTGGATGATGTGACTTAGATCATCAACATCTGGGGGCCGGACATAGGTCCCTTGAAAATTGGCCCGAAAAGCATCCTCAAGTTCTTCCCAATTCCCAATGGAGTTCTCTGGGAGTCTGTTTAGCCAGTGCCGAGCTAGTCCTTTCAGCTTGAGGGGTAAATATTTGATGGCGTGGAGATCATCTCCGCGAGCCATATGGATGTGAAGAATGAAGTCCTCTATCTAGACGGCAGGATCCGTCGTTCCATCATACGCCTCGATGTTTACGGGTTTAAACCCTTCTAGAAAGTTGTGATCCAGCACCTCATCGGTGAAGCAGAGAGGGTGCACGGCGCCCCTGTATTTTGCTATGTCGTGGCATATGTTCGATGGCTGTGATGTTCTGTATTGGCCCCGAACTGGTATATGGCCGGCGTAATTGGCTTGATAGCCGCCGTTCCGTGCGGGAGCATGGTCCCTAGATCCATAGATGGATCTGGTCTTACCAGCCTTTTTGTTCAGGTTCTCACGAAGATCGTGTTTCCGGGCCTGAGACGCATCCTCCTTTCCTTTACGGGGTGGGGGTGCGGGCTTGTGCATGCCGTTGCTAGTTAGCATGTCCCGTCCATGAGGTGGGTGGTCCGGCTTGTCGGCAGTGTTGTTCTTCGGCGGTATAGCCGCAGCGGCCTTGTCATCGAAATCAGGCAGCAGTTTATGCTTAGGATAGCCTTTGGTTTGGCGATTGCCATATTTTTGCTCAGCGTCTAGCACTTCATCCCATCTATCGTTGAGCATATCATGTTCAGCTTGAAGTCATCTATGCTGCTTTTTAGGCTCCTCGCAGTGGCAATATGCCTTCAATGGAAGTGCTTTTGTTCAAAGGGTTCTTCTGGGACGATGTATTCGTCGTCGCCCAGGCTAACATCGTCTTCGGAGACAGGTTCATAATTACTGTCTTCGGCATCGCTGTCGTCAGACTACGGTTTTGGACTATGCTCATCGTCCTCTCGCTCATCCTGCTCCATCGTTGGGTCTGCGGGGTCTTCGGCTTGTTCCGGACTGTCACCATCGTTAGTGACAGTGTTGCTATATTTTCCTTTATGGGATTTAGTTCGGCGCTTTGGACGCCGACGTTTGGGAGGTTCTTCTACAGGCTTGTCCTTTGCGGGGTCGTTTTCGCCGTTGCCCTCCTTCTCCTTAGATGTATCCACCATATACACGTCGTATGAAGACATAGCTTTCCATCGCCCGGTGACGGGCCGGTTTTGGTCTAGATCTGCTTCGGCTTCGAGGTCCATCCCTTCGAAGTCTTCGGAAGCGAAGTCCAATAGATCAGTTAGATCTTCGACCGTGGCTACCAAGTGGGTGGTGGGTGGGGAGAAAAATTCTCCATCATCAGCCTCCAGTTCGAACCGGATATAATTCGGTTGTGTGTCCCCAACTAAGGAGAGATATTTTAATGAGTTTAACATGTAGCCAAAGGGTGAGTGCCGGAAGATATCTACATCACTAAATTCGGCGATAGACGCCTGATCGAGCTTGAAGGGCGCAGATGCGCATGATTCCGAACCTAAGGCCGGAGACGAGACCGAAGTTCTGGTACCACAGCTCCCGCTCGAAGTTGGGTCCATGTGCGGCTCGAGCGCCGTTGAGTCTGCGGCTTCCTCGACGGGGTTGAGCTTCCTGTCCTCAGGTGACGCGATCTATTCTGGATCTAGGGCCAGAACTGTTACAGGTGCTATTTCCTGGTCCAATGACAGAGTTAGGTTGTGTTCATCGTGGTGGCGGAGAGAGGTCGCCGTGGGCTCGAATATGTTGAAGATCAAGTCTCCGCGGATATCAGCAATGTTGTTCAAGCTTCCAAACCTGACTTGATGGCCAGGGGCGTAGCTTTCAACATGCTCGAGGTGGCATTCTGTGTTGGCACGAAGCATGAAGCCGCCGAACACAAAACGTTGGCCAGGAGGAAAAATTCCCTCGGTGTCGCCGTCGTGGTTGATGACGCGATCCATCAGTCCTTCGGTCGACGACATAGTGGAACTCTCAATGAAAGCACCAATGTCGGTGTCAAAACCGAAGATCTCGGGTAGGGGGCCCCGAACTATGCTTCTGAGGATCGATGGTAACAGGAGGCTGGGGACACGATGTTTACCCAGGTTCAGGCCCTCTCGGTCGAGGTAATACCCTACTTCCTGCTATATTAATATGGATGAATATGATTACAAGAGTTGATCTACCTCGAGGTCGTAATGGCTAAACCCTAAAGTCTAGCCTATGAGGATGTTATGATTCTCTAGCCTCTACGGACTAAACCCTCCAGTTTATATATGCACCGGAGGGGCCTAGGATTTGTACATAACTATATTGCAGAGGAAGGAAATATTACACCTGGACCTAAAACCTGCCATTATACAAATACAGGAGTTCTATCCAGATACGAGAGACGATCTTCAACAATGATCTTCACGGCCCACCAGTCCGGCCCAACAAGAGTCATCCGGCCACCCGAGGACCCCTCAATCCAGGACTCCCTCAGCTGAAGTGTTCAGATGGACCACATCAGCTACAGACCCTTGTTTGCAAAAATTCATAAGCTCTTGAGATGAAATTGCAGAGCACTGGTGGTAACCCTTTGCTACACCTTGAAGTTCCACATCTCTTGTACTGGTGGTTACTGACATATGATGGCCTCCCAATCAACGTACATCGGGATGTGTTTCTTGAGCCAGTCCATGCCCAAGATGGCATCATACGCTCCCAGCGAAATGATCTTGAAATCGGTGATGAATTCCTATCCTTGACATGTCCATTGACACTAAGGAAGGATAGTGTTGCAGAGTAGCAGAGCATCGTCGGCTACCTTAACCTTGCAGGGCTTGGACAGCGGCAACGCCCCCTTCAGTCGAGCAGCTAAATGTTGATCCACAAATGAGGACGTGCTCCTGGAATACACCAACAGAAGAAACTCTCGTCCCTGTAGCCAAGCATGTAACTAAATAACAACGGGGCCTTCTGAGCCAGCTACTGGATGGATAGACAACACACACAAATTGTCGTCGTGTGTCTCTACAGGTTTAGCCTATTTCTCAGCAATACTCTCTTTGTCAGGGCCAATTAACACGAGTAGTTCCTCAACGATGTGCATCTGAACAGTTGTGGGGCATGTGTGATCTTTGCCCCATCTTTCTCCGCATTTTAAGAACAATCCACGGGCTCTTATGAAGTTACAGAGGGTAGTAATCTTACTGCTATCTGAAGGCGGCCTTGTTGCATCTGTTCCTCTTCGGTATTCAACTATCATAACATGAGCTGTGGGTCGTGGGAATGCGACAGCTGCTATGGTTGTACTGGTAGACACACTGCGCAAAATGGCATTGCTCGCATGGGATCTTCTCCATCTACAACTTCTTCTTGCAACAGTGGTAAGGAACATGTGTCCAAGTCCGATGGCCTCTGAATGAGCACCACAGCACGAATATCAGCACGCATCCCCTCGATGAAATGTGTGAGGAAGAAATATGGATGAGTCAGTTTAGAATACGAGATCACATGATTCATTAATGCTTCAAATTGGTCAATAAGTTCTACCATGGAATTTATCTGGCGAATAGCATAAAGCTGTCGGATCATGAGCTGATGCTTATCCCAACCAAACCAAGTGCACAAAAAAGATGTAAACGACTCCCAATTGAGCCCGACGATTTTGCGCTGCACCGATTGCAGCCAGATCACGGCAGGACCGGAGAAGTTCAAGGTCCCCATAGGGACCCAGTAGGATTCATGGGCTGTGAACATCAGGAAATACTGCTCGGCAAGCATTTTCCATAACTATGGATTTCACCAGCGAAAGTGGGAAATGCCATCGGTGGAGGTGCTTGGCCCGTGGTCGCGAGTACTTGTGACGACAAGGGGGGGGATTGGAATACGGAATCATGGCCATACCCGTGACCGGGGAAGCCACCAGTGACTCGAGGGTCACCGTCAGGGGTCCCCTGGGGTGTGGTGGTGCGTCGTGGCCTGGTTACCCTTGGATCTCGCATGCGACCAGGGGAGGGGTCACATGTGGCGGGGATCTGGTGGATGGTGCGGTCGAGGAACCGTGTCGGAGATCTCCAGTTACACGAATTGCACCTCCATATCCGGCTTCCAAGTGACGAGGGTGTTGATCCAGGCGGTCTGCATCACCACGGCCTTGAGGATGACCTTGTTGTCGTCATCCTGCCCATTGGCACGAGCGACGACCTCTTCGCCCATCTTGTCGAGGTACGCTTTCAACGCCAGATCTATGGTGGCAATAAGGATGTCGCGCACTTGTTTCTGGCGGCGGGTTTCCAGCGCGGTCGATCAGTTGCGACGGCTGTCGGTGTCAAAACCGGCGGATCTCGGGTAGGGGGTCCCAAACTGTGCGTCTAAGGTCGATGGTAGCAGGAGACAGGGGACACAAAGTTTACCCAGGTTCGGGCCCTCTCTATGGAGGTAATACCCTACTTCCTACTTGGTTGATCTTGATGAATATGAGTATTACAAGAGTTGATCTTCCACGAGATCGTAATGTCTAAACCCTAGAAGCCTAGCATCTATGACTATGGTAATGAGTATATCCTTTCCGGACTACACCCTTCGGTTTATATAGACTCGGGGGGGTGGTCTAGGGTTACATAGAGTCACTTACATAAGAATGAATCTTCATAGTTGGTCGCCAAGCTTGCCTTCCATGCCAAGGAGAGTCCAATCCGGACACGGGTACAGTCTTCGGCCTTCATGTCTTCACAGCCCACCAGTCCGGCCCATTGATGATAGGTCGGACGCCCGAGGACTCCTTAGTCCAGGACTCCCTCAGTAGCCCCCCAACTAGTCTTCAATAATGAGGTGTTTGGCACACAAATTGTCTTCGGCATTGCAAGGCGGATTCCTCCTCTGGTGACCTCCAAGTAATGTATTCGGTCGTTGATCCAATGTTGCTCCCCTCGACTTTTGCGCGTTAAATAACTTCGTCTTCCACGTGTCGAGCGAATGTGGAAGGTCAGGTTATTTTTGCAAATAGCACCCCGTCCATGCAAGGAAGAGCGCCTATTTAAAGAGATTGGATCTTAGACCCATTTGGCACCACACAGAGAAAATCCCCGGAGACCGCTAGGATAAACCATTCCAATATGGCTAGCGTTCCCATTTCCTCCTCCCATTCCGGCCCAGAGAAAGGTGAGTGGGAGAGGTGTTCCATGTCCCACAGTCAATTAGCGAAGCTGCAAACGCAGGGATTTCTTCCCCCTGCAGATCTAGTCCCTGTTCGAGCGGGGCTAGCCTCCTTAAATGTTGATACTCAAGCAGAGGATTTCCCCAATCCCTCTAGGGGGAGCGAGTGTGTTTCATCCCCTATCTGCTGAGAGGCGTCGGACTTCCAATCCATCCATTCCTCCGAGGGCTTCTGGAATACTATGGCCTCCAGCTGCACAACTTCACCCCTGCCTCGATTCTACACATTGCGGGTTATGTTGCTTTATGCGAATTATTTCTGGGCATTGAGGCCCATTTTGAGCTATGGAGGAAGTTGTTCTGTCTTGTCCCGCGCAATCATGAGGGTCAATATTTGAAGTGGGCGGAGCCGAAGTATGGTGCATTGCTGACACCGGATACCTGTCCGGCAGACCAAGGAAGGCATTTGAAGAATGGCCTTCCGAATGGTTCTACATTGAAGACGTCGCGCTACCCGACCCAGTTCGAAATGGTCTTCCTGAATTCGCGATCGTTCCGCTGAAGAAGCGCCACAGTTGGCGTCCCCGGAGTCCTGAAGAGGATGATAGCACGGAATTCATCAGCTCATGAGAAAGACAAAGATGCTCGCTCAGTCCGGACTCACAATAGTCGAGGTTATGGCGACATCCATAATGCGAGGGGTTCAGTCGCTTCAATGAAGAGGGCTTCCAATGTGGCACTATAATAGAGAGGATGATGCCTCCTGCTGTGGCCGGAAAGTTCCGGATACCCCAGCTGCTCTGGCCAAGATATTAGCTGAGCTATTCAAAGGGGAGGAAGAGGAATTTCTTTGCATTAAGCGCAAAGATGGGTATTCTATGTACGATCCTCCCAGTTGGGTAAGCCCCAACCCCTATGTTTTACTCATTCCAATTCCGGATCACCTTTGATAAATTTCTAATCCGTTTGTTATGACAGCACTGGCGAAAGGTCACTAGAGGACTTCATAGTCCCGCCCCACAGCCGGAGAACCACAACCGGGAACTTGATCCTAGGTTTGAAGAGGATACAGATATATTCGTGGTGCTCGCGGAGGGGGTGTTTTACCAGACGAGCTATGATGGCACAGAAGTGGCCATCACCGCGGACTACCCTGGCCTTCTTCCCGCTTCACATGTAAGTAATCAAGAGACACCTCCTCTAAAAGAGTGCTCTTATTCTGCCTCACCCACCGCACTATCTCGTGCTCCGCGGGGAGGCGTTCGGCGATTCTGAAGAGATCCATTCCCACGCCGGGCAAGCCTTCGAAGAGGAAGGCCGACGAAGACACAACCAGGCCTTCCTCGAAGAGGTATGGATTTATAAATATGTTTTTCAGCGGCCACATACAACTGTGACTTGTGCGTTTGTCTTGTTACAGGAAAAAGGTTTGCCGAACTGTGCCCGGGGGCCCGGCCAGTCATGTTCCCGACAACCGGGATTCAGATCCTGCCGGAGAGATGGGGGCCGATGTGGGAACAACGCTGGACTGTCCTTCGGCCGAGGGTTCGGAATATATATTCGTTACCAACTCGGAAGTAGAGAGCACCATGAATCATCGGCGCTGCAGGGCTGTCTTACGAGACCCTAAGTTCTCGGAAGAGGCATTCAATGCCTTCAGCTTGGGTGACGCATACATCCAAGCTGCTCAAGATGGGCTTAGAAAAGCCATGAAACAATATTTGACAGATGTGCATGTAAGTTTTCTTTGTCCAAAAAAGGATAACCATATGCCCGTAACCCCGAGACTGAAAGCAGTTGGTACAACTGATTTAAGGATCGTTGTATAACCAGGTCCTTACAGAGAAGAATGGCCTGCTAGCCCGAGAGCTGGAGCAGTGTTGGGCGCAGCTAAATGCTGCAACTGCCGAACTGGAGAACTTCAAGAAGGCGTCTTCTGGTAACATTCCCCTCCATTGAACAGCAATAATTGTATACCAACTGTACTAATAATGTTGCTGATCGCATAATAGGATCGCCCGATCAACTTGAAGAGAAGTTAAAGATCGCCCAAGAGGGAGAAAGAGAAGCGAGAAGGCTACATGCTGCAGGCGAGCGTGTTCTGGCCCGAGTCAGAGGGGAGAAAAACAAGCTACAGGATTCCAACACTAAATTGGGTGAAGAATTGAAAGATGTGCGAGCCGAGCTGGCCGACTCCATGAAGGAGAACAAGAAGCTGCGGGGCGGCATATTCAGTATTTGTCTGAACTATTTTAAAGTAGTTCGGAGATAAATTGAACTGATATAGTTATAATTACAGGTATATTGACGGGCCGTCCTGAAGAGGAGGTGTCCAAATCATTAAGTGATCTGCTGCAAGGGCTGTCGCAAGTGCACGAACAGGCTCGGCTGGCGATGCGGAGTGTTGCCAAGGCCCTATGGCCATCCGTCTCCCCTCCAGGAAGTATGGAGGAGCTTGTAGAGTTGTTCAAAGGAGCGCGACGGCGTATCCGGCTATGGAAGATATCGGCCTGCCGAGAGGGTGCGCGAGAGGCCTGGGCCATGGTGCAGACGCAATATACCAAGATGGATCCTAATCGCATGGCCCGTGTCGGACCGCTAGGGTCGAATGGGGAAGAAATTCCCTTAGTTTAGTATATGACCAAGTAGACGTGGCCGCCAAATATTCCCAACAGGATTGTAAGTTAGACCGTCTGTTGGACGGTATAGAGGAGCACGTGTTTAAGTCCAAGTGACTATGTACTTTCCTTCAAATGTGGAACTCTAGCTGAATTGTATAGCATTTGTCATGGCGGACCTTTTCGCTTCAACCTCCAGACCCGAGGGTGCGGAGTGTTTCGAATACCATCGCGGCCGAATAGACCGAGGTATGCATGGAAAACTAGGCATAGGGGTCATAGTTGCTTGAACAGACAAGTTGTATCCAGCTAGTTATGTTATATTACATTGAGATTGTAAGAAACATCTTCCAGAGAGAATATTTCCGTTAAGGGTTCCTTTCCCTGGGTGTGCATGCATTAGTATACATGTTCGAATTGTGATGTGAAAATCACAGTGTGTATAGCTTCTGGGGGTTCACAATGGAGTGGGTGCAAAAAATATCTTTAATTCACCGACCGAATATTCCCTTAAGAACGCTAGCTTTCGGCTTCACCCAGTCTGAGGTACACATCCGGATGACCCGGCAGTAACAATCGCAGAGGTGCTCCCTTTATGCCCTAGCCAAACTAACAGGAACGTAGGGCATAAGCACAGGAGCCAGGCAACCCAGCTTGGCCAAAACTTAAGTCATATCGATGCATATAGTGACGAAGAAAAGGTACATATGGAAAAAAACTCATATGTGAAGAGCTTGATGCTCAAGGAATAATAATAAAAAGCTTTTGTCCAAGAAGCCCGCAGGTATAGTGGGCGTACATATTTAAAGATGTATGCGTCAGGGGTGTGCGGTCGAGCCGTACGAAAGCTTTAAAGCGAGAAAGAAAAAGTAATCGAAAAAAGAGAAAACATAATGGAAACTACAGAGGAGAAGGAGACGAACAAGGAGTTCGGCGCTAGGCATAGAATCTTCGGAGTCTGGCCGCATTCCAGGGGTATGGCTCGAGGCGATTGTCTGATGCATCGCGAAGACGGTACGCCCCTCCGGTGAGAACTTTGTCAATTATGAAGGGACCCTCCCATTTGGGCTTGAGATTGTGCTTTTTCTTCTCCGGCGGGCGTAGAACGAGTTCGCCAATGTTGTAGGTATTGGCCCGTACTTCTCCACTTTGATGTCTTCGAGCCTGCTGTTGGTAAAATGCTGAACGGGCTTTTGCGACATCGCGCTCCTCTTCCAGGGCATCAAGGTTGTCCTGCCGATCCAGATCGGCTTCTCTCTCTTCGTACATACGCACTCGAGGTGAGTCGTGGATAATATCGCAGGGCAATACAGCCTCCGCACCATACACCATGAAGAAAGGTATGTATCCGGTAGTACGGTTGGGCATGGTCCACAGCCCCCAGAGTACGGAGTCGAGCTCCTCAACCCAGTGCTTGTCAGATTCTTTCAAAGACCGCACTAGTCTGGGTTTGATGTCGCTCATAATAAGACCATTGGCTCGTTCGACTTGACCGTTTGGTTGTGGGTGGTAGACAGAGGCGTAATCGAGCTTAATGCCCAGATTAGCACACCAGATTTTTACCTCATCGGCTGTGAAACTGGAGCCATTGTTGGTGATGATGTTGTGTGGGACACCATAACGATGCACAACGTCGGATATGAATGTTATCACCGGCCCGGACTCGGCCGTTTTGACTGATTTAGCCTCTATCCACTTGGTGAATTTGTCCACCATGACAAGCAGATATTTTTTCTTGTGACTTCCCCCTTTAAGGGGTCCAACCATGTCCAGTCCCTAGACTGCAAATGGCCAAGTAATGGGGATTGGTTGTAAGGTAGTTGGGGGCATATGGGTTTGGTTGGAGAAGAGTTGGCATCCGACGCAGCGCTGGACAAGGTCATGCGCATCTGCTCGGGCCGTCGGCCAATAAAACCCTGCACGGAAGGTCTTGCAAACAAGGGTCCGGACTGCGGCGTGGTGTCCGCCTAGACCAGCATGAATTTCTGCCAAAAGCTGTCGCCCCTCTTCCTCGGAGATACATCTTTGAAGTACTCCGGTAGTACTTTTCTTGTAGAGCTCTCCGTCGTGAACCTTGTAGGCCTTCGAACGCTGGACAATGTGGCGGGCCTCATTCTAGTCTTCAGGGAGTTCCTTCCTATTAATGTAGGCCAAGAAAGGTTCGGTCCATGGGGCAATGAGTGCCATAATGAGATGGGCTGACGGTGTAATTTCAGTGGCTGAGCCCCCGATGATATCGGTGTGTTTGGAATCTGCGGTTGTGTTCGGATCCGGACTATTGTTGCCGCCCTCCCCATGCCACAACATGGATGGCTTAAAAAGCCTTTCCAGGAAGATGTTAGGTGGAACGGGGTGATACGTCTCCAACGTACCTACAATTTTTTATTGTTCCATGCTATTATTTATGAAGTCTTGGATGTTTAATGGGCTTTATCATTCACTTTTTTATCATTTTTGGGACTAACCTACTAACCCACAAGCCCAGTCCACATTGCTGTTTTTTGCCTATTTCAGGGTTTTGCAAAAAAAGAATATCAAACGGAGTCCAAACGGAATGAAACCTTCGCGAGAGATATTTTTGGAGAAAATCACGACCGGGAAGCTTGAGAACCACGTCAGAGGATCGAGGAGCCGCCCTCGAGGGTGGGAGGCGCGCCCCCCTGCCTCGAGGCCTCCTCGTGTGGCCCCTGGTGCCCTCCTTCTTCCTATATAAGTCCACGTACCCCAGAAACTCCGTAGATAGAGAGAAAAACTTAATTCCACCGCCGTAGATTCTGTTCCCATGGAGATCCTATCTTGGAGCATGTTCCGGAGCTCTACCGGAGGGGGATCCATCACGGAGGCCTTCACCATCATCATCATCGCCCTCACCATGAGTTGTGAGTAGTTTACCATAGACCTTCGGGTCCATAGCTAGTATCTAGATGGCTTCTTCTCTCTCTCTGTATCTCAATACAAAGTTCTCCTCGGTCTTCGAGGAGATCTATTCGATGTAATCTCTTTTTTGCGGTGTGTTTGTCGAGATCCGATGAATTGTGAGTTTATGATCAAGGTTATCTATGAAAGATATTTGGTTCTTCTCTGAACTTTTTATGTGTGCTCATAATATCCTTGCAAGTCTCTTCGAATTATTGGTTTGGTTTGGCCTACTAGATCTATAGTTCTTGCAATGGGAGAAGTGCTTGGCTTTGGGTTCAATCTTGCGGTGTCCTTTTCCAGTGATAGTAGGGGCAGCAAGGCATGTATTGTATTGTTGCCATCGAGGATAAAAAGATGGGGTTTTCATCATATTGCTTGAGTTTATCCATCTACATCATGTCATCTTGCTTAAGGCGTTACTCTGTTCTTATGAACTCAATACACTAGATGGATGCTAGATAGCGGTCGATGTGTGGAGTAATAGTAGTAGATGCAGGCAGGAGTCGGTCTACTTGTCTTGGACGTGATGCCTATATACAATGATCATGCTTGTATAGTCTCATAATTATTCGCTTTTCTATCAATTGCTCGACAGTAATTTGTTTACCCGCCGTAGAATATCGCTATCATGAGAGAAGCCACTAGAGAAAACTATGGCCCCCGGGTCTATTCTCAACATATCAATCTACATCTACTTTACTTTTACTGCTTTTATTTTGCTGTTTTATTAAACTAAAAATACAAAAAATATCAACTATCATCTCTATCAGATCTTACTCTCGTAAGTGACAGTAAAGGGATTGACAACCCCTTATCGCGTTGGCTGCGAAGTTCTTATTTGTTTGTGCAGGTGCGAGGGACTGGCGTGCGGTCTCCTACTAGATTGATTCCTTGGTTCTCAAAAACTGAGGGAAATACTTACGCTACTGTGTTGCATCTCCCTTTCCTCTTCGAGGGAATACAACGCAAGCTCAAGAGGTAGCAAGAAGAATTTATGGCACCGTTGCCGGGGAGGCTTACGGAAAAGTCATATACCAAGTACCTATCACAAACCCTTATCCTTCACATTACATTTATTTGTCTCTCGTTTTCCTCTCCCCCACTTCACCCTTGCCGTTTTATTTGCCCTTCTGCTGCCGTGTGTTTACCGTTCGCGTGCCTCTTGTTTGCTTGTGTTGCTATGTGCCCTCATTTAGCTTGCATCTTCGCTTGCTGAAGTATGAATCATCATCCACTTGCTAATCTCTTTAAGAGATCCAATTATGTTGAACCTATTGCTAGTGAGCTGCGTGCACTAGATTATCTTTATGGGGTTTTGCTTGAAATTTATGAATCTGAAAATTGTGGGGAATTGTTAAAAGAAAAAGTGATTCATGTTAGCTCCTTAAATAAAAAGCATGATTGCAATGATGTTACTATAAATTCTATTGATGTCAATTGTGCTAATAATATGCAAAACCCTAAGCTTGGGGATGCTAGTTTTGCTATGTCTACTACTTGTTACAATGATCATGATTGGGGTGATTCTTCTTATGATCTTGAAAATTTATTTAATCCCCATGATGAATATAAGATTGGTAATAATGTTTGCATTAATATTGAAAGTGGGTTTGGAAGAGTGTCAACTTTAGATCCCACATACTTGGAGAATGTTCAAACTTATGAAATTTTTGATGAAAGTGGGTTTGGAGAGGTCATGACTTTAGTTAATGTTGATCCCACTATTTTGGAAGAGAGCCAACCTCGTATGCATGTGAATTGTGTTAAGAATATGTCCTATGATAGCTATATTGTTGAATTTGCTTATGATCCTACATGCAATTATTATGAGAGAGGAAAATATGGTTGTAGAAATCTTCATGTTACTAAATTACCTCTCTTCGTGTTGAGATTGATCTTGTTTCTTTCTTTTTCCTTGCATATGCTAGACCTTGCTTGTCTTGCTAATTTGTTTTCCTATAGAATGCCTATGCATAGGAAGCATGTTAGACTTAGATGTGTTTGTCACATATTTTGTGATGCTCTCTTTGTCCTTCAATTCTTATCTTTCATGTGAGCATCATTGAACTATCGTGCCTAGCTAGGGTCGTAAAACGATAGCGCTTGTTGGGAGGCAACCCAACTTCATAATTTTTGTTTTTGTTGCTGTTAGGGAATAAATATTGTATCTATCCTCTGATTAGATGTGGTTTCAAGTTTTGTTTAGTGTTTGTGCCAAGTAGAACCTTTGGGAAGACTTGTGTGAAGTTTATGTGATCATGCTGTGAAAAACAGAATCATTAGCACTGGCTAAAGTGGTCTTCAGATTTTACTGGAGCGTTCTATTTAGTTGATTCTTTTTGAAGATGATTAATAGACAAATTCCTCAAATTTAGCAATTTAGTTAGAATTTTTTGGAGTTCCAGAAGTAGGCGAAACTTGCAAATTACTATATGCTGTTCTGTTTTTGACAGATTCTGTTTTTTGCGTTTTGTTTGCTTATTTCAATGCATCTATGAGTAATATTGGAGGATATGAATCATAGAGAAGTTGGAATACAGCAGGTTTAACACCAATATAAACAAAGAATGAATTAATTGATGTACCTTTGAGTAGTGGTTTGCTTTCTTATACTAACGGAGCTCACGAGAATTTTTGTCTAAGTTTTGTGTTGTGAAGTTTTTAAGTTTTGATTATTGCTTTGATGGACTATGGAACAAGGAGTAGCAAAGTCCTAAGCTTGGTGATTCCAATGGCACCCCAAGTAAATTCAAGATAATCAAAAGCCTAAGCTTGGGGATGCCCCAGGAAGGCATCCCCTCTTTCGTCTTCATCCATCGGTAACTATACTTGGAGCTATATTTTTATTCGCAACATGATATGTGTTTTGCTTGGAGCGTCTTGTATAATTTGAGTATTTGCTTGTTAGTTTGCCACAATCATACTTGCAGGACACACCTATTTTAGAGAGTTAAATATGGCCTAGAAATTGTTAGAACACTCTATGTGCTTCACTTATATCTTTTGAGTTGAATAGCTTTTGCTCTAGTGCTTCACTTATATCTTTTAGAGCACGGTGGTGGTAATATTTTGTAGAAATTGTTGAACTCTCATGCTTCACTTATACCTATTTGAGAGTCTATTAAAACAGCATGGTAATGTGTTTAGGCTAGAGAAACTAGTCTTCACATGATAAACATCCAATGTCAATGTAGTAAAAAAAATCACACCAAGTGCATTGAATAGAATGAGATGTTGGATGCTTGATAATTGTTTTGAGATATGAGGATAGTGATATTAGAGTCATGCTAGTGGAGTTATTATGAAATTGAGAAATATTTGTGTTAAGGTTAGTGATTCCCGTATCATGCACGTATGGTGAACCGCTATGTGACGAAGTTAGAGCATGAGGTATTTGTAGAGTGCCAACCTTTGTGTGGAGGTCGGGGGGCGCGATGGTTAACTCCTACCAACCTTCCCCCTAGGAGCATGCGTTGATTGCTTTGTTTTGATGACTCATAGATTTTTGCAACAAGTATATGAGTTCTTATGACTAATGTTGAGTCCATGGATTCTACGCACTCTCACCCTTCCACCATTGCTAGCCTCTCTTGTACCGCGCTACTTTCGCCGGTGCCATAAACCTACTATATATCCTTCCTCAAAACAGCCACCATATTGTTCCTCAAAACAGCCACCATACCTACCTATCATGGCATTTCCATAGCCATTCCGAGATATATTTCCATGCAACATTCCACCGTTCCGTTTATATGACACGCATCATATTGTCATATTGCCATGCATGATCATGTAGTTGACATCGTATTTGTGGCAAAGCCACCATGCATAACTTCATAAATGTTACTCTTGTTTCATTGCACATACCGGTACACCACCGGAGGCATTCATATAGAGTCATACTTTGTTGTTGTAGTATTGAGTTGTAATGAAAGTGTGATGATCATCATTATTAGAGCATTGTCCCATGGGAGGAAAGGCTAAATCTATAAAGCCCCTCCGCAAAAAAAACGAGAAAAAAAAAAGAAACGCCAAAGAAAAAAAAGGCCCAAAAAAAAGAAAAAAAAAGGGACAATTGCTACTATCTTTTTCCACACTTGTGCTTCGAAGTAGCACCATGTTCTTCATTGTAGAGAGTCTCCTGTTTAGTCACTTTCATATACTAGTGGGAATTTTCATTATAGAACTTGGCTTGTATATTCCAACGATGGGCTTCCTCAAATGCCCTAGGTCTTCGTGAGCAAGCAAGTTGGATGCACACCCACTAGTTTCTTTTGTTGAGCTTTTATTCATATTTAGCTCTAGTGCATCAGTTGCATGGCAATCCCTACTCACTCACATTGATATCTATTGATGGGCATCTCCATAGCCCGTTGATACGCCTAGTCGATGTGAGACTATCTCCCTCCTTTTTGTCTTCTCCACAACCACCTCTATTCCACCCATAGTGCTATATCCATGGCTCACGCTCATGTATTGCGTGAAAGTTGAAAGGTTTGAAAAGATAGAGTATGAAAACAAATGCTTGGTTGAAATCGGGGTTGTGCATGATATGAATATTTGTGTGATGAAGAGGGAGCATAGCCAGACTATATGATTTTGTAGGGATAACTTTCTTTAGCCATAGTATTTTGAGAAGACATGATTGCTTTGTTAGTATGCTTGAAGTATTGTTATTTCTTATGTCAATATAGACTTTTATCTTGAATCTTTCAGATCTGAACATTCATGCCACAATTAAGAGAATTACATTGAAATACTATATTGGTTAGCATTCCACATCAAAAATTCTTTCTTTATCATTTACCTACTTGAGGACGAGCAGGAATTAAGCTTGGGGATGCTTGATACGTCTCCAATGTATCTATAATTTTTGATTGTTCCATGCTATTATTTATGAAGTCTTGGATGTTTAATGGGCATTATCATTCACTTTTTTTTATCATTTTTGGGACTAACCTACTAACCCAAAGGCCCAGTCCAGATTGCTGTTTTTTGCCTATTTCAGGGTTTTGCAGAAAAAGAATATCAAACGGAGTCCAAAAGGAATGAAACCTTCGCCCAGAGATATTTTTGGAGAAAATCACGCCCAGGAAGCTTGAGAACCACATCAGAGGATCGAGGAGCCACCCTCGAGGGTGGGCGGCGCGCCCCCTTCCCAGGGCGCGCCCCCTGCCTCGAGGGCTCCTCGTGTGGCCCCCGGTGCCCTCCTTCTTCCTATATAAGTCCACGTACCCCAAAAACTCTGTAGACAAAGAGAAAACCCTAATTCCACCGCCGTAGCTTCTGTTCCCGTGGAGATCCCATCTTGGAGCATGTTCCGGAGCTCTACCGGAGGGGGATCCATCACGGAGGCCTTCACCATCATCACCATTGCCCTCACCATGAGTTGTGAGTAGTTTACCGCAGACCTTCGAGTCCATAGCTAGTATCTAGATGGCTTCTTCTCTCTCTGGATCTCAATACAAAGTTCTCCTCGGTCTTCGAGGAGATCTATTTGATGTAATCTCTTTTTTGCGGTGTGTTTGTCGAGATCCGATGAATTGTGAGTTTATGATCAAGGTTATGTATGAAAGATATTTGGTTCTTCTCTGAACTTTTTATGTATGCTCATAATATCCTTGCAAGTCTCTTCGAATTATTGGTTTGGTTTGGCCTACTAGATCTATAGTTCTTGCAATGGGAGAAGTGCTTGGCTTTGGGTTCAATCTTGCGGTGTCCTTTCCCAGTGACAGTAGGGGAAGCAAGGCACATATTGTATTGTTGCCATCGAGGATAAAAAGATGGGGTTTTCATCATATTGCTTGAGTTTATCCCTCTACAGCATGTCATCTTGCTTAAGGCGTTACTCTGTTCTTATGAACTCAATACACAAGATGCATGTTGGATAGCGGTCGATGTGTGGAGTAATAGTAGTAGATGCAGGCAGGAGTCGATCTACTTGTCTCGGACGTGATGCCTATATACAATGATCATGCCTAGATAGTCTCATAATTATTCGCTTTTCTATCAATTGCTCGATAGTAATTTGTTTACCCGCCATAGAATATCACTATCATGAGAGAGGCCACTAGAGAAAACTATGGCCCCCGGGTCTATTCTCAACATATCAATGTACATCTACTTTACTTTTACCGCTTTTATTTTGTTGTTTTATTAAACTAAAAATACCAAAAATATCAACTATCATCTCTATCAGATCTCACTCTCGTAAGTGACCGTAAAGGGATTGACAACCCCTTATCGCGTTGGCTGCGAAGTTCTTATTTGTTTGTGCAGGTGCGAGGGACTGGCGCATGGTCTCCTACTAGATTGATACCTTGGTTCTCAAAAACTGAGGGAAATACTTACGCTACTGTGCTGCATCTCCCTTTCCTCTTCGAGGGAATACAATGCAAGCTCAATAGGTAGCACGGGGTCACGCTTAGTGCCAATGCGAGCAAGGACGTCCGCCATATGGTTACTTTCTCGTGCGACATGATGAAATTCAAGCCCCTCGAACCGAACCGACATTTTGAAGACGTCATTATGATATGCTGCCATCTCTGGATCTTTGGCATCAAAGTCGCCGTTTATTTGAGTTATTGCGAGGTTTGAGTCCCCGCTCACCTCCAGGCGTTGTATGCCCATGGATACGGCCATCCGAAGACCATGCAATAAGGCCTCGTATTCGGCTGCGTTGTTGGAGTCTGTGTATAATATTTGGAGCACATACTGGACGACATCTCGAGTGGGGGAGGTTAACACGACGCCCACTCCCAGTCCCGTCAACATTTTGGAGCCGTCAAAATACATAACCCAATTGGAATATGCACCGTACTCTTTAGGGAGTTCGGTTTCTGTCCATTCGGCGACGAAGTCAGAGAGTACATGGGATTTGATGGCTCGACATGGCTTGTATGTTATGTCAAATGGAAATAGCTCGATGGCCCATTTGGCAATCCGGCCCATGGCATCACGGTTGTTTATTATGTCATTCAGTGGTACTTCAGAGGCCACCGTGATTGAACACTCCTGGAAGTAGTGTCGTAGCTTTCGGGATGCCATGAAGACTGTGTATGCTATCTTTTGGTAATGGGGGTACCAGGATTTGCATGGTGTGAGGATAGTAGATATGTAGTATACTATTTTTTGAAGTGGGAATTTGTGTCCGTCTTGTTCTCGTTCGACGACGAGCACGGCGCTCACCACCGGATGTGTTGCCGATATGTATAGCAACATGGGTTTGCCGGCATTTGGTGCGGCCAAGATTGGGTTGCTTGCTAGGAGGGCCTTTATTTCCTCCAGTCCGGCAGTCGTCGCGTCTGTCCATTCGAAGTTATCGGTGCATCGTAAGAGGCGATAGAGTGGTAGTGCCTTTTCTCCTAATCTGGAGATAAAGTGACTTAACGCTGCCACGCAACCAGCTAGTTTTTGGACTTGTTTGAGGTCTGTTGGCGTAGCCAACTATGACAAAGCTCGGATTTTAGCTGGATTTGCTTCTATTCCTTTATTGGAAACAATGAAGCCCAGCAGTTTTCCAGCGGGGACGCCGAAACCACATTTTTCCGGGTTGAGCTTAATGTCATACGCACGGAGGTTGTCGAATGTAAGACGTAAGTCATCTATTAGTGTTTCGACATGCCTAATTTTGATGACGACGTCATTGACGTAGGCTTCTATTGTCTTGCCGATCTGCTTCTCCAGGCATGTTTGAATCATGCGTTGCTATGTGGCGCCGGCGTTCTTGAGCACGAAGGGCATGGTGTTGAAGCAGAATGGCCCATATGGGGTAATAAATGTTGTTGCAGCTTGATCGGACTCCTTCATTTTCATTTGATGGTATCCGGAATATGCATCGAGGAAGCACAGTGAGTCATGTCCTGCGGTGGCGTCAATGATTGGATCAATGCAGGGGATGGGGAAGGGATCCTTAGGGCAAGCCTTGTTGAGGTCTTTGAAATCGACAGACAGGCGCCAGGATTTGTCCTTCTTTGGTACCATCACCAGGTTTGCCAGCCAGTCCGGATGTTTGATTTCTCTAATGAATTTGGCCTCGATAAGCTTGGCCAGCTCCTCCCCCATGGCTTGTCGCTTGGGTTCGGAAAAGCGCCGCATTGTTTGCTTGACCGATTTAAATCCCTTTAATATATTAAGGCTATGTTCGGCCAGCTTGCGTGGGATCCCTGGCATATCTGAAGGGTGCCAGGAAAATATGTCAGTTTTCATGCAGGAATTCTCGTAGTGCGGCGTCAACTGTTGGGTTGAGTTGCGCTCCGATAGATGCTGTCTTCTTGGGGTCCGTTGGGTGGACCTGAAATTTGACTATTTCTTCTGCTGGATTAAAGGAGGTGGATTTGGGGCGTTTGTCGAGGATCACATCGTCCTTGTCTACCGTGGAGCGCAGTGTGGTTAACTCTTCGACCGCGAGGGCTTCGGATAGCGCCTCGAGGGCCAGGGATGCGGTTTTGTTTTCAGTGCGGAGTGCTATGTCCGGATCACTGACGAGAGTGATTATACTGTTTGGTCCAGGCATTTTGAGCTTCATATAGCCGTAATGAGGTATAGCTTGGAATCGTGTAAAAGCATCCAGCCCCAATAGGGCGTGGTATCCACTGCTGAAAGGGGCCACTTGGAAAGTAATTTCTTCGGACCGATAATTCTCCGGCGTGCCGAATACCACGTCAATTGTGATTTGCCCGCGCACCGCGCCTCCTGACTGGGAATGATTCCTCAGAAGGTTGTGCTACTTTGCTTGATGCGGCTCCTGTCTATTTCCATTTTGTGGAGTGTGTCCTCATAAATGAGGTTTAGTCCGCTACCGCCGTCCATGAGGACCTTAGTAAGTCGAAACCCGTCCACGATGGGACTGAGGACTAATGCGGCTGGCGCCCGGATTGCCCTGTACCTCGATTCGTCATCGGCATTAAATGTTATAGCCGTGTCGTTCCAAGGGTTTATTGCGACGATTTGGCAGACTTCGGCGAGATCGCGAAGTGCCCTTTTGCGCTTGTTGTTTGAAGCGAATGTCTCGAAGACCATCAATACTCTTGTGTCATCGTTTTCTGGAGGGTGCTGCTTTGGGGTGTCCTTGATATGGATGTCCTCGCCGCTCTTGGCTACTTGGCGGAGTATCCAACATGCTCTAAGGCTGTGGGTTGCCACGGTATCAAGTGTCGTGTGTATTTTGCATGGGCCATCGAGCCATCCCTCCAGAATGGTGCCGTGCCACGTAATGGGTTTATGTTTCTTGACTATTGGACTGGGCGTGCCGCGGGGGTGCGCCCTCTTCGCCTGTAGGAGGAGTCGAGTTGGAACCGACGGGTCCCAGCAAGCTGCCTGAGTTTTCCAGGCGCTTTCCATCACGCTGTACTTCTGTACGATAGTTGCTAAGTCGGCGAACTTCAGTATGTGGCGGCGATTGATGGCGTTGAGAATTCCGTCATCCGCGCAATTATTGCAGAACACTGATATCACGTCTTCATCGCAGCAATCTTTTATCTTATCTTTTACAAGGAGGAATCTGGCCCAGAAGTGGTGGACCGTTTCCTGAGACTGTTGTTTTATGCTCATGAGAGCGTCTATGTCCGGGTGGGTGGGTGGAATTAAATCTGAACCCTGACCCGACCGATTGTCCGGAGTCTGAAGACCTCCCAGACACAACAGTTCGGGCTGTGGAGTATCTTCTGATTGTTTAGCACTGCCGTCCGATTCTATGTTCGGAGGGATGGTCGCATCGTTTTGCTGGTCGGTATCCGGTTCTTCCTGATCGGTGATCCAAACATAGTCCGTCTTCAATATAGAAGAAGACTCGCCGTCCTGCTCCTTGACTACCGCTATCTGGTGAGTGACCGGTGGAGTTTTGAGTTCTCCTTGATCGGTTTTAAGCCCGATCCGATCATAATCTATGGCGATTCCCAAAGCGGTGATGCGATCTAGGAGTTCGTTCAAGGACGAGAACTATGTCGGATCCATCTGCTTGGAGCATTCCGAGTTGATGCGAAGGGGGTTTTCGATGGCCCGAGAGGTCATCGTTGGCTCAAGGGCTGAACGGGCGATCATGGTAAAGCCGCCCAGCCGGAGGGTTTGGCCTGGGGCTAGGACTCCCCCGGAGGTGATGTTGTCTTTAAGGACAAGGCGAGCCACCGAACCATTCGTCGACGTCACAGTGGAACTCTCAAGGAAAGCACCAATGTCCGTGTCAAAACCGGCGAATCTCGGGTAGGGGGTCCCGAACTGTGCGTCTAAGGTCGATGGTAGCAGGAGACGGGGGACACGATGTTTACCCGGGTTCGGGCCCTCTCTATGGAGGTAATACCCTACTTACTGCTTGGTTTATCTTCATGAATATGAGTATTACAAGAGTTGATCTACCACGAGATCGTAATGGCTAAACCCTAGAAGCCTAGCTTGTATGACTATGGTAATGAGTATATCCTTTCCGGACTACACCCTCCGTTTTATATAGACACTGTGGGGATCTAGGGTTACAGAGAGTCGGTTACATAAGAAGGAATTTTCATAGTTGGTCGCCAAGCTTTCCTTCCACGCCAAGGAGAGTCCAATCAGGACACGGGTACAGTCTTCGGTGTTCATGTCTTCACAGCCCACCAGTCCGGCCCATTGATGATAGGCCGGACGCCCGAGGACCCCTTAGTCCAAGACTCCCTCAACGGCAGCGGTGGTGGAAGGGTGTAGGGTGACAACCTGATACTGCGATGTTAGGTACCCGCCCAGTAGTATTGAGACAGATCGCGGCAGGACCATAGAAGTTCACGGTCGCCATAGGGACCTAGTAGGATCCATGGACCGTGAACATCTAGAAATACTGCTCGGCGAGCGTTTTCCATAACTGTGGATTTTCACCAGCAAAAGTGGGAAACGCCATCGGTGGAGGTGCTTTGACCATGGTCACGAGTACTTGTGACGACAAGGGGGTGGATTGGAGAACAGAATCATGGGCACACCCGTGACCGGGGAAGCCGCCCGTGACTCGAGGATCACCATCGGGGGTCCCCTGGGGTGTAGTGGTGCACCGTGGCCTGGTTGCCCTTAGATCTCGCGCGTGACCAGTGGAGGGGTCGCAGGCAGCGGGGATCCAGTGGATAGTGCGGTCGAGGACGATGTTGCTTGGAACACCGTGATAGAGAGCTCCAGTTGCGCGAATTGCGCCTCCATCTCCGGCTTCCAAGTGACGAGGGCTTCGATCTAGGCGGTCTGCATCGCCAAGGCCTTGAGTATGTCCTTGTTGTCGTCATCCTGCCTGCTTGCGCGGGCGACGACCTCTTCGCTCATCTTGTTGCGGTACACTTTCAGCGTCAGATCCATGGTGGCGATGAGGATGTCGCGCGCTTGTGTCTGGCGGCAGGTTTCCAGCGCGACGGATCGGTGGTGGCGACGGTGGTGGCAGAAGGGTGGAGGGTGGCTACCTGATACCATGATGTTAGATACCAACCTCGATCTCGATCTAATGTTGTTCACGCAAAGTTGTTGCAATTACACATTGTCTTACAAGGGAAGAAGAAGAAGTAAGAGGAAGGAGAGCTCTGTCGTGCCTTGCTCTTCTGATCTTACTGGATACCGTTCCTTCACTCTCTCTCAAACTTATGTAGAGTTGACCCACTGTGGACCCATGAACCTCATATTGGCATGCTTGATTCAGGTTGGCCTGGCGATGACGCGGTCCTCTCCCTCATTGATCCACTTGGATTCCTCCGGCGTTGACTTGGTAGTGGTCGTGGTTGTATTCTTGCTAGTCGCAGGTAGGCGACAAAATTTTGTGTTTTGACCCTTTTGGATAAGTTTAACCAGATTTGACCTCGGTTGGAAAATATTTTGAAATTTGACGCTTTTTCTTACCGCCATAGAGCTTGGCAGTAGGTATGCATAGCCTACCGCTGGAACCCCCGGCGGTAGCTGACGAATCCATGTCAGCAGCTAACTGATGGCCGCACGTGACCGCTGGTCGACCCTACCACCATAGGGTCCACCGGTAAGATTTGAGACCCTACTGCCGGACTGTCTGGCGGTAGGGTCGGGGCACATATAACCAGACGCCGGTTCACCTCCCCTCCCCATCTCTTCCCACCTCGTCGCCCTCTTTGTTCGTCCTCCCTCTCCCTCTCTCTCTTGTCCCCTCCACTCTCCTCCTCGGATCTCTCTCATTTCTTCGCCATTCTTGCAGACTGAGATGGCTCCGAGACGAGTAAAGTAAGCTCACTCGATCCATCCAATTAGTTTTTCTCAAATAGCTTCTGATTCGATGCATTATTTGATTCAAGCCCACCCTAGTCCATGTTAAAAAATTATTGATATGATTTATTGAAGGAATGAACTCATAGGTTTGTTTTGATGTGATGAACATTGATATGTATCAACCATATGAACCTTTGTGATGAATCTTGATATGTAACTAGTTTCTTATTGAACTACATGATGAACCCTAGTTCATGTTCATGTTAAAAAATCTTGATATGGTTATTGAATGATTGAAGTCATAGGTTTTTTGGATGTGATGAACCTTTGTGATGCATCTTGATATGTATTTACTTATTTTTGAACCACATGATGAACCCTAGTTCATGTTCATGTTAAAAAAGTCTTGATATGCTTATTGAAGGAATGAACCTTTGTGATCAACCATATGCATAAAAATTGTACAAAATGAATGAATAATGCTAAAACAATCTAATGCAAAATGAATGAATGAACAAAACATGCTTATGAGAATCATGTTTACAAATGAATGAATAAAACTTATACAAATGTGTGTTCAATTATGCTTATGCTATTTTAATTATGCTTATGCTTATGTTTATGCACAAAAAATTAGGAGGGCACCTCTTGCGGATGACATCGGCCCCAAGTATACCATACTTGACCCTGCGTTCGACAAGGGTCGTCGTGCCCATTTCATTGAGAATGGAGTGGTAATTACCATTCTTGAACCAAATCTTTCGAAATGATGAAAACAAGTTGATAATTGTTTGGTTCTTCATTGACAGATGCTCCCACCACTATGGATGAGGGGTCACGAGATGATCATTAAGATGGAGTACGATGAGTGCTACGCACCGTCCTACAGGAGAGCCCGACTCTTGGGTTTTGTCCTGCAGTTCAAGCGTCAGCCACCAACGCTCGTCCACTCAGCTCTCACAGCTTTGATCGACCGGTGGCGGCCAGAGACGCACAATTCCATCTTTCATGTGGGGAGATGGCAGTGCCCTCCAGGATTGGGGGATGATATGGACCTACCGCTTGAGGTTCATCCTCTCATTGGACGAGTGGAGAGGAAGAACTGGCATGATAGAGTTATTGCCCTCATCAGTGACTGCCCCCCACCTAAGGGTAACCGGACTTTCGGCATACCGCTCCCCTGGCTCCTGAAGTACCGGAGCAAGTGCCCGGAAGGTGCTAAACTCCATGTGGTGGAGCAGTACACCAGGGCCTACCCGTGGTATCTTCCTACAGAGGTCGTGTTTCTAGACTGCTCTGGGGACAATGCCCTATGGATGTATCTCGACTTCATAAAGGACTGGGATGCAGGGTACAGCTGGGGAGCCGTCGGTCTCGCCTACCTATACCGTTCGGTAAGATAATATCACATTGTTTCAAATATCATGGACGTATGCTGCTTTAGATTATGTCATCTTATCATTTATACTTGTTTTTAGCTTGACGACGCAACCAAGAGGGCAGAAGACATGTCCAGTATGTGTGGATGTGTCTGGGCCTTCTCCATTTGGATGTGGGAGCGACTCTCGGTGGGGCGTCCGGAGAAGCTGCACCAACGTGAATGGACTGACTATGTCGAAGATGACGACGAAGCTCGACACCAGACCGTCGCATACGCTTGGGACGTGATGGGTGTGTACATAGGCACATCCAAGGCTTTGTACAAGGTCTTCACCAACGAGCATGATACTCTGACGCCTTTCTAGGTATACAAACTAGAATATGAATATTTTCGATGATACGTTCACATGAGCTTATGAACTTTTTTGTACTAGGTTAATTGGCGGCCGTATGAAGAATGGGAGTGGGGGTTCGAGCTGAATGTGATGTGCAGGAAAGACATGCTTCTCTGGTGGTGCATCATGCGCATGATTTGTGTCTATGTCGTCGAGTACCACTGGCCACATAGCGTTGCCGCGCAATTTGGTAAGGTGCAACGCACCCCACCGGGTGGTCTCGTCGACACCGATGGCCATGACCTACACTTGTGAGTGCATTGTTATCCATTCCATGTTTTTTTTGACGTTTTACGTTCCTTCTTATGATGTTCTATATTCTTCCTTGTGCCATGCAGGATGAGCAGGCAGAAGAATTAGTCGATCATAGAGTGGGAATAGCAACATGCCCAAAACGTGAAGGAATGAAACGAGTGGAAAACTCGCAAAGATGTGGAGAGAATATGATAGACTGGGATGCCTACGAGGATCACATGCGGTGGTACGACGATGGCATCAAGCAACGTCTGCGCCAGAGGCCCCAGTGGACGATAGTAGATGCCAAAGAACTGTTCGATGATGACTCCGAGAATGAAGCCTATAATGACACCATTAGAGAGCTAAAAGGCGGATTTAGGGAGTATGCACCCCACATGAATAGAATAGTAAGTTGTGTTCATGTGTTTTCAACCGGCGGTTGGATGAAATGTAATTTAGTGATTGTGACTCATCTATTCTATTGCAGTCTTCGGAGCTGAACAAAAGCATTTTCGAAGGCTCGGATGCACTAAGTTCTATCCCTCAGACTCGAGATAGTGAGACGAAGTTGAGGGGAACGGTGAAGGTACAATCATAAACTTGATCCATATTATGTTCATGTTCATTTGTAACACCATAAACTTGATTCGTATTATGTTCTTGTTTCATTCTTATTGCATAAGTTTGTCAACAAATGTCGCAAGCTGGTGGACCTGCTTGGGTGCGCTAGCTCTGCTGATGCTTATGCTCCTACAGCCCCGATGCATCGCCTCGCTTCATCGAGCCATGATGCCTCGTAGTCTAGGGTGGTTGAGGAGGACGAGAACGAGGAGGAGGACTAGGATGAAGATGATGAAGATGAACAAGACGACGAGGAGCGAGCAGATGCGGAAGAACAGGAGGCAGAATAGGAATTGAGCAACGAGGAGGAGGGGTACGACGACGATGACGGACCTCCACCAACTCAGAGAACCCAGCTTGAGAAGAGGAATGCGCCGAAGAAGGATTGGGCAAGAACATCCCCATTTCAGAGAGCGCGTCCTCATCCTCCTCAGCGCAAGAAGAAGGCGGTTGAGAACTGTTCAAAGAACAACGAGGACCGTACCTTGTAGAGGGGAAGGAGGAAGTGAAGTTGTTGCCGTTGAACTAGGTAAACATTTTATGTTGACTTCGTGAAACTATTTGGTATTTGTTGAACAATTTGCTATGTGAAACTATTTTGCCACTATTCGAATATGTGCTATGTTATTTGCTATGTGAAACTTTTTATGTTTCTTAGTTGAACTATTATTCATATGGAGTTGTAATACATACTTATTGTTTTTAAGTCAATAAATTTTCTGTGGCAAAAAAATTGAAGACAACAAAATGCTAGTTGTGTGCAGAAATTGCACTATGATCATACCCTATGCCGGGGACCTCGGCGGTAGGGTTGCACAGCGTACTGTCAGAATCTCTGGTGGTAGGGGGCCTCACTCGTTCTGTGACCAAAAGTGTTTGTTTCTTTGTGGTAGGGTTGTATGTCCTACCGCCAGAAACCGTGGTGGTAGGGTTGCACTACCTACCACCACGATCTCTGGCGGTAGGACGTCTACCAGGTCAGCGTCTGACTGCTAGGATGACGGCGGGCTACCGGTAGGCTAGGCAACCCTACCGCCGTGATCAATGGTGATAGAAAAAAGCTCAAATGTCAGAAAAAATCTAACCGAGGTCAGATCCTGATAAACTATCTCCACTACTATTAAACAATCCAACATGAACTTTCTTACGTGCACCCCACAATTACCCCCAACACTGGTCGACCCATTCAGCACCGCACAATTAGTTCCACAAATCCCAGTCTAACAACCATCGTTCATGTAATAACTCTATGGTGTGGACTTGCCAATTTCCAATGACTGGTCGTACTTCACCATCCCGAAAGCCTTCCTCCAACTACCGATCCATGTCAAGATCTAAAGGATCGATAGGCAAAAAGAAATACAGGTCTGTGTCCCCCGACAATCACACAATTGTAATCGCAGAGTAAGGAAGGAATTGGTTCCCCTCGCCCAGGACCAGGAGCCTCTCTGCCTTGTCACCATTGCGCCAACTGTAAGTGCACCTAGTGCCCCCTAGTTGGTTTTGGAGTATTGACGACAAACGAGGTTGAGGGACCAATGTGTTGGTGAGAATTGCAGGATAACACGGGTAATAGTTCCTCACAGATTCGGTTTAACTACCAGAGATGACCCCTAAAAATGTGTGAAGACACTGAAGTAAATGGTGGTACATGAATACATTCACGTGAAGATAATGGCCTATGAAGACATTCACTGAAGACTATAGAATGCGAAGACATAGTTTCTCTCGTAGTTCTTTTTATTCCTTATTGAGTCATAGGATCTACCGTACTGTTAAGTGGGGTCCAAGTGAACACACTTGAATAACTGAAGTGAAGCTCAACCAAAACACCTATGTCTTCAAGCGAAGACAAATGATAGCAAATCTTATCCAGAGATGGATAAGTCAGCTTTACTTGGAGCTCAAGGAAAGTTGTCGCGTGTGTCCAAAATCTGACCGTTGGACATGTGTCAGTTCCTTAGTGACCAAGGGTCAATTTGGACATATCCTGTCGGGTTACCTCATGGCTATAAATAGCCCACCCCCTACACCATAAATTGGTGGCTGATCAGAGTTAGTGCATGGCTTTTGTCATTTGAGAGCAACCCACCTCCGAAGCCTTTGAGAGAGAAGATCCTTTTGAGGACAAAACCCAAAACACCCAAAGCCAAAGAGAGTTAAGCATCACTGAAGTCTTTCTGTCTGTGTGATCTGAAGACTTGTTACACTTGAGGATTGTACTTCCTCCAGCCGATTAGGCGTCACATTCAGAGTGTCCTAGAGTGACTGTGGACTGCCAGTGAACGAAGTCTGTGAAGGTTCCGAAGTCTACCTTGAAGACTTACCCGAGTGATTGGGCGAGGATTGTGTGTCCTTAGCGAATACGGTGAGGACTGTGTGTCCAGGACTATGTGTCCTCAGGTTTAAATACCTAGCTTCCCTAACCAGATGTATAGTTGAGACAGCAACTGGAACTGGTCTACCCAATCCCTGTCTCCGTCAAGCATCTGGTTCTATCGCTATTCTCTTTTACATTTCAGTTTGTCTTCGTAAAGCCATTGCTCATCTGCCTGCTCTATTTGTCTTCACTGTGTAAAGACCATTGTCTGTGTAGCTTCAGTTATATCTTCCATCTCGATCCATGTTAGTTTTGTCTTCTGCCGTGTAGAAATAGGTTCATTTCTATCGTTTGTCTTCAAAACCCTCGTGCTTTGAAGACTTTCGTAAAAATCGCCTATTCACCCCCCCCCCCTCTAGTCGATAACTTGCACTTTCAATTGGTATCAGAGCAAGGTGCTCCCTTGTTCTGTGTGATTCGGTTTAACCACCTGAAGTTTTAGCTATGTCGACTGCAGGGATAATCAAAGTCTCCGATGTGTGTCCTGTCTTCGATGGCACTGATTACCCCTACTGGAAGAATAAGATGCACGTGCATCTTGAAGCTATTGATGTCGACCTCTGGTATGTCGTCAAGAATGGTGTTCCCAAGGCCGGTGAAGGTGTCACTCCTGCTGATGTCAAGAAGTTCATTCAGCTGGATTCAACTGCTAAGAATATCATATGTGGTCATCTGACCAAAGGACAGTATGGCCGTGTAAGTGCTCTGGAAACGTCGAAGCTAGTCTAGGACTGGCTCTCCAAGGTCAATGAAGGCGTCTCAATACAATGAGACTCAAGGATCAGTGTTCTTTGCAACCTCTTCAACTGCTTCAAGAGAAATGACAATGAGAACGTCCAGCTCACATTCGATTGCCTCGCTGACATTACCAATGAGCTTCATGCACTCGGCTCCACTGAAATCATAAAGCATGAAATCGTGAAGACACTCCTGAGATCACTTGACAGCTCATTTGACACCCTTGCCCTGATGATTCAAGAATGTCCTGACTACAACACTCTCGATCCGTCTCACGTACTTGAGAGGCTCAACACACATGAGTTTCAGCTATCTGAGAAAAGAGACATCTATGGACCCAACTATGGCCGAACTCGCGCCTTGAAGGCAAAGGCTGTTTCCTCATCTGAAGAAGAATCTGACTGCAATTCTGACGATCCTGAAGACACTGGCAGAGAACTATTGATGCTTGTGAAGAAGTTTCAAAAGTTCTCAAGGAAGAAAAGCTTCGGAAAGTCTTCAAGATCCAGCTCAAGAAATGATGAAGCTTCCTCTCGTGACTACAAGAAGAGAACTTGCCACAAGTGCAAGAAACATGATCACTACATCTCTGAGTGTCCACTGTGGGACAACGAAAGCAAGAAGAAGAAGAAGAGCAAGGAATATGATTCTGATGACAAGAAGAAAAGGAAGTTCTCAAAGTCTTCTTCCAAGTCTTCGTCAAAGTCTTCATCACACAAGAAGAGCTCGTCTGGTAAGGCTCGTGCTTTTGTTGGCAAAGAGATGGATTCAGAGGAGGGTTCTGCTTCTAAGGAGGCAGAGGTGGAGTCCGAAGAGGAGTACGATTCAGGCGTGGCAAGTCTGGCTCTGGCTTCAGCATATGTTGCCAAGTCTATCTTCAACACTGAAGACCATGGCCTCGTCACCATTCAGGCGTGGCAAGCCTGGCTCTGGCTTCAGCATATGTTGCCAAGTCTATCTTCAACACCGAAGACCATGGCCTCGTCACCAACACAAATGCCACGGATGAAGATGACTCTACTCCCACTTTCCGCTTCATGGCACGTGGTGCCAAGGTAAACTCACGTAACGCTTACTTTCAAACCTCAAGTGAAGATGACTCTGACTGTGAATCCAAACCTAGCTACAAAACACTTGCTAAAATTGCAACTGAACAACAGAAAGCTATGGAACATATTCAAAAACTGTTAGACAAAAGCGATGATTTGTTGGACGCGAAAATGACCCAATCTCAGTCCTTCATTAAAGACATTAAAAATCTTCCTGTTAAGTACGGAGAATTTGAAAGTCGTCATGAAACGCTCTCAACTACTCATGAAAAGATTTCCTATGATTATCTTCAAAGGAAGCAAGAACTTGAGAAATTGAGAGTGGCTCATGAGGATCTTCAAAAAGAGAGCGAGTCACTTTGTGCTCAATAGATCAGTCCCGCTCAGGAAGGATTTGAACCACCATGTCTAAAATGCCTTGAGCATGATAACGCTAACTCTGTTGCTGAATGTTCTACTTCTGCTACTATCACAATATCTTCAACTGCTGATGTGGTAAGTAACCCCTCTAAGGAGGAAACCACTACTATTGCTGATGAGAATGCGAGGTTGAAGACATTGCTTGAAACAGGAATGTTCGAAAGTCTTCAAGGGCATCCGACACTTTGTGATGTCCTAAAGAAACAGATTCTGAACCGAAACCCTAGGAAAGAGGGTGTTGGGTTGTTGGGTTCGAAAGGAAAATGAATGTTGATGGTTCCTACTGGAAGCCTGAGCAGTATCCCAAAACCACATGGGCTGCTGCAAAAGGTCCACCAGTAGATCCATCCACTTTATCTGGCTTCACTTGTGCTAATCCAATCATTATTGATGAATCATTTGATGCAAACTATAAATTGTTTAAGAATCAGAATGGTGAAGTGTTTGCCATGTATATTGGTACTAACTGCAGGAATGGGCCACCAATGAAGAAGATCTGGGTGCCGAAAAGTTGTATTGAGAATCTTCCTGTGAATGTCATCATGACACCACCTGGGAAGAAGACAAACCCCAGACCAAAGGCTTCATATGGTCCAAAGGCTTCATACAGACCGAGGACTCAATAGAGTCACCCTAACGCCAATGTTTTGTAGGGAAATCATACTCAAACCTATGAATATGGGCGTGTTTCATCAAACCGCTATGTTCATAAAACTAAGAACTTTTGAGCTTACTCATATGAGTATTATTCACCTCCTGCAAGGCTATTTGCTAGGGCTCCTAAGCCAAAATTCTCAGATGTTGCACTTAGACTTATTGCTTCTAAGCCACCCCTAAAGATGTGGGTGGTTAAGAAAAAATAACTTCTCTTGCAGGGAAGGGTCTCCAGCCGAAAATCATCTTCCGACGCCAATGCTGGGGACCTTAAACCTCTTTTGGGACGCAGGATCAAATGTCCAAATGGTTTAACCATGTATTTCGTCCCATGGTTTCTTTAAAGTTTCCTATCGTGACTGACCCACTTGTTCGTCAAATGTTTATGCTTCACACTTCTCTTTGTGAAGACTATGTCGCTAACTGATCTGTAGGGTACTGCTTCAGAAGCCACTGAATGGATAATTGATAGTGGATGCACTAACCACATGACTGGTGATCGACGTC
>LR738715.1:339981491-339992152 GCA_902687465.1 Secale cereale
AGCGGAACCGAAGCTAACGAGAGAAGCATACCGGAAAGAAGCAAACAACACGGTAAACACACAAGCATAAACATGGCATACGATGCACATCCAAGTATGATGCATGTCATGTTTTAAATATGCATGGCATGGCAAAGTGCACAAACAAGTACTACAAGTTAAGTGGAGCTCAATATGCAACGAGTTGCATACTGACGAAACACCACATTATAATTATTTAATTGATTCTCGTTTATTTACAAGAGAAGATTAAATGTTTGTTAACATGGCAAGAGGTGAAGCAAAAACAAACTACCTATTTAGACATTTTAAATGAGGCCGGAAATAACAACAACAATTCCGGAAATCCCCATATGCATGTTTAGAAATTTGAAGCAAACAACAATTCACACATATAATGTTGTTAACATGATGCGGATGACATGATCAAGTTTATGCAATTTTTATTAAAAATGAACATGAAGAGATAAGGAGTACTGTCACCATGGTGGAAGGAAAGGGTGCCACAGCAACGATCCGAAATGATGCAACGGCAACATCTCGGTTCCGGTAACTCGTTGAGAGTCCGATGCAAAAGAAAGGTGGCGTGAGCGAGTCGAACAAGATGAAAAGGTGGGGTGATCCCGTCACCGGGTTCCCACGAGTCGGCGACGAGGCAACCGAGGAGCATGACAAAAGACTAAACGTGCACGGTGCACACAAGGGAAACATCTCATACAACACACATTCACAAGCGTTCATCCATGGGGTAGTCTCGGTATACCTTCGAAGCGTTTGTTTCGGGGCGGCTCGAGATCGTCGAGGGACGTAGTGGAAGTAGTGGAAGTAGACGTTCTCGAGGCGGTCGTTGTCGAAGTTGTCGTTCACGTTGCCGAAAGGAAGTAGTGGTACACGGCGATGGTAGTCGAACTTGACGCTTGCATTACACGGGTCCTCGGCGACGGTAGTGGTACACATTGATGTAGTGGTACTCGCGGTTCTCGTGTGTAGTCGTACTCGAGGGTCGTAGAGGAAGTAGTCGTTCACGGTCATCGGTAGGGGTACTTGTCGCATCACCGAGCGTAGTGGTCCTCGTTTCTTCACCGAAGGTAGTCGTTCCGTTTGTAGTCGTTCAAGTCGTCGATAGAGGTACTTGGGGTCTTCGGACTTGGCGGACTCGGTTCTTGCGACGGTAGTTGAACTCGGTCGTCGTGGTACTTGTCGAGTCGTAGCGGCACTCGAGGGGCATCGACGTCGTGGAACTTGGCGTCCGTGGATACTTGCTGGACCAAAACAAAACATCGAGGCCGACAGGGAGAAGCAGGAGGCAGCGATGCTGTGAGGAGGAGGTCGGCGCAGGGCCGCTCCTTCCTCTTCCAGGGCCGCTCGGGCGGCGCCATGGAGCACGGCGGCGGGATGGCGAAGAGGAGGCGAGGCGCTGGAGGCGATGCGCTGGAGCATGGCGACGGAGGCAGCTCCTGGCCGGCCGGGCTGCGGCCTTGGCGCGGAGCAGCCAGGCGCGTGCGGCTGGAGGACGGGGCGCGCCGCTGCGGCCTGGAGACGGAGGGCGCGGGCGCTACGGCCTTGGCGCGCCGGGGGCCAGCGCGAGGCGCGGTGGAGGCCGGAGGCGAGGAGGCGTGCGGTGGCCGTTGCAGTTCGAGCACAGGGAAGATGGGATCGAGGGAACGGGGAAAGGAGAGAGCGATGCAGGAGAGCGAGGGGATCGGCCTCTGGCGGCGGACAGGAGGAGATGGAGGGGTCGAGGGAGAGGCGATCGAGCAGGGAGCCGGGCTAGGTTAGCGCTGGAGTTGGGCCTAGAGGACTGGCCGCCGGCTGGGCCTTAGGGAGGTCATGGTGGCCTGGGCCAGCTGCGGCTGGTTGCTCGGAGGCCGGCCCAGCTGGTCTATCTCACTCCCTACTCTTTTTCTTTAGCAGAAAAAAAAATAGAGAGAGTTCAACATTTAAAAAGAAAAGAGGCCATGAACAAGAAAATAAATGATGGAACATTTTTGTAAGGCTTTATGGAATAATACCAATCCAACAAAAGTGGTTCCAACAAAATAGGGAAGTGCAAACCAAAATTATTTAGCTTGCCTTAAAGGAGTTTGAAAGGAGTCTAGACTTTAGGAGGAGCCTCGATACAACAGAAAAGAATTATAGACAAGGTTTAGATGGTGAAACTTGAAGTAGAAAAGGCATGGGGAATATATGCAAGTGTGTTTGGGTTAATTCCAACACTAATGGAATATTTATTTATAATAGCTCCATAATATCAGGAGGATATGTTATAAACAGAAGTCATCTTCCCTCGATTTAAATGGACCGAAGGTCCACACGATTTATTTAAGTGAGATGCAAAGATTAATGACATGATGGCATGATGCAATGCAAATAAATAACACAAGCACAAATGAAACACACGGGAGAACCCGGAACATCTAGAATCTTCTGGGACGTCGGTCTTCGGGCGTCACAACTCTCCCACACTAACAGAGGATCTCGACCCGAGATCCTAGAGATGGCACCGGGTAGAAACGAAAAAGAAGAGGTAAAACAAAGTTGCTTCTTCGACAAACGAGTGAAACCACGAACCTTGATAGGTTGAACAAATTGAAAGAAGAAAACAACAGAGATGCACGAAGTTAAGAGCACTCCGGTAAAATGAGGAACTAGGAACACCACAAGAACCTTGCAGGTTGAAAGACATGAAACAAGAGCTTACGAACCAAAAGAATATGAAACCGCAATGGTACAGCCAAGGAATAAGAATGACATAATTTGGACAGCACTCCGTCTGAAAATGGAAGGAATTGAACAAGAACTTGAGAAGATGGGATGATACTTGATGAAAACAACAACACACAGCCCCTGAAACAATTGAAAGAATGGCACAAGGGGTAAGAAAGATTTCAGATAGCTCTCCGGTTGCAAAGAGAGGCAAAACTTGATGAGATGAGAGAATTAGAATGGAGAATACAACGCTCCGGATAAATGGACAAGCAAGGAAAGAATATGATCTTGATAAAAACGAGATGATGGTCAAAGAGAGCAACATCACAATGCCTCCGGAATGAAAGAATAGCATATAAATCAACGAAAGAAATGAATGGAGAAGAAAAATGACAACTTCTCCCACAAATGAATTAGGAAATCCTCCTTACAAAGAAGGGTTGAATGGGGTTGATGGAAAAAACAACAACGAAACGAATAAGCTTGATGTGGGCTTATGGAAAACATCTCAAAACTATAAGGTGACAACCGGCCACTAACGGAAAACAATTAAATGGGTTGAGATCAACAAGGAGACGATAAACTTATTTCACCGGAATGATAAATGAAGAACTTGGGTCATTTATAAGCACCATAATAGCAACAATCCTTAGGGAAAGATTTTATGTAAAATACAACCCAAGATAACTCCAACGAATAATTGAAGAGTTGAAAAGATCTCCTGAACAAGGTAAAATGATGGTTTTAAATATCTCATTCGTGACAACTTGTGAATCATGAAACATGAAGGAAAATTGTCAAAAATGGCATAACACCGTCTGAAAAGATAAGGTAGAAAGGATTGCAATTGGAAAGCAAGATGAAGAATGATTGAGCTCCAACAAGAATGTTGATGAAACTACGAGGATGAAATAAATCATGATGAACCACCATGTAGAACTCCGGTAACAAAAGCATGAGAAGTGAAAGATGAAAAGAATAAGATTCAAGGCCTGCGATGAATTAGATGGAGCTTTGAAATGATATAATTGACATAACTTGGAGCTCCGGAAAACAAGATGAACAACTTAGAACCGAGAATATTATATGATGAACAAGCTCTGGAAAAAGAGATTAATCACTTCGAGGAAATAAGAATAAGATTTACTGTATGCTTATCCTTCATCAAATTAAATTGATGACAAGCAACGGATTTGGCACACTACTTATTCTCGTTGGAAATAATTAAGAGAGATCTCGCACAAGCTTGGGTAAATCTTCAACGAACCACCGGTAGGATTATGAAAAGAACAAATGAATTAATACGATAACAAGGAAGAGAAAATCTTGAAAGAACCACCGTAAAAATATGGAGACGAACGAAGAGACATCAATTAAGAATAGTTGGAGGACGAAGTTGAAAACTGAGAACGAAGAAATATTCTGAAATGATGGCCTTCGGAGGATCACAAAGAAAAGAATTCATGAAATGATTCGGATGGTTATAAAAGAATTTGTCACCAACGGAACAATAATGAGAATGGCATGAAGCTAGAACCACGAATCTTGAGAGAACGGGCCAAGATTTAAGAGAAACACTTCTACGGTTTCCAAATGTTGCGAATGAAGACGAGAAATGCCATAAGAATTGTTGAGCACTCCGGAATGAAGAATTAAAAAGGTTGAAACAATGGTGAAAAGAATTGAATGCGATCTTGGAGAAGGTATATGACTGATGTAATCCATTCTTACGTCACATTTGAAAAGTATTCTCCGGAAAAAGAAGAGTCAGGTAAGATCCTGGGAAAAGACCTGTGGGTTAGGGCCCACTCAAAGAAAATCACCGTTGAAAAAGATTGCTTAGTAGATATTGCACCGGTTGAATTAAATGGCTTGAATAAGATTATAATCCTCAAAATAGTTTGAACGGATTAAGAATGGAATTATGAATCTTCAGCACTCCGGATATGAATAACAAGAGGAGAATGATTAATTGGTGCACCGGAATAAGAAAGCATTGTGAAAAGAGGAAAAGGATAAGATCAACACCGAAATCTTGAATTACATCCACTAGCAGAATTTGAGAACAAAAGAATGACGAACTTGAAGCTCTTGACCATCCTCCTGAGAATCATCGGATAAGAACATTGAAGGAAATGAATGAAGAAATATCACATGAATAAAATGGATACTTCATTAGGGACTCTAGCTCCATGAAGAAAAAAGGGTGGGAGGGTGGGGAAAACAAAGACAACTTGGGATGAATGAAACAGACAAATCGTCAGATTTCTCAATGGCGTCCGTACAGAATAACTTGAAGAGAAGGCACACCGGTTGAAAAGGATTAACATGAAACTCTCGATGGTCAAGAAGAATTAGCACTCCCATAGAAATATGAGAACACCGATTAGGAAGGTATGGAATCAACACTTGACATCAAAGCAACTCGAATACCAGAATCAAAACAAAAACAACGGATAGATATGTTGCAACATAATCTTCACAATATCATTCGAACAGAGAATTGAACGAATGAATTCCGTAGGTACATCAACTTGTCAAGAAGCCAATTGGGAGAACAAAAGGTAAATAAGCAACAAGGAGCAGATAGAACAAATACAAGATAGAAGCTTCATTCCACATATTCGTGCTGAAAGCTCATGGAACGTGTTACAAAAGGGTTTTGCAATCCCCGGATCAGCATAGCCAAGGACCCTTTAAGATGCAACTCCCGATCGAAACAACGCCCATAAAACCACTTCACTCAATGTAGAACCCCGAACTTCATATCATGCACTCGTTGGAAGAATGCCTACGAGCTACTAGATGAACCCACCTATTAATTTCCGAAAGTTTCCAGTTATGCAATCAAGTGTTGGGGATACAGGGGAAGCATCGCGCACTCAACTCTAATCCTACATCCAGCTGTATCCATCCTTCAACGCATAACCATTTATTTCCGGAAACCGTTTACCTCGGACCTTCGAAACGCATCTACTATACAAGCTATGGCAATACTCCCGAACTACCTCCCCAGTACTGGGTGATGTCGGGGTTATCTTGCCACTAACCGCATAGGAGAGTTTTCGATGTCGGCCGTCTTAAGTATTCCAGAACTGATGCGATATATTTGTGACGACAACACCTCGGAGCTCAACTCCCCGGGACACTGCCACAACCCCTAATGACAGGAGGCATCGAGAACAATGTTCTCGTCACAAAGACATCGGAACAATCCAAACAATACTCGTGAGATCCTAAAAAAATTTGGTGAATTTTTCAGAGTAGAAGAGATAAAAGTAATCGTCAGGAGTCCTCACCAGAGTGAAAAGAGATGAGGAGCAAAAGAATTCCTACTCTCCGATATATATATATAGGACTCAAAACATTTTCAAGTGTGTGCCTAGACTCAACCGTCAACGATTCGATCAATCAATGGGGGCTTCTAGGTCGGAGAAGGCTCTGATACCAACTTGTAATGCCCAGGATGGGACTATACCTCCTACGTGTCGAGGCACGACTTAAAGGTATAAGCCCATTCTGGAATGATGGTATCTTTGCACGACTCATGTAAAAATAGGGATGAAATTGCAAAAGGGGATAGTTGGCTTACACTCGCCACTTCACACAATATATTACATAAGCAAAACATCATTCAAAAACATCACAACCCGACTACGGGCGAAGATCCAAAAGAAAGATACCAAAAACATAAAGCCACAGGTCCGAATCGCCCCTAGTAGAAACCACTACTGATCGTCGAAAAACGTCACAAGCATATGGCCACTCTCTTCATCGAGCTCCCAGAGAAGCTCTGAACCAGCTCCTGCTTCATCCTTGGCTGAACCTGCATCTGGTGTTGTAGTATCTGTGAGCCACGAGGACTCAGCAATCCCATAACCATGGGTATCAAGACTAGCAAAGCTTTATGGGTAGGAAGAGGTAAAGTGGTGAGGTTGGAGCAGCGGCTAAGCATAATATGGTGGCTAGCTTACGAGTACAAGAATAAGATGAGCATCTACGCAAACGGTCGCAACTAGTAGTGATCGCTAAAGATCCTGAACAACCTACGAGTCAAACATAACCCCACCATGTTCTCTTCTCAAAGTGAAAAGAGACAGTTACGGTTACTCACACAGTTGTGTGTTTTACTTTGGATCCTCTATCAAGTTTTCTACAACCAGACATTAACAAATTCCAATCTGCCACATTAACAAATTCCAATCTGTCAAGATTATAACCCTATAGGGGTGTCCCAACTTAGCCCATCACAAGCTCTCACGGTTAGCTGAAGTGATAAATATAATATCATCACCCCTTATCTTAGGGAAATCCGATCAGGCTCGGCATCCCGGTGCACAAGACATTTCGACAATGGTAAAACAAGTCCAGCAAGACCTCCCGGCGTGCCGACACCCCGATAGTAGCCGCGCGTATCTCGTCTCAGGCCACGACCGGATAGGTGATCCTACGGGAGCCAATCCTCGAGTTTCCCCGTGGTGGCCCCGCAGTCTCCCCGTTTGGGACGAACACCATCAGCACTGGCCCCCCTGCTATGTAGAAAAGAGTACCCGGGGACGCGACCCCCTATGCAATTTTAATTAATTCAAGTTGTTATTATGAGGCAAATTAAAACCAATGTTGGGCCTTGTTGGAGGAGTTTTATTCAAAGACGAACTGTCAAGGGGTCCCCATCCACCCATCGTGTAAGGAACGCAAAATCAAGGAACATAATGTCGGTTTATCGGCGCCTAAGGTGGCATGAGTGGAACAAAACACCGAGCAAAAGGCCAAGCCTTCCACCCATGCCCAGTATATAGGTGTGTTAATAATAATAATAGATATTGTGATATGCCAACAACAAGTTCCCTCCTGGAACGATCTTCATCTTCACCTGCAACTAACAACGCTATAAGAGGGGCTGAGCAAGCGGGTAACATAGCCAAACAGTGGTTTTGCTAGGAAGGTTTCAAAGGTTAGAGGTTTCATGGCAAGAAGGAGAGGCTGACATAAAAGATGGGTAGCGCGACATGTAACGATAGCATCGAGACAACTAAGCATGGCAATGGTAGTAAAGGTATCCAAGGGTATGATCATCTTGCCTGGGATTCCACAAGGAAGAAGAACAAGACCATGAAGTAGTCGAACGGATCCTCACAACTCCGGAACGGAACCGAAGCTAACAAGAGAAGCATACCGGAAAGAAGCAAACAACACGGTAAACACACAAGCATAAACATGGCATACGATGCACATCCAAGTATGATGCATGTCATGTTTTAAATATGCATGGCATGGCAAAGTGCACAAACAAGTACTACAACTTAAGTGGAGCTCAATATGCAACGAGTTGCATATTGACATAACACCACATTATAATTATTTAATTGACTCTTGTTTATTTACAAGAGAAGATTAAATGTTTGTTAACATGGCAAGAGGTGAAGAAAAAACAAACTACCTATTTAGACATTTTAAATGAGGCCGGAAATAACAACAACAATTCCGAAAATCCCCATATGCATGTTTAGCAATTTGAAGCAAACAACAATTCACACATATAATGTTGTTAACATGATGCGGATGACATGATCAAGTTTATGCAATTTTTATTAAAAATGAACATGAAGAGATAAGGAGTACTGTCACCGTGGTGGAAGGAAAGGGTGCCACGCCAATGATCCGAAATGATGCAACGGCAACATCTCGGTTCCGGTAACTCGTTGAGAGTCCGGTGCAAAAGAAAGGTGGCGTGAGCGAGTCGAACAAGATGAAAAGGTGGGGTGATCCCGTCACCGGGTTCCCATGAGTCGGCGACGAGGCAACCGAGGAGCATGACAAAAGACTAAACGGGCACGGTGCACACAAGGGAAACATCTCATACAACACACATTCACAAGCGTTCATCCACGGGGTCGTCTCGGTATACCTTCGAAGCGTTCGTTTCGGGGCGGCTCGAGATCGTCGAGGGACGTAGTGGAAGTAGTGGAAGTAGACATTCTCGAGGCGGTCGTTGTCGAAGTTGTCGTTCACGTTGCCGAAAGGAAGTAGTGGTACACGGCGACGGTAGTCGAACTTGACGCTTGCATTACACGGGTCCTCGGCGACGGTAGTGGTACACATTGATGTAGTGGTACTCGCGGTTCTCGTGTGTAGTCGTACTCGAGGGTCGTAGAGGAAGTAGTCGTTCACGGTCATCGGTAGGGGTACTTGTCGCATCGCCGAGCGTAGTGGTACTCGTTTCTTCACCGAAGGTAGTCGTTCCGTTCAAGTCGTCGGTAGAGGTACTTGGGGTCTTCGGACTTGCCGGACTCGGTTCTTGCGACGGTAGTTGAACTCGGTCGTCGTGGTACTTGTCGAGTCGTAGCGGCACTCGAGGGGCATCGACGTCGTGGAACTTGGCGTCCGTGGATACTTGTTGGACCAAAACAAAACACCGAGGCCGACGGGGAGAAGCAGGAGGCAGCGATGCTGTGAGGAGGAGGTCGGCGCAGGGCCGCTCCTTCCTCTTCCAGGGCCGCTCGGGCGGCGCCATGGAGCACGGCGGCGGGATGGCGAAGAGGAGGCGAGGCGCTGGAGGCGATGCGCTGGAGCATGGCGACGGAGGTAGCTCCTGGCCGGCCGGGCTGCGTCCTTGGCGTGGAGCAGCCAGGCGCGTGCGGCTGGAGGACGGGGCGCGCCGCTGCGGCCTGGAGACGGAGGGCGCGGGCGCTGCGGCCTTGGTGCGCCGGGGGCCGGCGCGAGGCGCGGAGGAGGCCGGAGGCGAGGAGGCGCGCGGTGGCCGTCGCAGTTCGAGCACATGGAAGATGGGATCGAGGGAACGGGGAAAGGAGAGAGTGATGCGGGAGAGCGAGGGGATCGGCCTCTGGCGGCGGATAGGAGGAGAAGGAGGGGTCGAGGGAGAGGCGATTGAGCAAGGAGCCGGGCTAGGTTAGTGCTGGAGTTGGGCCTAGAGGACTGGCCGCCGGCTGGGCCTTAGGGAGGTCATGGTGGCCTGAGCCAGCTGCGGCTGGTTGCTGGGAGGCCGGCCTAGCTGGTCTATCTCACTCCCTACTCTTTTTCTTTAGCAGAAAAAAAATAGAGAGAGTTCAACATTTAAAAAGAAAAGAGGCCATGAACAAGAAAATAAATGATGGAACATTTTTGTAAGGCTTTATGGAATTATACCAACCCAACAAAAGTGGTTCCAACAAAATAGGGAAGTGCAAACCAAAATTATTTAGCTTGCCTTAAAGGAGTTTGAAAGGAGTCTAGACTTTAGGAGGAGCCTCGATACAACGGAAAAGAATTATAGACAAGGTTTAGATGGTGAAACTTGAAGTAGAAAAGGCATGGGGAATATATATGCAAGTGTGTTTGGGTTAATTCCATACACTAATGGAATATTTATTTATAATAGCTCCATAATATCAGGAGGATATGTTATAAAGAGAAGTCATCTTCCCTCGATTTAAATGGACCGAAGGTCCACACGATTTATTTAAGTGAGATGCAAAGATTAATGACATGATGGCATGATGCAATGCAAATAAATAACACAAGCACAAATGAAACACACGGGAGAACCCGGAACATCTGGAATCTTCTGGGACGTCGGTCTTCGGGCGTCACACATGCGTTGGAGGAGGAAGGTGCAGAAGGATTCTGCAGGATCCAGTTAGGAAATCGGTGGTGCTCGATTTGGCTGGCGAGGAAAGGAGCCATGGGAGCTATCAAGGCCGGCACGGTAGGCAGTGGCTGGCGGCGCAGGGACCTCATGGTGGTCGGATCTGACGCAGGTTGCTGCGCGGGGGAGAGGGAGCGACGACGCTAGTCAGGCGGGGGTGGAGGAACATGGGGGGATGGGTGGCCAGCCACGGGAGGCACGTTGGGGGCGGCGCCGGCGGGGGATGAAGTTGGGTGGGTGGTGCGACGTCGGTTGCGCTGGCTAGAACCGGAGGGAGGTGGCGGGGCTTGATGGGGTACGGGTTGGG
>LR738715.1:340003938-340025505 GCA_902687465.1 Secale cereale
GGGTTTGTCTTCATCCCAGGGGGTGTCATGATAGTATTTGCTGGAAGCTTCTCAAGACAACCTTTGGGTACCCAGATCTTCTTCATAGGTGGTCCATTCCTGCAGTTAGTACCAATATACCTGGCAAACACTTCACCATTTTGATTCTTAAACAGTTTATAGTTTGCATCAAAGGATTCATCAATGATAACAGGATTAGCACAAATGAAGCCAGATAAGGTAGATGGATCCACTGAAGGTCCCTTTGCAGCAACCCATGTGGTTTTGGGATACTGCTCAGGCTTCCAGTATGAACCATCAACATTCATTTTCCTGTCGAACCCAACACCCTCTTTCCTAGGGTTTCGGTTCAGTATCTGCTTTTTGAGGACATCACATAGAGTCTGATGCCCTTTGAGGCTTTTGTACATCCTTGTTTCAAGCAAAGTCTTCAACCTAGCATTTTCATCAGCAATAGTAGTGGTTTCCTCAGCAGAGGGGTTAGTTACCACATCAGTAGTTGAAGATATTGCAACAGTGGCAGCAGTAGAGGATTCAGCAACAGATGTAGCATTATCACGTTCAATGCATTTTAGACATGGTGGTTCAAACTCTTCGTGAGTGGAGCTGATCAGTTGTGCGCGGAGTGACTCATTCTCCTTTTGAAGATCTTCATGAGCCGCTTTCACTTTCTCAAGTTCTCGTTTCCTTTGAATGTAATCGTGGAAAAGCTTTTCATGAGTTTTTGAAAGCGATTCATAAAGACCTTCAAGTTCTGTGTACTTAACATGAAGATTTTTTATCTCTTCAATTAAGGACTGAGAACGGGTCATTTCCGCGTCCAACAGGTCATCGCTTTTGTCTAACGGTTTTTGAATATGTTCCATGGCTTTCTGCTGTTTAGTGGCAATTTTAGCAAGTGTTTTGTAGCTAGGTTTTGATTCACAATCAGAGTCATCTTCACTAGATGTTTGGAAGTAAGCATCGCGTGATTTTACCTTGGCACTGCGTGCCATGAAGCGGAAGGTGGGTGCAGAGTCGTCGTCCTCATCATCATTGTTGGGGACGGGGCCATTGTCTTCAGTGTTGAAGATAGACTTGCCCATGTAGGCAGTGGCTAAAGCCAGACTTGCAGCACCAGAATCAAACTCTTCCTCCGACTCCACCTCCGCCTCTTCAGAAGCAGACTCTTCCTCAGAATCCATTTCCTTGCCAACAAAAGCGCGAGCCTTGCCACATGAATTCTTCTTGTGTGATGAATACTTTGATGAAGACTTTGAAAAAGACTTTGAGTATTTCTTCTTTTCTTGTCATCAGAATCATATTCTTTGCTATTCTTTTTCTTCTTCTCGTTGTCCCACTGAGGACACTCAGAGATGTAGTGACCAGGTCTCTTGCACTTATGACATGTTCTCTTCTTGTAGTCATGAGTAGAAGCTTCATCATTTCTTGAGCTGGATCTTGAAGACTTTCTGAAGCCTTTCTTCCTATTGAATTTCTGGAACTTCTTCACAAGCATGGCAAGCTCCTTTCCAATGTCTTCAGGATCATCAGAACTGCAGTCAGATTCTTCTTCAGATGAGGAAACAGCTTTTGCCTTTAAGGCGCGAGATCGGCCATAATTGGGACCATAGATGTCACACTTCTCAGATAGCGGGAACTCATGTGTGTTGAGCCTCTCAAGTATATCAGACGGATCGAGAGTCTTGAAGTCAGGGCGTTCTTGAATCATCAGTGCAAGGATATCAAATGAGCTGTCGAGTGATCTCAGAAGGGTCTTGACGATTTCATGCTTGGTAATCTCAGTGGCGCAAAGTGCTTGAAGCTCATTTTTGATGTCAGTGAGACGATCAAAAGTGTGCTAGACATTCTCATTGTCATGTCTCTTGAAGCGATTGAAGAGATTGCGAAGGACGCTGATCCTTTGATCTCTCTGGGTAGAAACTCCTTCATTGACCTTTGAGAGCCAGTCCCAAACTTCCTTTGACGTGTCCAGAGCACTTACACGACCGTACTGTCCTTTTGGTCAGATGACCATAGATGATGTTCTTGGCCGTTGAATCCAATTGAACGAGCCTCTTGACATCAGCAGGGGTGATGCCTTCACCAGTCTTGGGAACGCCGTTCTTGACAACAAACTAGAGGTCCACGTCAATGGCTTCAAGATGCATGCGCATCTTGTTCTTCCAGTAGGGATATTCAGTGCCATCCAAGACGGGGCACGCAGCGGAGACTTTGATTATCCCTGCAGTCGACATAGCTAAAAGTCCAGGTGGTTAAACTGAATCACACAGAACAAGGGAGTACCTTGCTCTGATACCAATTGAAAGTGCAGTATATCGACTAGAGGGGGGGTGAATAGGCGATTTTTATGAAATGCTTCAAAACATGGCAGTTTCGAAGACAAACGATAAGCTCAAGCCTATTAGTATGCAGCGGAAAGTGGACTACACTAGATAAGCCATAGTCATGTATTCAATGAAGTGAAAGCATGAAGACTAATAGCAACTAGGCAGTAGTGATCATAAAGGAAGAAGGAATGAAGCCAATCACAACAAGTAGATACTCAGTGAAGACAATCAGATAAGGCAGCCATGTAATGTCTTCACAACATAGAGCAGTAAGTAAAGGGAAGGAAAGGATAAAACCAGTAGCTCGGGGAAGACAGTGATTTGTTAGACCAGTTCTAGTTGCTGTGACAACTGTACGTCTGGTTAGGGAGGCTGAGATTTAACTCAGAAGACCGCGTCTTCACCTTGTTCCCCTTGAGCTAAGGACACCTAGTCCTCGCCCAATCACTCTGGTAAGTCTTCAAGGTAGACTTCCAAACCTTCACAGACTTCGTTCACTAGCAATCCACAATGACTCTTGGATGCTCAGAACGCGACGCTTAACCGTCTGGAGGAAACACAGTCCTCAAGTGTAATAAGTCTTCAGGCCACACAGATAGAAAGACTTCAGTGATGCCTAACACTCTTTGGCTCTGGGTGTTTGGGCTTTGTCCTCGCAAGGATTTCTCTCTCAAATGCTTCGGAGGTGGGTTGCTCTCAAACGACAAAAGTCATGCAATAACTCTGAGCAGCCACCAATTTATGGTGTAGGGGGTGGGCTATTAATAGGCACTGGGCAACCCGACCTGATTTCTCCGAAGTGACCCTGGGTCACTAAGCAACTCACACGTGTTCCAACGGTCAGATTTCAAACACACACAACTTTACTTGAGCTCCAAGTAAAGCTGACTCATGCGCCTCTGGATAAGATTTGCTCTCATAGTCTTCGCTCGAAGACATAGGATTTGGTTGAGGATCACTTCAGTCACTCTGACTTAGTTCACTTGGACCCCACTTAACAGTACGGTGGTTCCTATGACTCAACAAAGACGAAAAGGAAACAACGAAACTTCTACGTCTTCGCTCTCCATAGTCTTCACATAATGTCTTCTCATGTCATAGTCTTCAATATGATTATCTTCATATACCACCACTGGTATCAATGTCTTCATACATTTTTAGGGGTCATCTCCTGTAGGTTAACCGAATCAATGAGGGACTATTACCTGTGTTATCCTGCAATTCTCACAAACACATTAGTCCCTCAACCAGGTTTGTCGTCAATACTCCAAAACCACTAGGGGTGGCACTAGATGCACTTACAGTTACTGAGTCTGCGAAGTCAAAGAAGAAATCAAAGGCTTCCAAATCTGCTGCTGCCCCAAAAGCTTCAAATGTGAAGCCTCTGAAGATTGTACCTCCTGAATCGAGTGTGCAATCTGAAGATCACTCTTGGATCTCTCAGCGCTCCAAGCAGCTCATGAAGCCATCTAGCCAAGGACTCACACCTGCAAGCATTCTGCGCAATGATGATGACACCATAGATCTGTCCAGTGATGAAGATCTTGCTGATGATGCTTTGGAGATGCTGATTAAGAGCAAGCAACATGCCGAGATCTTCAATGATATGCCTCTCTTTGACGCGGAAATTATCAACAACGTCATTGATGAGTGGCCTGAAGATACCTCTCTTTCACTTGATGATCTTCAGCTTCCAATTGACATCAGTGTGACCTTTCAAGGGTACATTGCTCAAGAACTGACTGTTGCACAAAAGGTGATTGAGCAAAAGAACAAAAATGATCATGAGAAGGCTCTGTTCAAGAAGCACATGGCAAGTCTCGGCGCTCAAGAAGTTCAAGGCTTCAAGACCATGATGACTAACCTCAAGGCTGAATTTGCCAAGCGTCGTGAACTGGCAAAGGGTTCAAGGGACCATCTCAAGCACTATGCTGAGAAATGCGTCCAAGCCCACAATGAAGCTCTGAAGAGAAAAGCTCTTGGCCGTCCTGTCATTGATCCCAAGCTGACTGCCAAGAAACCCAAGAAGAACAAGAAGCCTGCTGCTGAAGACATTGAACCTCCAAGGAAGGAAAGACCAAGCATTGTCTTCCCCGACAGCATGACTAGCGCGAAGCCAAAGGTCCCTTTAGCAGCTTCTGCTCAAAATAAGACGAGGCAGCTTGAAGCTAAAGCCAAGAAACGCAAGCATCATGATGCATCTGCTGCTGCTCCCACCAAGAAGAAGCAAAAGTTCAAGGCTTCAAAGGCTTCACAGCAGCCTCACCATTCCTCCACAGAGCCATTGGTGGTCGAACCCATCTCTGTTTCCCTTCCTGCCTCCTCCAACCAAGAAATACGTCTGGTTGTCCATGAGCCTGCTCCCACAGAGGCTCCTCAGCCTGAAGAGGTCCCAGCTGTTGACTCACTTGCAGCTGAATACATTGGTCATGACAACAATGTGCATGATGATGAAGTTCTTCCTCAGCTTGAACCCCAACCTATTCAATCCCCTGCTCCCACGAGCAGTGAACTCATAAGCATTGGCGGTCCCACGACGCCAATGACTCAGGATGAATACTGGGAAGAGCAACATCCGAACACCCCCCTACATGAAGTTATTCCTCGCACTCCGCCATCTCCAACTACCACTCTGGTAGTTGAGACTCCGACAGCAAAACCAAAAGATGACATGGAAAAGATCAACGCAAATGCTTCACCAATTGCGTCGCCAAAATTATGTAAGCTTCGCAAAGGTCTCAGGCCTCACGCCTCCATGCCAAGCATTCCTGAAGATGGAGAGCAAAACTCTAGCTCAGTGGCACATCAAGTGTTCCCTGACGACATTCCTTCAGAGTCTGCTTATGAATCTGAAACCAAGATGGCTGAAGACATTTCGTCTGCATCAGCCGATGAAGCACAAGAAGACACTCGTGAAGTCACTGCCCCTCCGCAAGATTCTCTTGCCCAAGAAGAAGTGCCCGTCTTGCAAGAACCTGTCCACCAAGAAACTGTCGTGCATGAGGCCACTCGGCCTGAAGCCACTGCACCTGAAGCAAATGTGGTTGATACATCTGTGACTGCTGAAGCACATGACACTGTCATGATTGAAGCCTCTATGCAACAAGAAGTCACTGCCACTCCTAAAGTGCCTGTGTGTGAAGTCATTGCCCCTGAAGTGATTGCCCCTGAAGTCATTGCTCCTGAAGTACCTTCTACTTTATTTGTGCCCTACACCATGGCCCAAGCCTTCAATAAAGATGATGTGCTTGCCACAGTAAAGTGGCCACTTCTGAAGCTTCCCACTGCCCCAGGACTACAGTATGATTATCATGTGGCGCGAAGGCCTCAGACTCTGAAGCCAAAGCCCAGATTGCCTCGGCTTCCCAGCACCGCATGTACACAAGGGTCATTCGGTGTGCTTAGCTTCAGGGCAAACAACACATTCTTTGATTCTGCTAAGAACCCATACAAGAAGCCCAAGATTTCTTCTGATAGGTTCTGGAGCTTTCAGCAACGAAGCTATTACTCATGCATTCTGTACAATCAGGACCGGATTTTTCTGCATCAACGTCTTGATTGTGACGCCATTGCTGGACTGCCCTGCCTTGAGGAAGCTCTTGATTGCTTCAGAGAAGTTGGTTTGCTTCCCTTTGTCATTGCCAAGGAACATTGGAATGAAGAGCTTTTGCTACAGTTTTATGCCACTCTGCATATCAGAGGATACAGCAGGGATCCGAAGACATGGGTCCTTGAGTGGATGTCAGGTGACAATCACTATGAAGCTAATGCTCAGACACTACTTGAGCTTACTTCCCTGCCCACTCCTGGTGAGTTATACGAACCAGGCTATTCTCTGCATCAGAAAGAGCTTCAAAGCGTTTTCAAGAAAGATGAACCCAACATGAGAGAAATGCTGAGCATGATGAAGCCATTGCCCCCAGATGCTGATCTTCCAAAAGAATTCTTCGTCCAAGACCTTGAGTACTTGCCTCGCACAATATACCATATTTTGAGGCGTACTCTTTGGCATGTCAAAGGACTTTGATCTTCCACATTCTCAATGGCATCCGCTTCAACACTCATGATTTCTTCATTTGCCAACTGGTTGCCTCTACAACTGATCTGTTTGGCCTCAAGCTCTACGCTCCTTAGATCATGAGGCTCATTAAGCTTCGTTCTAGTGTCAGCTATCAAGCCTCTGCACGAAACCATGTTGTCTTCTTGCCAGAGGTTGGTACATCTTATGAGGCCATCTATGCTGAGCCTACCAAGCAACCACTTCACCTACACAATGCTGATCACCAAAGATTCACCCAGCAGGATGACAGTGTGTATGTGCCAAATGCGAATGTGCCTACTTATCCTCTGGCTGGACAACTGCGCCTCCCACATCGTGCCAACACTGATACCACTGGAAGCACTATTAACCAATGGCCGAAAAAGCGTACTCGTGTCCTGAATGACCGAGAGCTTCTTGTTTCACTTCACCAGAAGCAAGATAGGCATCATGACTGGATGAAGCGTCAAATGCAAAGTCTTCTCACAAATGTCAATCGCATTCACAACTTGGCAACCAAGAATTCGTTTATGAAGCATGTCAGCGGTCCTGGAAGAGCCTTACCCTGCTATGCTCTGAAGCTGATCTTGAAGCAGATGACTTCACTGAGAACTTCAAGTTTGATTCCAGCCCTCTGCAAGCTGCGACTTGGCGTCCAACTCCGTCCATTGAAGGTTCTGAGTATTCATCTTCGGCTGCAACTGTTGTTGCTCGAGTCATCGATGAAGAAGACGACGCCACTTCCCCAGCAATCGCTTCACTGCATCATGATACTGCGTCAGGTCCCTCTGCACCACCAAACTCCTACGTCGACTCGGCTGCCCCAGGATCTTCTACGCCTGGGAACGCATAGATACTCTATGTCTTCAAACCTTTTTGGTCCTTACTGACAAAAGGGGGAGAAGCATATGAGTTGATAATCTTCAAGCGGGACCATATATGGGTCGGGTGCTTTATTTTTGCTAAGTTCTTACAATTCTCATTTTGAAACATTTGGCTCTTGAGTTGTAACACTTCAAAATTGATGGTTGTCTGCTACATTTGTTGTTGTTTCTTCTGCTTGATTAAATATCTATCTTATGCGCACGAAGTCATTCAGCAGACGCCCATTTTCCATTATGCATCTCATTATCTTCACTTCATCCTTGTATGCATGATGGTCTGTCTTCATAAAATTGAAGGAGATCTCCACAAAGCAAAACCTGCCATGTGCCTTTGCATTCAAATGCAAGACTACTACGCGCACATCTTCAGGGGAGCCCTCTCAACTTTATGAAGCCATTGTTCGCGTTATCCGTAATGTCACATATTTTTTTCCGTTGAAAACTTCAACCTGTTTGTCATCAATCACCAAAAAGGGGGTGATTGTAAGTGCATCTAGTGCCCCCTAGTTGGTTTTGGAGTATTGACGACAAACGAGGTTGAGGGACTAATGTGTTTGTGAGAATTGCAGGATAACACAGGTAATAGTTCCTCACAGATTTGATTTAACTTCCAGAGATGACCCCTAAAAATGTGTGAAGACATTGAAGTCAATGGTGGTACATGAAGACATTCACGTGAAGATAATGGCCTATGAAGACATTCACTGAAGACTATAGAATGCGAAGACATAGTTTCTCTCGTAGTTCTTTTTATTCCTTCTTGAGTCATAGGATCCACTGTACTGTTAAGTGGGGTCCAAGTGAACACAGTTGAATAACTGAAGTGATGCTCAACCAAAACAACTATGTCTTCAAGCGAAGACAAATGAGAGCAAATCTTATTGACAGCTGGATAAGTCAGCTGTCGTGGTGGGTGCACGGCAGATGCCAAGAGATGGCTAAAGATATGAGGCGGCTCGAGGGCACTGGTGGGCTCCAAAAGCGGGGTTGGCATGAGCGAGCACGGGACGCAAGACATACCCAGGTTCAGGGCTCTCCGAGGAGATAATACCCTTAATCCTGTCGAGGTGGTTGCTGTTTTACCAGTACATGGTTGCTCCTTGAGCTGTAGGGAGGAAGGAGGAAGACAGGCTTATGCTGCTTCTCCCGAGATGTGTGTCTATCCTATTCTTTAGTTCTTGTCGCCCCTGTGCATGGGGGCTCTGGGGGTTTTATATAGGCCAACCCCCCCAGGGGTACAATGGTAATGTTACACGGCCCTGGGGCCGGATTGTCATCGTCCGGGAAGCCGGTGCTGGGACCCGCGGGGCACAGGGCTCGCCGGGCGTGAGGCCCGCCAGGTATGGGAGGCACTGTGTGCCGTCTCATCAGTCGCCAAGGATTGACCGAGTTGGGTCGGGTATGGCGTGCTCCGTCATGTCACTGTCTGTCGGCGTCATGGGCTATGATGATTACACTGTTGCCACGCCTCGGCTGACTAGGGGCATGGGCGAGGCACTCTTGCCTAGGTCATCGGTAGGTGCGCCTCGTCCCATCGTGCGGCTGAGATGGGACGGGAGCTGACCCGTGGCCGGATTGGGGAACACGCCACGGGCCGGTCTGGCTTGTTGAGGAAGTCTTGGCGCGCCGCACTGGAGGGTCTTGTCGGACTGCGGGTCTTGGACGGACTGGAGAGTCTTGCTGGATCGCGGAATTTGGCCGGACTGAGCGACCCGGCCAAGTCAGAGGTGGATCGCGGGGCGATTCTGGCCCCGTTGTTTTTGAAAAGGATCCGGCTTCCGTTGCCTGCCCGGGGTTCATCCCCCCGACATCAGCTTTACTTGGAGCTCAAGTAAAGTTGTCGTGTGTGTTCAAAATCCGACTGTTGGACACGTGTCAGTTCCTTAGTGACCAAGGGTCATTTCGGACATATCTTGTCGAGTTGCCTCATGGCTATAAATAGCCCACCCCTACACCATAAATTGGTGGCTGCTCAGAGTTAGTGCACGACTTTTGTCGTTTGAGAGCAACCCATCTCCGAAGCCTTTGAGAGAGAAGATCCTTTTGAGGACAAAACCCAAAACACCCAAAGCCAAAGAGAGTTAAGCATCATTGAAGTCTTTTTGTCTGTGTGACCTGAAGACTTTTTACACTTGAGGAATGTGCTTCCTCCAGTCGGTTAGACGTCACGTTCAGAGCGTCCTATAGTGACTGTGGACTGCCAGTGAACGAAGTCTGTGAAGGTTCCGAAGTCTACCTTGAAGACTTACCCGAGTGATTGGGCGAGGACTGTGTGTCCTTAGCTCAAGGGGAATACGGTGAGGACTGTGTGTCCGGGACTATGTGTCCTCAGGTTTAAATACCTAGCCGCCCTAACCAGATGTACAGTTGAGGCAGCAATTGGAACTGGTCTACCAAATCCCTGTCTCCATCAAGCATCTGGTTCTATCGCTATTCTCTTTTACATTTCAGTTTGTCTTCGTGAAGCCATTGCTCATCTGCCTGCTCTATTTGTCTTCACTATGTAAAGACCACTGTCTGTTTAGCTTTAGTTATATCTTTCATCTCGATCCATGTTAGTTCTGTCTTCCGCTGTGTAGAAATAGATTCATTTCTATCGTTTGTCTTCAAAACCCTCGTGCTTTGAAGGCTTTCGTAAAAATCGCTTATTCACCCCCCTCTAGTCGATAACTTGCAATTTCACCAACGCCGTCTCCTCTTGCACGGCGCCCTCGCGCCACTCCATCACGCAGTCGCCTCCCTACACGATCAACGTAGCGGCCGCCCAGGAGGCTGCCCTGGCCCCTGTTATCGTGCCATAAGTCTGTCAGATCATCGGTGCCCAAGAGTCTGTCAGATCGCCGGTGCCCAGGAGCCAGCCAGATCGCCGGTGCCCAGGAGCCCACCCGGCACCCGCGTGGCTGCGCCCGCCCTGCACGGCCCCTAAACCAGCTGTAGTTCTTCCCTGCACTCAATAAGGAATATAGAAAAAGGTAAGATTTCTTACGTGCACTCAATTAGGCATACAGAAAGGCATACAGAAAAAGGTAAGATTTCTTCCCTGCACTCAATTAGGCATACAGAAAAAGTTAAGATCGTAAAAGTAAGACATTCAGATGTCGTGCAAGTGCACACCATTCTAGCTTATTAGGACAGAGGAAAGATACATCGCGCTAGGCTACCTCATAACAGTTTTCTAAAAAGTAAACAGTTGCACATCTGAATGATTCATTCTACACCTCTAATAAATGATTCCTATGTCAAAAATAGTTAGTCTTTTGGCTACTGCAATCTTCCAAGTGACTGAAACATGCACCCTGCTGTACAACTCTGTTTATCTTCTGCCTGCCAGTAATATTATCAACAAAAATGACAGTAGTTTTTTTACAGACAGTTGACAAATACTACTTATTTTCTGCCTGTTTATGTTCATGATTATATGCAAAAATGCACAATATACATGCTTCTAATAATTTGCTAATTTTATGACATGAATATTCACATGAAGGCGACAATATGTTGTCTCCCAATCGTGCGGGGCCGCGCACCCCATTTCAAGATATAAGCAACAACCAAGCATTGGGTAGCTATTAGCAAAGACTTCCTACTTTGTTCTACTGTTTCTGATGTTGCTTCTCTACTAACTTGCATTATGTATTTATACAGACCCAAGCATCCCATTTCAGAAATATAGGCAACAACCAACCATTGTGTGACTATGAACCACATCCTACTTTCTGCTACTATTTTTGCTGTTGCTTGTGTGCTAACTTGCAGAACTTATTTAAACACCCCTAAAGAATTGAAGAGGCAGATGAACATAGAGTATTATGCACGCAATAGAGATGATATTCTTAAAAGACGTCGTGAAGCCCGTGAAAAGAAAGTATCTTCAACGGAGCTTCTTATTGATGAGAAAAATGTACCACATACATCCCTGACCATGACACAAGGTAAAAATGCCCTTGTACTGCATGCTTATGTAGTACCCAGGTACTACATTATATGCTAAAGTATAACTATAGTGTATCATATAGACCCCGAAGGAGTTGAAGAGGCAACATCAAGCCACCGTGAGACAAACATGGTCGTTGTTTCTGCCGATATCAAGGTCCAGGAAAATGAGAAGCGTAGATTGGTGTCCATATCCAACGGTAATGACGATCAACAAAGTAAATACAACCCTATGTGTTTACACTAAATAGATTTTTTATCTACGTAGATCCTAAGGAGTTAAGGAGGCAAAGGGACAGGGAGCGACATGCACAAAACAGGGATGAAATATTATCACAACAACGCCTATCTCGTGAGAGAAGAAAGGCTACGACTGCCTTCCTGAACAATGATACCACTGTATCACCCACACCAGCTACAGGGCAACCCGGTGTCACCCGGCTCCAAAAAATGACATGTGCGAGTACTGCTGTTGTACCATTCGGTTTTGATTGCATGTCCTTAGCTTTGCAAATATGCCCATAAATGCAGGTTACTCATGTTGTAGTGCAAATCTCATGCAGGCTTATCAAATGTACCAAATTCATCTCAATCACACAAACGCTTTCCCCACGACAAGGAGAACAATTTAATAGACAAAGATGAATCCAATTGGTTGCGCAGGAATGATGCATATCAGATGCAACAAGTACCAGGACATATTAGAGATGTTGCAATGCCTCCTGCCAGCAAAATGCAACCAATTGGATCCATCACCAGAGATAGTGTACAAGGTATTTTAAATTGGCTTTGGTACATAGTGTTGCACGCATTCTGATTGATATCAGCTTCTGGATGAAATAAATCCTACATCCACTAAGAATACATACATTGTTATGCTCTACTGATCTTATGATTTTCCATAGTGGGCAACGACCAGACAGATGATCCATATGGATTTTTTGAGCCTCCTGAATTGGTTGAGACCGATGGTTCTTATGACGGTGAGTAGAGAGAGGTAACATAGGAGAGACAAATCATCATGGACAAAGAACATCTAGATATGGAAACCGAGTCAACAAAGGCAATAGAAGAACAAGGCATCATGGATATACAAAAAATATGCAGATTGATGAGGTGATATCCTAGGTCGACAAAGGCGGCTGATAATATTACTATGATGACACACCAAGATGGGTATTAAACAGAGCTACAACTTATTTGGAACATGATTTGGTGAGTCCAGTTCCATACATATTACTATGAATTCAATGAAGGGCGAATGTTTGTATTGATGGGACCTAAACTAAGAAAACTCTATTTTCAAATACGAGTTCCAGTAAACATTGAAGACTTTCATTGGTACCTAGCAGTTATAAATAGCAGGGTGTAACGTATCCAGGTGCTTAACTCGCTAGGCCCGAAATGAACCGTAAAGACCTCACCGCTATGGTTAATTATTAGTCTCACTGCACCATGTTTTCATAAGACGATTCCTGTTATTCTTCACTTGTGATGCTAATACGTTGTCATTTATTCATGCAACAACTGAAAGGACTGGAAAATATATTCCAATATGCATCGCTTCAAATGGAGCTAAAATCTGATGAGTGGAAAGACTTAAACATCACAACATGGACAAGGGAAGAATGTATTAAGAGCACTCTGTAGACAGATGGGTATACCTCTTGCGATCCAAACTTGTTGCTCCCATCCCCTTTCGGCACCTCCTTCTCCTTCAGGATATCTGAACAATTAAGGGTCGCATCATCAACACAAGGGCCAACAAAGAGGATGAAAGAAAAATTGTAGGCTTAGAAGAAAGCTTGCTCTTTTTTACTGAACTATTAACAACCTACAAGTTGATGAGCAGGGACCTTCAGTCTTAGACCTTCCCGGACGAGCGAGGAGAAGCATAGGAAGGGTCCCAAGCAGCACCACATCACGCTGAGTTCTTCGTGGTCATCCTAATCAAAATGGAGATCGCGAGCAACGAGTGCTCCCGCTCCTGACTAAATCGAACAGGGAAATCACAGAGAGCATAGCATACTGATTGAGGGGAGAAGAGGAGTTCGAACTGGACCTTGATGGCGTCCTCGAGCAGGGGGGAGGAAGATCATGCCGCGCAGGGGAAGGTCAGGACGAGAGAGGGGCCCGGCATCGCCGGCGAGCATGCCGAGCTCGAGTGCCCCGGCATCGCAAGTAGGAGGGAGGGCCCCATGTCGCCAGGAGGAGGGAGGGCCGGGCAGAGCAAACCAGGGGCCCTGCGCGTCCGCCGACGATGGTGACGAAGGGGAGCGGCGGCCATTAGAGATCGCCGGCCGTGGATGGCCCCAACGCCACCAAGAGGAGGGAGGGGCGGGGCAGATCAGGTGCCCGCGCATCCGTCGGCGATGGTGACGAAGTGGTAGGGTCTCCACCAGAGAGTGCCGACGACGGATGGGCATTGCTCGGAACAAAGGAGGAGGAAGTGAGGGGAGAATGGGAAAGAAAGAAGTGTCAGGGGGCGGTGGAGTTTGACTAAGATGTTTTTCTTCTAATCTCTAAGACAGTGTGATGAGAGAGTGATTGTGAGTGAGTGCGCCGTTCCAAACAAAAAACAATTATCTTCTAAAAAACCATTATATTTCATAGGGCATGTTTGGTTCACCTGCGTGTCCGAGATTTTTGTTTTCATCGCGGCTGTCATTTGATGAAAAATGTTTTTCTATATAAATATCTATAAAATTGATTAAAAAAACTTATTGAGTATATTTATGTTTTGTAATCATGCAGGTCATCTTCTGGTCTATGAATGGTAAATTTTATGAAGTACTTCACAGGTGATGTTTTGTCTGATACTCCTACACATGTATTTTCCGTTGTGTATCATTATATTTATTCTATGTAGTGTATCACTAGAGTCCGTGACCGCGGTCGGTGGTGCCCACTTCGCCCTCCACTCTCCTCTCCCCCCTCTACAACCGCCGCCATCTCCCACCACACCACACGGCCGCCTTTTCCTCCGCGTAGCCTTCCCACCATATTCCAGTTCGGCAAGCTTGCCAGTCACCACTTACCGAGCTCCTCCTCCAGGAAAGCAACAGCGCGGCTTCACTGGTTTCGCCCTCAATTCGAGAGCGAGTCTTGGAAGGCCTTCCATGGCTCAGCCGTCGCTGCTCCTCGGCTCTCCGGCATCGATCGTCCTCCTCCTTCTCTCCTTCTTCCAAGGTATCGATCCATCTATTAGTGCTTGCGGAAGTGGTAGATTCGTCGTGATTTGGAGGCGCGCGGTAAAGCTGCGAGCTTGGTTATCGATTTGGTGAGCTGAGTGTTCTGATTTGTGTATTTTTGCGGCGCGCAGGGCCGGTGGTGGGCGCCATCACCTTCACCTTCGCCAACCGGTGCACGGACACGGTGTGGCCCGGGTTGCTCTCGGGCTCCACCTCGCCACCGCTGGAGACCACCGGCTTCGCGCTCTCGCCGGGCCAGTCACGCTCGCTCTACGGGCCGACCGGGTGGTCCGGCCGCTTCTGGGGGCGCTCTGGCTGTAATTTCAACGGCGGAAAGGGCACCTGCGTCACGGGGGACTGCGGTTCCGGCGAGATAGAGTGCCGCGGCGCCGGGGCCACCCCGCCCGCCACGCTCGCGGAGTTCACCCTCGACGGCGACGGCGGGAAGGACTTTTACGACGTCAGCCTCGTCGACGGCTACAACCTGCCCATGCTGGTGCAGCCGTCCGCGCCTGGGTGCCCCGACACCGGGTGCCTCGTGGACCTCAACGAGCGCTGCCCCTCGGAGCTCCGCTCCGGCGGCGGCCTGGCCTGCCGCAGCGCCTGCGAGGCCTTCGGCAAGCCCGAGTACTGCTGCAACGGCGCCTACGGGAATCCGGACACGTGCCACCCCTCCCAGTACTCGCAGCTCTTCAAGTCGGCGTGCCCAAAGTCCTACAGCTACGCCTACGACGACGCCACCTCCACCTTCACCTGCAACCACACAGATTACACCATTACCTTCTGCCCACAGTCCAATCCTTACAGGTACTACCTTCCGCTGAATAGATTCCGATGCTATGACAGTACGATCTAGTAGTTGAAATCATAGTGTTGCAGATCTGAATCTGATTCAGCTCAACAATGATATTTTCTCTGGGCTAGAAAATATAATGAGATTTTGATTTGGAATATAATGGGAATGGGGAAAGAAGAGAAAGTGACAAAAGTTAGGCTTGGAGCAAGGAAAAAAAGCTTTTGTTTGATTGAGTTGTTCTTTCTTTCGCCTTTGTTCCATCCCCATCCCCACCTTGCATGTGGGGTCTAGGCGAGAAAGTTTGGATGGCCTTTGAGTCTCTAATTAGATCAATCACCTTTGATGCTTGGCAGTGGCAAACAGAACAAGCACGCATTGCGGAGGCCGAGCCATGAGCAGCTTGAAGACGACGTGTGGCTGGCATCTTTGAAGAAAACCAGCGGCGCCGGTGGAGGCGCCGTGGCATCATGGCCGGCGTCCGGAGGTTTCCAAGCCGCCCTGGCAATTGCTGTGGCGGTTGTGCTTGCCACGGCACAGGGGGGTCATCCTCGTTTCAGCTTGTTATGAGGCAAGGCAGGCGATTCTTCATCCCTAGGAGTGATCTGCAGAGTTTTTTTTTAGGATCAAAAGAGGATCATGGCACTAGAGAAAGAGACGTGGATAGCATGTTCTTTAGACCTTTTTGCTTGTTGATAAAGAACATGACGCGTCCTCATGTTGGCAATTGTAATTTAGTAGTGGTATTTCATATTGCTTTATTGCCTTATTGAAAACATTATTCTTCGGGTTATATTCGTCTTTGTGCGCAATTTTTTTGTTGAGACCCTAATCAGTGCAGCACTGTCAAGCATCGTCACTAGGAGATCGCAAGCTTTGAAGCGCAAAGACTGTAAGATCTGAATATACTGTTGCTCCGCCTTTTGACATTTTTCTGTCGTCACTGAAGATATGATGTTCGGTGCCGAAAGAGAAAGAAAGCCAAAAGAGGAGGCAGTAAGGCGAAGATGTAGACTGCTGGCTGTTACAACTGATCATCTACTCGGAATACCAATTGGCGTTGCAGTATAATAAGGCGAAGATGTAGACTGCTGGCTGTTACAACTGATCATCTACTCGGAATACCAATTGGCGTTGCAGTATAACAACTGATCATCTACTCAGAATGACAAGAGTACGTGAAGAATGACACAGTAGATATATCTGATAAATTTCCTGTATTTTTTGTCCATTCGATGTTACTCTGAGCAGATCAGGCGTAGGAATAGTTCTAGCCATGTCACCTTTGCCTTTGGTCACTTCACTTCAGACGTCCATTGTTCATGTACAATCAACTAACCTTCTACGTTGAGGCTACCTCTGCACTAACAAGTTGAAGGCGACGTCATCTTCCAAAAGTATGATCTGCCAGCATTAGCCGATTCAACTGGGCGACAACCATCGCCAGCAGTACCAGTGACACGGAACGCTCCGTGTGCAGCAGTATACTTGTTGTGAGGGTAATTTAGGGAGAGAAAAACTAGCCGGCTCTCGACCAAGCGAACCTGTTCGTTCGCTTCCCTTTTCCTGCTGCCGCATGCATGCGCCCGCAGGCTAGGATTCCGGCGGCCGCCTCGTCGCCTTCACACTGTCGGCCGTGCTTGTGGAACGAAGCTGCTACACCACCGGCTGTTAAATAATAACGAGAATAAACGAGACAGAGAGACACAGATTTAACGTGGAAACCCTTGCGGGAGAAAACCACGGACGCACGAAGGCGCAATCACTATAATTGGGAGGAGTATTACATTACACGAGAGGACAAACCCTCTACGTGCTAATCTGGTGGAGCTCTCTCTCATATCTATTCTATGACTAGCTGTTACTATATAAAGGGGCAAACAACTCTCTTTCTTGGTGGACACGAAACAGAGTTGTAGTCATGCTACGTCTAGCACGGTTGGCATGCCATAGTCTGGTAGGACTCCATCTGTAGTACAACACTTGTATGGGATTCGGAACACAATAAAATAACACTCCACCTTGAGACGAAATCCCTTACAATAATCATAGATAGCATCAACTCCTCAATTAAAATCATCACAAGTAAACCTTGTGCCTGGAAACGTCCATAGGACTAATAAACTTCTCATGAAGTCATATTGAGCAAATCAATCAGTAGGTCGTCTAGAAAACAGCACAACTATCAACAAAGCAGACTAACAAAACTTGGTCTCCCAATAAAAGTCTGAGTCTGTGCCACTGACCTCAAAAACTGAAACTGCTCAATCATCAAATGGCATAAGTCATCATATCTCCTGTGGTGCCTAAACGAGCGCATAGCTCATAGTGCAACATCTTGGTGCACATCGCATTGTGAAGAACTCATCTCACGGAATCTGAACGTGCTTCAAAACAGAAAGCACAAACCTCGGCAACAATACTCATGCAAGAGCATATGGTACGGATGGCATCGCGTGCACCCAAAAAATTGCCGAAAATTGCCGACTTGTAGTGGCTAATGAAAAATCCATGACATGGTCATAAACTGTCCTTGTAGAACAACTGTCGGATGAAGGAACCATCTTAACATGCAACGGAGTTTCAACTCTGCAATAGACCCCTCTTGAAAGAGCAAAGACAACTGAATTGCACTTGAAACTTAACATCGCTAAATATTGTAGTATCTAGCAGAAACAAATCAATCTCCTTCTTGCACCTCAACTGATTCTCATCACGAACATGAATATCAAAACAAAACCTTCACATGCATAACAGCAAAAAACTATGGAGAGAATAGAGTATATGCTGGCTACCAACAGGCTTAATAATTACCTCCTCCATACCCCCTTTTTTTCTTGATAACTGAATTGTGTTCAAATAACTGCAGCAATATTGCATCCATTACCCCGACGGGCCATAATCCCCAAAACTCCACCTTGAAGAAAAACTGAGTGCATCCTGATAATCGGCTTGCGCCAACAATGCTCGCATCTCGACTTGCCATAGGGTAAACCTTGTGTCACGATCCAGCAGCGGAACATCATACTCGTAGTAGTACTGGACGATGAACGAAGCAAAGGAAGTTGAAAAAAAATCTGTAATTAGCACTAGCCTTCGTCACGTACTAGTGCAACTAGTACTGGCTTCAGGTCATGATGGAGAGCAGACTCGGTACTTGAGCTAATGTGTGCAGCGGCGGCTCAGCGGATTAAACAAGAGAGGCCGCACCCTTGTACGATAGCTGCGGTGGAATACGACGACTTCGGCGACTTGCGCTTGTACGCAGCAGCCACTCGGTGGATGGATCGCTGCTCCACGATTTGGTTCTGCGGTGGAAAGCAGTAGCGGCTGCCTGGGAAATCGATCCGAAACCGGATCGCCTGGTCACGACGCGGCGGCGCACGCAACCCTAACTCTCGTCTTCAAATCTCGTATCTGCAACCTCAGCTCTGTATACCACTTGTTAAATAATAACGAGAATAAACGAGACAGAGAGACACAGATTTAACGTGGAAACCCTTGCGGGAGAAAACCACGGACGCACGAAGGCGCAATCACTATAATTGGGAGGAGTATTACATTACACGAGAGGACAAACCCTCTACGTGCTAATCTGGTGGAGCTCTCTCTCATATCTATTCTATGACTAGCTGTTACTATATAAAGGGGCAAACAACTCTCTTTCTTGGTGGACACGAAACAGAGTTGTAGTCATGCTACGTCTAGCACGGTTGGCATGCCATAGTCTGGTAGGACTCCATCTGTAGTACAACACTTGTATGGGATTCGGAACACAATAAAATAACACCGGCCATGCTCGTCGACCGCGGCAAGCGCTCACGGTCTAACTCGTCTTGACAAGGATTCCTCTTCCTCCCTTCCTCTGTGCCGGCGACCACCGTAGTATCTCGTCTTCGTCTGCATCCCCTTCCTTGGCCATGATGGTGAACCAAGCGCTAAGAGGTACGGCCATGTCATCCGCTCGCGAAGGATGGTGGCGGGAGCGCGCTGGGAAAGAGGGACACGATGGCGAGTTCAGCGACGGTGGAGCGGGCTAGTTGGCTACGTCGAGTTGGCGGCTGTGGTGGGTAGAGCAACGGCCGATGGCTCAACCAGGGCGAACGGAACGGCTTATTGCTGATGGGCTAGTGTTATCTTAGAAAACAGAAAAATGACTAGAACTACCCTCACGGAATCAACGGTGAATGATTGTATACTGCTACCTTCCATCTTTAACAGTATAGGGTACCATAAAAAAACTCAACTTTTTTGTGTGCGCAAAATTTCTATCAAGGTCTCAAAAAACATTGTAAGATGTTGCACCAGTTCAAACATGCCCACGCAGTAAAACAAATTGGGCACACACTGAATCTCCATTTTGTTGCAACAAAAGAAAGATGAAATGGGGTGCAACATACTATGTGACATGAAAAAATGACACAACAGAGTAGAATAACACAGGCAACAACGAAAAACACATGGCAACATACTTCATCATTCCAAATTAATTGAAATTCATTTACCTGAAGGCAAACTTCCTACGTTCGACCAAGTCTAAAAAAAGGTGCTAGCATCTGCAACATCAAACAGAAGGCGTTTATCTCTCTATAATTTAGTTGTTGCAATAGCTAATTCACCAGAATTTGCATTTGAAGTTGAATGTAGGCACAGCTCAACATATTTCTTATCTATCATACAGATCAACATATGTTCAAGAATCACAAGCACCAAATTATTAGAACAATACAACAGTGTAGATCACAAGTTTGACATAAACACTTAGCATCAACAACATTGGAGACGGTAAAAAGAAAGGCAAAAGATAATCGGATTGTCGAAGGTGAAGAAAAGGAAGACCCATATTGTATCTTCACTCCATGTGCAAGGATTTAACTACAATAGATGACCCATTGTGTCATTGGCGCAAAGACCAACCACAGCCACGAATTAAAGCAACAGTGAGGCCGAATCTGCTCAAACCACAACTTTAACCTATGGGTTGGTATGCCAAACGAACAAGAGGCTGTGCCATACCATTGGAGCGTGTCTAGTTCCCTACATGACTATGAATAAGCAACAAAGAAGGAAAATAAACTTTATGAAAAAGTTCTAAATAATGCAACTTAATAGTCAAGCAAAGCATTAGAAAGAAATCTCAACGAAACATGGAGCGGGTCCATCTGAAAGCAGGATGTTAACTTATGGGATGGTACACCGTTTTTGCATGTTGGGTAGAAAAGGACCAAACGACCACAACCCTACCTAAGCATGAGCCGGGTAGGCAGCAAAAAAGCAAGCCAATTTTAGGGAAACATACCATGAACTGGGTAGATCACCATGTGTCCCATGTGTGAGATAGCCGGTCGCGGTAGCGACATGTGGAGTAGCTCGTTGCGATAGGTGAAACAATTAGATTTGTACATACAAATATCCTCGAGGGAAAGGTGACCCACTGTAAACTCTAATTTTACATCATCTTACAACAAAGGTATTGCACTAAAAGCAACATAAAAAAATACGACATCATTTATCACATATCATGTTACATTAAAAGTGAAGAGTGTGATATGCCAGCTCGATGAAATTCTCTTCCGATCAACCATATCATAAGAACTCCTCTAGATAAATTTCTCTTTGGATAGAAGGCTTTCAGAGATTTCTTGCATTATTAACATTTGGTACACCTTGCCTACATCTAATGGTTAGCCTTAAAGTATCTGTTGGGGAACGAAACATGAAAATCAAAACAATTTCAACGAACACCCAAGATCTATCTAGGAGAAGCATAGCAACGAGAGGGGAGAGTATGTCTACATACCCTTGTAGACCGAAAGCGAAAGCGTATATAACGCGGTTGATGTAGTCGTACTCTTCGTGTTCCGATCACTATCCAACCGATCTAGTGCCGAACGGACGTCACCTCCGAGTGTAGCACACATGCGGCTCGATGATGTCTCCTCCTCCTTGATCCAGCATGAGAAGGCGGAGAAGTAGATGGCATCACAACTAGCACGATGATGTGGTGGTGATGGTGGTAGTGGAGTCGGGATACCGACAGGGCTTCGCTAAACGAAAAACCGTGGACGAGAACTAAGTCAGGAGGGAGAGACGGGGCGGCAGCACAGGACAATGTGTTAGGGGGCCTTGCTGCACCCCTCCCCTATATTTATATGTGTGGGAGGGCTGTGAGTCCATCCCTACTCCTAATAGGAGTTGGGGCCAAAGGGGGAGAGGACTTGGACTCCAAGTCCAATCCTATTCCAACTAGGACTCCCCTTTATTTTCCTTCCCTAGCCACATGGGCTTTTGAGGACTTGGTGCGCCTAGCCCAATAAGGACAGGTCGCCTCCCCTCAGCCCATGCCAGCTCTTGGGACATGGTGGACCCACTTGTGGACTTCCGGACCCCCCCCCCC
>LR738715.1:340025695-340077371 GCA_902687465.1 Secale cereale
CCCCCCCTTCCCAGAATCCAGCAGATCCTTCTGAAAGCTTCCTAGTACAATACCAAAAAAATTGTACCTTTTTTGAAACCCAAAACATGACTTCCCATATATAAATATTTACCTTTCGGCCATTCCGAGACTCCTCGTGATGTCCGGGATCTCATCCGGGACTCCTGACAACATTTAGTTACTAGCCATCAAATATCCCGATACTACTCTAGCGTCATCGGACGTTAAGCGTGCGACCCTACTGGTTCGGGAATCATGTAGTCATGACCGAGACACCTCTCCGGTGAATAACCAATAGCGGGATATGGATGCCCATATTGCTTCCTACATATTCCACACAGATATTTCATCGGTTGAACCACGATGTCTAGGATTCGGTTAATCCCGTATGCAATTCCCTTTGTCCGGCGATATGTTACTTGCCCGAGATTCGATCGTCGGTATCTCCATGTAGGGGATCATAGCAGAAATCAAAAAATTTCTACGCATCACCAAGATCAATCTATGGAGTAATCTAGCAACGAGGGAGAGGGGAGTGCATCTACATACCCCTGTAGATCGCAAAGCGGAAGTGTGACAAGAACGTGGATGAAGGAGTCGTACTCGTAGCGATTAAGATCGCGGTTGATTCCGATCTAAGCGCCGAAAAACGGCGCCTCCGCGTTCAACACATGTGCAGCCCGGTGACGTCTCCCGTGCCTTTATCCAGCAAGGGGAGAGGGAGAGGGTCGGGAAGACTCCGTCCAGCAGCAGCACGACGGCGTGGTGGTGGTGGAGGAGCATGGCACTCCAGCAAGGCTTCGCCAAGCATCGCATGAGACGAGGAGGGATAGGGGTTGGGCTGCGCCAAGAGGGAGATGATCTCATGTGTGTGGCAGCCCCGAAACCCTCACTATATATAGGGGAAGGGGAGGGGCTGCGCCCCCATCTAGGGTTCCCTCCCTAGGGGTGGCGGCAGCCCCGAAAACCCATCTAGGGTGCGGCCAAGGGGGGAAGAGAGGAGGGGCGCCCTAGGGTGGGCCTTAAGGCCCTTCTGGACCTAGGGTTTGCCCCCCTCCCACTCTCCATGCGCCTTGGGCCTTGGTGGGGGGGGGCGCACCAGCCCACCTGGAGCTGGTCCCCTCCCACACTTTGCCCACGCAGCCTTCTGGAGCTGGTGGCCCCACCTGGTGGACCCCCGGGACCCTTCCGGTAGTCCCGGTACATTACAGATAGCGCTCAAAACTTTTCCGATGACCAAAACGGGACTTCCCATATATAAATCTTTGCCTCCGGACCATTCCGGAACTCCTCGTGACGTCCGGGATCTTATCCGGGACTCCGAACAACATTCGGTAACCACATATATCTATTCCCTATAACCCTAGCGTCATCGAACCTTAAGTGTGTAGACCCTACGGGTTCGGGAACCATGCAGACATGACCGAGACAACTCTCTGGCCAATAACCAACAGCGGGATCTGGATACCCATGTTGGCTCCCACATGCTCCACGATGATCTCATGGGATGAACCACGATGTCAAGGATTCAATCAATCTCGTATACGATTCCCTTTGTCTATCGATATAGCACTTGCCCGTGATTCGATCGTCGGTATACCGATACCTTGTTCAATCTCGTTACGGCAAGTCTCTTTAATCGTTCCGTAACACATCATCCCGTGATCAACTCCTTGATCACATTGTGCACATTATGATGATGTCCTACCGAGTGGGCCCAGAGATACTTCTCCGTCACATGGAGTGACAAATCCCAGTCTCGATTCGTGCCAACCCAACAACCACTTTCGGAGATACCCGTAGTGCACCTTTATAGCCACCCAGTTACCTTGTGACGTTTGGTACACCCAAAGCATTCCTACGATATCCGGGAGTTGCACAATCTCATGGTCTAAGGAAAAGATACTTGACATTTAGAAAAGCTTTAGCATACGAACTACACGATCTTGTGCTAGGCTTAGGATTGGGTCTTGTCCATCACATCATTCTCCTAATGATGTGATCCCGTTATCAACGACATCCAATGTCCATGGTCAGGAAACCGCAACCATCTATTGATCAACGAGCCAGTCAACTAGAGGCTCACTAGGGAAATGGTGTTTGTCTATGTATCCACACATGTATCTGAGTTTCCTATCAATACAATTCTAGCATGGATAATAAACAATTATCATGAACAAGGAAATATAATAATAACCAATTTATTATTGCCTCTAGGGCATATTTCCAATAGTCTCCCACTTGCACTTGAGTCAATAATCTAGTTCACATTGCCATGTGATCACAGGTCACATCGCCATGTGACTAACATCCAAAGAGTTTACTAGAGTCAATAATATAGTTTGCTTCACTATGTGATTAACACTCAATGAGTTCTGGGTTTGATCATGTTATGCTTGTGAGAGAGGTTGTAGTCAACGGGTTTGCAACATTCAGATCCCTATGTATTTCGCAAAACTTTATGTCATATCATAGATGCTGCTACCACGTTCCATTTAGAGCTATTCCAAATTGTTGCTCCATTATACGTATCCGGTATCTCTACTCAGAGCTATCCGGATAGATGTTAAGCTTGCATCGACGTAACTCTTTACGTCGAACTCTGTATCACCTCCATAACCGAGAAACATTTCCTTATTCCTCTAAGGATAATTTTGACCGCTATCTAGTGATCCACTCCTGGATCACCTTTGTACCCTCTTGCCAGACCTGTGGCAAGGCACACATCAGGTGTGGTACTCAGCATGGCATACCGTATAGAGCCTATGACAAAAGCATAGGGGACGACCTTCGTCCTTCCTCTTTCTTCTACCGTGGTCAAGCTTTGAGTCTTACTCAACTTCACACCTTACAACTCAGGTAGGAACTCCTTCTTTGACTGATCCATTTTGAACTCCTTCAAAATCATGTCAAAGGTGTGTGTTCTTTTGAAAGTATCATCAGGCGTCTTGATCTATCTCTATAGATCTCGATGCCCAATATGTAAGCAGCTTTATACATGTCTTCCTTTGAAAAACTCCTTTCAAACAACCCTTTATGCTTTCCCGAAATTCTACATCATTTCGGATCAACAATATGTCATTCACATATACTTATCAGAAATGTTGTAGTGCTCCCACTCACTTTATTGTAAATACAAGTTTCTAACAAACTTAGTATAAACCCAAAAACTTTGATCACTCCATCAAAGCGTATATTCCGACTCCGAGATGCTTGCTCTAGTCCATGGAAGGATCGCTAGAGCTAGCATACCTTTTAGCATCCTTAGGATCGACAAAACCTTTCTGATTGTATCACATACAACCTTTCCTCACGAAAACTGGTAAGGAAACTTGTTTTGACATCCATCTGCCAGATTTCATAAATGCAGCTAATGCTAACATGATTCCGACGGACTTAAGCATCGCTACGGGTGAGAAAATCTCATCGTAGTCAACTCCTTGAACTTGTGAAAAACTCTTCGCCACAAGTCGAGCTTCATAGACGGAGACATTACCGTCCACGTCTGTCTTCTTCTTAAAGATCCATTTATTTCAATGGCTTGGCCATCATCGGGCAAGTCCACCAAAGTCCATACTTTGTTTTGATACATGGATCCTATCTCGGATTTCTCGGCTTCTAACCATTTGTCGGAATACGAGCCTACTATCGCTTCTCCATAGTTCGTAGGTTCATTGTTGTCCAACAACATGACATCTAAGACAGGATCACCGTACCACTCAGGAGTAGTACATATCCTTGTCAACCTACGAGGTTCGATAGTAACTTGATCCGAAGCTTCATGATCACTATCATTAGTTTCCTCTTCAACAGTCGTAGGTTCCACATAAACATCTTTCTGTGTTGCACTACTCTCCGGTTGAAGTGAGGGTTCGACAACCTCATCAAGTTCTATCTTCCTCCCACTCAATTCTTTCGAGAGAAACTCCTTCTCGAGAAAGGACCCATTCTTAGTGACAAACATTTTTGCCCTTGGATCTGAGATAGAAGGTATACCCAACTGTTACCATTGGGTATCCTATGAAGATGTATTTGTCCGCTTTGGGTTCGAGCTTTTTCCGGCTGAAGCCATAAGCATCGCAGCCCCAAACATTAAGAAACGACGACTTTGGTTTCTTGCCAAACCATAGTTCATACGGCGTCGTCTCAACGGACTTAGATGGTGCCCTATCTAAAGTGAATGCAGCTGTCTCTAATGCATAACCTCAAAATAATAGCGGTAGATCGGTAAGAGACATCATAGATCGCACCATATCTCATAAGGTTCGATTACGACGTCCGGACACACCATTACGCTGTGGTGTTCTAGGTGGCTTCAACTGCGAAACAATTCCACAATGTCTTAAGTGATTGCCAAACTCATAACTCAGAAAATCTCCCCTTGATCAGATCGTAGGAACAAGATCTTCTTGTTATGATGATTCTTAACTTCACTCTGAAATTGCTTGAACTTTTCAAACGTTTCAGACTTTTGCTTCATTAAGTAAATATACCCATATCTACTCAAATTGTCAGTGAAGATGAGAAAATAACGATATCCACCACACGCCTTAATTCTCATTGGATCACACATATCAACATGTATGATTTCCAACAAGTCACTTGCCCGTTTCATTGTACCTGAAAACGGGATCTTAGTCATCCTGCCCATGAGGCATGGCTCGCATGTGTCAAGCGATTCAAAATCAAGTGACTCCAAACATCCATCAGTATGGAGTTTCTTCATGCATTTTATGCCAAAATGACCTAAGTGGCAGTGCCACAAGAAAGTGGTACTATCATTATTAACTCTACATCTTTTGGCGTTAATATTATTATCATGTGTATTACTATGATCGAGATTGGGTGCATGACCATAAAGGTATTATTCATGTAAATAGAATAACCATTATTCTCTAACTTAAATGAATAACCGTATTGCAATGAACATGACCTAATCATATTCATGCTCAACGTAGACACCTGATAACATTTATCTAGGTTCAACACTAATCCTGAAGGTAGAGGGAGCGTGCGATGGTGATCTTATCAACCTTGGAAACACTTCCAACACACATCGTCACCTCGCCCTTAGCTAGTCTCCGTTCAGTCCGTAGTTTTTGCTTCAAGTCACTAATAATAGCAACTGAACCGGTATCCAATACCCAGGCACTACTAGGAGTACTAGTAAGGTACACATCAATAACGCGTATATCAAATATACTTTGTTGAAGTTGCCAGCTTTCTTATCTACCATGTATTCGGGGTAGTTCCGCTACCATGTGACCGTTCCCCTTACAATAGAAGCACTTAGTCTCGAGGTTTGGGTTCAACCTTGGGTTCCTTCATTAGGGCGACAACTGGTTTGCCATTCATGAAGTTTCCCTTCTAGCCTTTGCCCTTTTTGAAACCAGTGGTCTTGTTAAACCATAAACACTTGATGCTCCTTCTTGATTTCTACTTTTGTGGTCTTAAGCACCACTAATAGCTCCGGGATCATCTCCATCCTTTGCATGTCATAGTTCATCACGAAGTTCTAGTAGCTTGGTGATAGTGTCTAGAGAATTCCGTCAACCACTATCTCATCTAGAAGATTAACTACCACTTGGTTCAAGTGATTTTAGCACCCAGACATTCTGAGCACATGCTCACTAGTTGAGCTATTCTCCTCCATCTTGTTGGCAAAAGAACTTGTCAGAGGTCTCATACCTCTCAATACGGGCATGAGCCTGAAATCCCAATTTCAGCTCTTGGAACATCTCATATGTCTTATGGCGTTCAAAACGTCATTGGAACCCCGATTCTAAGCCGTAAAGTATGGTGCACTAAACTATCAAGTAGTCATCAGGACGTGTCTCTCAGGAGTTCACAACATCCACAGACGACATTGTAGGGGTTTGCACATCGAGCGGTGCATCAAAGACGTAAGCCTTCTGTGTAGCAGTGAGGACACTCCTCGGACTACGGACCTAGTCCGCATCATTGCTTACAATATCTTTCAACTTAGTCTTTCTCTAGGATCGTATTGAACAGGGAGCTACAACGCAAGCTATTGGTCTACAACATAATTTGCGAAGACAACTTAGACTATTGTTCATGACAATTAAGTTCATATAATCAAATTATTTAATGAACTCCCACTCAGATAGACATCTCTCTAGTCATCTAAGTGATACATGATCCGAATCAACTAGGCCGTGTCCGATCATCACGTGAGATGGACTAGTCATCAACGGTGAACATCTTTATGTTGATCGTATCTTCTATATGACTCATGTTCGACCTTTCGGTCTTCCGTGTTCCGAGGCCATGTCTGTACATGCTAGGCTCGTCAAGTGAACCCTAAGTGTATTGCATGTGTAAATCTGGCTTACACCCGTTGTATGCGAATGTTAGAGCCTATCACACCCGATCATCACGTGGTGCTTCGGAACAACGAACCTTAGCAACGGTGCATAGTTAGGGGCAACACAATTCTTGAAATTTTAGTGAGAGATCATCTTATTTACTACCGTCGTTCTAAGCAAATAAGATGTAAAACATGATAAACATCACATGCAATCAAATAGTGACATGATATGGCCAATATCATTTTGCTCCTTTTGATCTTCATCTTCGGGGCTCCATGATCATCATCGTCACCGGCATGACACCATGATCTCCATCATCGTGTCTTCATGAATTTGTCTTGCCAAACATTACTTCTACTACTATGGCTAACGGTTAGCAATAAAGTAAAGTAATTACATGGCGTTTTCAATGACACACAGGTCATACAATAAAATAAGACAACTCCTATGGCTCCTGCCGGTTGTCATACTCATCGACATGCAAGTCATGATTCCTATATAAGAACATGATCAATCTCATACATCACATATATATCATTCATCACATCCTTTTGGCCATATCACATCACACGGCACATGCTGCAAGAACAAGTTAGACGTCCTCAAATTGTTGTTGCAAGTTTTTACGTGGCTGCTATAGGTTTCTAGCAAGAACGTTTCTTACCTACGCCAAAACCACAACGTGATATGCCAATTTCTATTTACCCTTCATAAGGACCCTTTTCATCGAATCCGATCCGACTAAAGTGGGAGAGACAGACACCCGCTAGCCACCTTATGCAACTAGTGCATGTCAGTCGGTGGAACCTGTCTCACGTAAGCGTGCGTGTAAGGTCGGTCCGGGCCGCTTCATCCCACGATGCCGCCGAATCAAGATAAGACTAGTAACGGCAAGAGAATTGACAAATCGACGCCCACAACTACTATGTGTTCTACTCGTGCAAGATACTACGCATAGACCTAGCTCATGATGCCACTGTAGGGGATTGTAGCAGAAATCAAAAAATTTCTACGCATCACCAAGATCAATCTATGGAGTAATCTAGCAACGAGGGAGAGGGGAGTGCATCTACATACCCTTGTCGATCGCAAAGCGGAAGCGTTACAAGAACGCAGATGAAGGAGTCGTACTCGCAGTGATTCAGATCGCGGTTGATTCCGATCTAAGCACCGAACAACGGCGCCTCCGCGTTGAACACACGTGCAGCCCGATGACGTCTCCCGTGCCTTGATCTAGCAAGGGGAGAGGGAGAGGTTGGGGACGACTCCGTCCAGCAGCAACACGATGGCGTGGTGGTGGTGGAGGAGCGTGGCACTCCAGCAGGGCTTCGCAAAGCACCGCAAGAGACGAGGAGGGAGAGGGGTAGGGCTGCGCCAAGAGGGAGATGATCTCATGTGTGTGGCAGCCCCAAAACACCCACTATATATAGGGGAAGGGGACGGGCTGCGCCCCCATCTAGGGTTCCCTCCCTAGGGGTGGCGGCAGCCCCCAAAACCCATCTAGGGTGCGGCCAAGGGGGGAAGAGAGGGGGGGCGCCCTAGGGTGGGCCTTAAGGCCAATCTGGACCTAGGGTTTGCCCCCTCGCACTCTCCATGCGCCTTGGGCCTTGGTGGGGGGGGGGTGGGGGGGGGGCGCACCAGCCCACCTGGGGCTGGTCCCCTCCCACACTTGGCCCTCGCAGCCTTCTGGGGCTGGTGGCCCCACCTGGTGGACCCCCGGGACCCTCCCGATGGTCCCGGTACGTTACCGATAGCGCCCGAAACTTTTCCGGTGACCAAAACGGGACTTCCCATATATAAATCTTTACCTCCGGACCATTCCGAAACTCCTCGTGATGTCCAGGATCTCATCCGAGACTCCGAACAACATTCGGTAACCACGTATATCTATTCCCTATAACCCTAACATCATTGAACCTTAAGTGTGTAGACCCTACGGGTTCGGGAACCATGCAGACATGACCGAGACAACTCTCCGGCCAATAACCAACAGTGGGATCTGGATACCCATGTTGGCTCCCAAATGCTCCACGATGATCTCATCAGATGAACCATGATGTCAAGGATTCAATCAATCCCGTATACGATTCCCTTTGTCTATCGGTATAGCACTTGCCCGAGATTTGATCGTCGGTATACCGATACCTTGTTCAATCTCGTTACGGCAAGTCTCTTTACTCGTTCCATAACACGTCATCCCGTGATCAACTCCTTGATCACATTGTGCACATTATGATGATGTCCTACCGAGTGGGCCCAGAGATACTTCTCCATCACACGGAGTGGCAAATCCTAGTCTCGATTCGTTGATACGTCCAAAACGTATCTATAATTTCTGCTTGTTCCATGCCACTTTTGGGTGATATTGCTATGATATTCATACACTTCCATACACATTTGATCATATTTGGACTAACTTACTAATCCAGTGCACCCCAGTGCCAGTTTCTGTTTTCGGCTGTTTTTGTATTTCAGCTTTTTCACGTTACGAGAACTGCCAGGAAAAATCCAGAAAAATTATATAAAAAATCAGCGTTCCGGAAACAACCGGGCGTCCGAAGGCAGCCGGGGGGGGGGGCACCAGGGCTCCAGGCGCCCTGGCGGTGCGCCCCCCCTAGGGCCGCGCCGGGGGGGCGCCTGGGCCCCCCGAAGCTTCCCCGATGCTCCCCTTTGGCATATATTTAAAGCGTCCTCCGAAACCCTCAGAACAGGAACTCTTTTCGCGATCCCATCTCTGTTCCGCCGCCGCCGCCGCTTCCAAGATCGGGAGCACCAGGAGAACTCTTCCCCGCACCCTGCCGGAGGGGAGGATCACCACCGGGACCTTCTCCACCACCATGGACGCCTCCCGGATGACTCGTGAGTAGTCTCCCTTGGACCATGAGTCCATGACCAGTAGCTATGTGATGTTCTCCTCCCGTTCTTGTGCTTCACTAATTAGTCCTCGTGAGCTGCCCTACATGATCGAGGCACATATGTAATCGTTATGCTGTTGCTATGTTGAGTTTGCTGGGATCCGATGGATTATGGGATTATGTTCAGATTGATCTTGAGTAATATATTTGATCTACCTCTTTTATATTTATGTTCATAAGTAATTCTTGCATGTTCTCCGTTGTTATTTATTGCTTTGGCCAAGTAATACGTAGTGACTCCAAGAGGGAACGTTATGCTCGATTGTGGGTTCATGCCCCTCGATGACTAGCTTGAGTGACAGAAACATGAGTCTAGGGGATGTGCTGTTGCCACAAGGGGGAAAACAACGGTGCTTGTGCCCGCGGGTGCAAGGATTGTTTACTTTACGCAAAGTTCTTTTAATGCAGTTGTCTGTTGCATTGAGTTTACACTATGGGTGGGACTCGCAACTTAATACCAGCGAGATGTTCTGGATAGATATCTCAAGGTGGATGATTAGTAGTAGATATTGATGGATTTCGGTCTACTTATTTTGGCGTACCGCCCATGCTTTGAACCTCAACCTTTCTGCAATGTAATCATCATTGGTTTGCGTTCGTGGTCCTGTCAATTGCCCAGCTGTAATTTGTTTACCTCACATAGCTGTTTTATCGTCTTTTGGGAGAGAGACATCACTAGTGAACATCATGAGACTCCGGTCCATATTACCATCATTGATCACACCCGCTATTTACTTTTCGCTATTTACTTACTATTGCAAAACACTATCTATCACTACTATCATTTGCTTTTAACCCTTTGTGAAGTACAAGGCCGGAGGGATTGACAACCTCTCTGTACTCGTTGGGAGCAAAGTTATTTGTATCTGTGTGCAGGTCCACGTTGATTGCTAATTGCGCCGTTAGCAGTTGACACCTACTTGTTGAACCTAGGAGTCTCTGGGGATTCGATCCTTGGCATCTTTGCTAAGGGAAAACACTTCTACATACTGCATCTTACACCTTCCACTTGGGGTAACCAACGAGGGGTTCGAGGCCCATCAAGGAGTATTTTCTGGCGCCGTTGCTGGGGAATCCACTCTTCAGGATAGGGGAGTTGCACGCTATCTTTTACCTTTGCTTTTAGTCTTGTTAGTTTACCTTTCAGTTTTTGCTTTAGTACCTTTTTATCGAAAATCACAAAAATAGTTATCTTGCTTGCTTGCTACTATGGGTTCCACCGAGAACACCAAGTTGTGTGACTTCACTAGTCATAACAACGATGACTTTATCAGCACACCTATCACTACACCTGCCACTTCAGCACCTTCATATGAAATTAAACCTGCTTTACTGAACTTAGTCATGAAAGATCAATTCTCCGGTGCTGGAGATGATGCTGCTTTACACTTGAACAACTTTGTTGAACTTTGTGATATGCAAAAGTACCAAGAAATAGATGGTAATATTGTTAAGCTTAAGCTTTTTCCTTTCTCCTTGAGAGGAGGAGCTAAAATTTGGTTTCAGTCTTTGCCTAGAAATAGCATAGATTCATGGGACAAGTGCAAATATGCTTTTATTGGAAAATACTATCCACCTGCTAAAATTATCCAACTTAGAAGTAACATAATGAATTTTAAACAATTGGATAATGAACACGTTGCCCAAGCTTGGGAACGTATGAAATCTCTCATCAAGAACTGCCCTACTCACGGTTTGATTACTTGGATGGTTATCCAAACTTTTTATGCAGGCTTGAACTTTACCTCGCGGAACTTGTTAGATTCGGCCGCGGGAGGAACTTTTATGTCAACTACACTTGGTGCTGCCACAAAGCTTCTCGATGAGATGATGACCAACTATTCCCAATGGCACACCGAACGCGCTCCAACAGGTAGGAAGGTAAACTCTGTCGAGGAGATTTCCTCCTTAAATGAAAAAGTTGACTTGATCATGTCTCTACTTTCGAAGCAACCTACTGTTGATCCTCGTGATGTTCCTTTAAATTCTTTGATTGCTCAAGAACAAGTAGATGTGAATTGTATCTCTAGAAACAATTTTAACAGCAATGCTTATAGGAGTAACTTTGGTAACAATCCTAGACCGTTCCCCTCTAATTCTTATGGGAACAACAATGCTTATCCTAGTACCAAGAACTCCACTACCGAACTAGAGATTATGCTTAAAGATTTCATCACTACCCAAAAAGCCTTTAATAAGAGTGTAGAAGAAAAACTACATAAACTAGATGATCTTTCTTTTAAGGTAGACCATTTAGCCAATGAGGTAAAATTGCTAAAAATTGAAACTTCTCCTCTTAAGGAGAGGGAAGTCATCCCTATTAATGCTACTCAAGTGCAAATTAATGAAAATATTAGGATGATGGCTAAACTTAAAGAAAGATGGGCTAGAGAAAGGGAGGAAGAAGATAGAATTAAGAGCCTTCCTACCCACCACACTGTTGCTACTATCAAAGTTGTTGAGGATATCCAAACTCTTAGCACCCAATGTACTCCTGGTCCCAATGGACCTATTAATGGTGATGCTATGACTATAGAAACTACCAAACATGTGAACCTAAAGGACACCACTACCACTTTACTTGATGCTCGTGACCTTGATTTTGATAATTGCACTCTTACCGAAGTTATTGATTTCCTTCACAAGATGTCTAGAGACCCCCGCACTAGCACGCTTAATCTTGCCTTCACAGAGCATATCACTAATGCTCTCATCAAAGCTAGGGAGGAGAAACTTAGAGTGGAAGCCTCCATACCTAGAAAGCTAGAAGATGGTTGGGATCCTATGATAAAAATTAAATTGAATGACTTCTCTTGTTATGCATTATGTGATGTTGGAGCTAGTACCTCTGTTATGCCCAAAAGACTTTATGATATGCTTAAATTGAAACCTTATGATTCTTGTTCTTTTGGTGTTCGTCTCGTTGATTCTTCCATAAAGAAACCTTTGGGGAGGATCGAAGATATTCTTATCGTTGTTAATGATAATTATGTTCCCGTTGATTTTACTATTATGGATATTGAATGTGATCCTTCATGTCCAATTATTTTGGGACGTCCCTTTTTACGCACCGTTGGTGCTATCATTGACATGAAAGAGGGTAATATAAAATTTCAGTTTCCTCTCAAGAAAGGGATGGAACACTTCCCTCGAAAGAAGATCAAGTTACCTTTTGAGTCCGTTGTACGGGCTAGCTATTCTTTTACTCTTGATAAAACTTGATCTCTATGCATTATGCCTAGCTTAAAGGCATAAAAGAAAGCGCTTTTGGGAGGCAGCCCACATGAATAATTTTTTTGCTTTTGTTGTGTCTTGATGTTGTTTACTGCTGTAGCATCATCATTGTATCTTTGCTTTTCATATTTGTGCCAAGTATAGCCTCTGATTGCTAGAAAGTTCAAAAATTATGAGGTGATGTCCAGGAAACAGATTCTGTCCTTGGATAGAAAAATTCGTATAAAATCACCAGATCATCTTTTTGGTCTGAATTTTTTCGACAGCATTCTCTATATAATTGTCTTTCGTGCTTCTGTTCTGAGTTTTTTGATTTGAGTTGCAGAAGTATCCCGAACAGATCGATTACTACCTGCTGTTCTGTTTTTCACAGATTCTGTCCTGTTTTGCCTTTCCTTCATTTTGCAAATCAAGAGCTTGCTTTTTCTTTGCAAAAACCTTTTGGCAATCTTGAGAAACAGTAGAACTTCAAGAATATCTTTATTTCCAGCAAGTTATAATTATTTTATTAAGGGTACTAACCTCGCTAATCAGATTATGATGAGTTATGTATGAAGGGAGTTTTCAAGTGTGCGAGGGAAGATGATAAAAAGATTCAGGAGTGTCAAGCGCTCAAGCTTGGGGATGCCCCCGTGCACCCCCAAGAAATATTCAAGGAGACTCAAGCGTCTAAGCTTGGGGATGCCCCCGTGCATCCCCTCCTCCATCAACATTATCAGTTCGTCATTCGTTTCGCTATATTTTTATCACTTCATGTGTTATGTGCTATGCTTGGAGCGTCTTGCTTTTAGTTTTCTTTTTAGTTTTTCATAACGAGTCGGAACCCAACATTCCTTTATGTGGGAGAGAAACACGCTCCACTTCTACCTAGAACATAACATAGAATTTTCATATCTATCTTTGCTGTGTGTGTTCTTTGTCTTTTAATAGCTACTATTATGCTCTGCTCTTAGTATTCATGCTTATCTTTTCAAAGAGCTTTTGTTTAGTTGGTTGCTTGAACTCTCTTTAATTATCATGCTCACCTTATTAAGAGAGTTTGCTTCCGTTGCATTGGTTAATATGCCTATGATAAAGATGCTACGTGCATAATGGTGCTTAGTAGTTCAGGTTTTCTTATGGTTAGTCTCAAATAGCTGGGGGATTCCCAATGTGTTATTGGAATACCAACTTGATTTGTTTGCCGATGATGTGGTATGGTTTAGTAATATCTTCCTTCGAGAATTTATTTTGATTGACTTGGCGTATGCTCACGCATATTTAAGACTGTAAAGAAAGTCTGTCAAGCCTTGATGATCTTTTATTTCTGAGTAGCGATATAACTGCCATGCCTGATTCAATATTGCTTTGCCGCTCTGCATGATTATGACCGTCATTGCTCTCTTAGTTGGTCGCTCCCAGTCTTTTGCTAACCTCCACCTGTACTAAGCAGACTAACCTTGCAATACACAGCTCATGGGAAAGTAGCTTAAAAACTATTGTGGTAAAGAATATGTTGCCTATGTATCTTATTTCTTATAAGTTGCTTGCTGAGCGGTAACCATGTTTCTGGGGACGCCATCAACTGTCACACTTTTGTTGAATATCATGTGAGTTGCTATGCATGTTCGTCTTGTCTGAAGTAAGGGTGATTTGCCATGGGTTGAATGAGTATGCATATTGTTAGAGAAGAACATTGGGCCGCCAACCAAAGGCATGCATCATGGTGGAAGTTTTAGCTTGGACTTAATCCTCAATCTCTTATGAGAATATGCTTATGCATTTAAGAGGAGTCCATCATCTATTTTCTATGTTGTCCCGGTATGGATGTCCTCAAGTTGAGATCTATCAAAAACGAGAAATCAAATGCGATTTATCTCCTTGGACCTTTGTACAGGTGGCATAGAGGTACCCCTTTGTGACACTTGGTTGAAACATATGTAATGCCATGATAACCCATGGAAATCCGAGCTAACTAGGACAAGGTGCGAGCACTATTGGTATTCGATGCATGAGGCTTGCAACTTATAGGATGTCTTATACATGACACATATGAAGTACTACTACCGTTGACAAAATTGCTTCCATGTTTTCAAAATAAAAAAACTCTAGCACTTAACCATTCTTTTACTTTTATGAGTCTCCACTTTCTTTTAAAAGCACCAACTAATGAGAGCATGATTGTCATTCTGAGTGTAATGTGCATTGTCCCAAAGTAGCATTGTCTTTTGCATGATTGTGATATCGTTTATTTTGAAATCATTGTATCTAGTCATCACTTAAACCTTCAAGGTGCCCATGCATTTATGTTTTGCTTCACTAAAGGGGGCAAGCTAGATATCACTTTATCATATTTGCACATCATGTTCATTGCAAATCTTTTTGATGCTTCAATGTCATGTTGTAAAACTTTCAGTCATTTGTGATTTTCTCATAAGGCAACTTAATTACTATAGAATCATTGTCTCAATAAGCTTTTGTCATATGACTATGAAAAAGTCCTATATGGTTAATAGCATGTCACCACAGAAATTATTCTTGTTATAATTTACCTACTCGAGGACGAGCAGGAATTAAGCTTGGGGATGTTGATACGTCCAAAACGTATCTATAATTTCTGCTTGCTCCATGCCACTTTTGGGTGATATTGCTATGATATTCATACACTTCCATACACTTTTGATCATATTTGGACTAACTTACTAATCCAGTGCACCCCAGTGCCAGTTTCTGTTTTCGGCTGTTTTTGTATTCAGGTTTTCACGTTACGAGTACTGCCAGGAAAAATCCAGAAAAATTATATAAAAATCAGCGTTCCGAAAACAACCGGGCGTCCGAAGGGCAGCCTGGGGGGGGGGCACCAGGGCTCCAGGCGCCCTGGCGGCGCGCCCCCCTGGGCCGCGTCGGGGGGGCGCCTGGGCCCCCCGAAGCTTCCCCGATGCTCCCCTTTGGCATATATTTAAAGCGTCCTCCGAAACCCTCAGAACAGGAACTCTTTTCGCGATCCCATCTCTGTTCCGCCGCCGCCGCCGCTTCCAAGATCGGGAGCACCAGGAGAACTCTTCCCTGCACCCTGCCGGAGGGGAGGATCACCACCGGGAGCTTCTCCACCACCATGGACGCATCCCGGATGACTCGTGAGTAGTCTCCCTTGGACCATGAGTCCATGACCAGTAGCTATGTGATGTTCTCCTCCCGTTCTTGTGCTTCACTAATTAGTCCTCGTGAGCTGCCCTACATGATCGAGGCACATATGTAATCCTTAAGCTGTTGCTATGTTGAGTTTGCTGGGATCTGATGGATTATGGGATTATGTTCAGATTGATCTTGAGTAATATATTTGATCTACCTCTTTTATATTTATGTTCATAAGTAATTCTTGCATGTTCTCCGTTGTTATTTATTGCTTTGGCCAAGTAATACGTAGTGACTCCAAGAGGGAACGTTATGCTCGATTGTGGGTTCATGCCCCTCGATGACTAGCTTGAGTGACAGAAACATGAGTCTAGGGGATGTGCTGTTGCCACAAGGGGGAAAACAACGGTGCTTGTGCCCGCGGGTGCAAGGATTGTTTACTTTACGCAAAGTTCTTTTAATGCAGTTGTCTGTTGCATTGAGTTTACACTATGGGTGGGACTCGCAACTTAATACCAGCGAGATGTTCTGGATAGATATCTCAAGGTGGATGATTAGTAGTAGATATTGATGGATTTCGGTCTACTTATTTTGGCGTACCGCCCATGCTTTGAACCTCAACCTTTCTGCAATGTAATCAGCATTGGTTTGCGTTCGTGGTCCTGTCAATTGCCGAGCTGTAATTTGTTTACCTCACATAGCTGTTTTATCGTCTTTTGGGAGAGAGACATCACTAGTGAACATCATGAGACTCCGGTCCATATTACCATCATTGATCACACCCGCTATTTACTTTTCGCTATTTACTTACTATTGCAAAACACTATCTATCACTACTATCATTTGCTTTTAACCCTTTGTGAACTACAAGGCCGGAGGGATTGACAACCTCTCTGTACTCGTTGGGAGCAAAGTTATTTATATCTGTGTGCAGGTCCACGTTGATTGCTAATTGCGCCGTTAGCAGTTGACACCTACTTGTTGAACCTAGGAGTCTCTGGGGATTCGATCCTTGGAATCTTTGCTAAGGGAAAACACTTCTACATACTGCATCTTACACCTTCCACTTGGGGTAACCAACGAGGGGTTCGAGGCCCATCATTCGTGCCAATCCAACAGACACTTTCGGAGATACCCGTAGTGCACCTTTATAGCCACCCAGTTACGTTGTGACGTTCGGTACACCCAAAGCATTCCTACGGTATCCGGGAGTTGCACAATCTCATGGTCTAAGGAAAAGATACTTGACATTTAGAAAAGCTTTAGCATACAAACTACACGATCTTGTGCTAGTCTTAGGATTGGGTCTTGTCCATCACATCATTATCCTAATCACGTGATCCCGTTATCAAACACATCCAATGTCCATGGTCAGGAAACCGCAACCATCTATTGATCAACGAGCCAGTCAACTAGAGGCTCACTGGGGACATGGTGTTTGTCTATGTATCCACACATGTATGTGAGTTTCCTATCAATACAATTCTAGCTTGGATAATAAACAATTATCATGAACAAGGAAATATAATAATAACCAATTTATTATTGCTTCTAGAGCATATTTCCAACACTCCATACCTAGTTCAATCTCGTTTCTGGCAAGTCTCTTTACTTGTTCCGTAGTACAAGATATAGTGACTAACTCATTAGGCACATTTCTCGCAAGACGAAGTTGTATTACTGAGAGGGCCCAGCGATATCTCTCCATCATACGAAGTGGCAAATCCCAGTCTCGATCCATGCAACTCAAAAGACACCTTGGGAAATTCCTATAGAGCACCTTTATGATCCACCAGTTATGAAGTGACATTTGATAGCACACAAGGCATTCCTCCGATATCCGGGAGTGACATGCTCTCATGGTCTAAGGAACTGACACTTGACATGAATAAAGTTGTAGCAAATAATCAAATGATCTAATGCTAAGCTTACGGTTGGGTCTTATCCATCACATAATTCTCCTAATGACGTGATTCCGTTATCAAATGACAAATCATGTCTGTGGTTAGGAAACCTTAAATCGTTGATCAACGAGCTAGTCTAGTTGAGGTTCACTAGGGACATAATATTTGTTTATGCATGTATTCACACATGCATTTAAGTTTCCGGTCAATAAAATTCTAGCATGAATAATAAACCGTTATCATGAATATGGAAATATGACAATAATCAATTTATTATTGCCTCTAGGGCATATTTCCAGTGGTCTCCTACTTGCACTAGAGTCAATAATCTAGTTTACATAGTGAAGAATCTAACACCCATGGAGTCTTGGTACTGATCATGTTTTGCTCGTCGAAGAGGTTTAGTCGATGGGGCTGCCACATTCAGATCCGTATGTACTTTGCAAAGTTATATGTACCCATCCTTAACATAATTACAAATGGAGTTGAAATGGCGCTTGATGTGCTTGGTTCTCTTGTGAAACCTGGTCTCCTTGCCAATGGCAATACCTCCAGTGTTGTCAAGAAAAATAGTCACTGGATCTGATACACTAGGTATTACACCCAGATCGGATTTGAACTCCTTCATCCAGACTCCTTCTTGCATTGTTTCCGAAGCAGCTATATACGCCGCTTCACATGTAGATCCCGCCACGACACTCTATTTAGATCTGCACCAATTGACCGGTCCACCATTTAATATAAATACATGTCCAGTTTGAGACTTAGAGTCATCCGGATCTGTATCGAAGCTAGCATTAACGTAACCCTTTACGACGAGCTCTTCATCACCTCCATAAACGAGAAACATGTCCTTAGTCCCTTTCAGGTACTTCAGGATATTCATGACCGCTGTCTAGTGATCTACTCCTGGATCATTTTATTACCTCCCTACCAGACTTATGGCAAAGCACACATCAGGTCTGGTACACAACATGGCATACATTATAGAGCCTATGGCTGAGGCATAGGGAATGACTTTTGTCCTTTCTCTTTCTTCTGCCGTGGTCGGGCTTTGAGTCTTACCCAACTTCACACCTTGCAATACATGCAAGAACCCTTTCTCTGACTGATCCATTTTGAACTTCTTCAAAACTTTGTCAAGGTATGTGCTTTGTGAAAGTCCTATTAAGCGTATTGATCTATCTCTATAGATTTTGATGCCCAATATGTAACCAGCTTCACCAAGGTCTTTCATTGAAAAACTCTTGCTCAAATATCCTTTTATGCTTTCCAAAAATTCTATATCATTTCCAATCAACAAAATGTCATCCACATATAATATTAGAATTGCTACAGAGCTCCCACTCAATATCTTGTAAATGCAAGCTTCTCCGTAAGTTTGTATAAAACCAAAAACTTTAATCACCTCACCAAAGCGTATATTACAAATCCGAGATGCTAGCACCAGTCCATAGATGGATCGATGGAGCTTGCATACTTTGTTAGCATCCTTAAGACCGACAAAGCCTTCTGGTTGCATCATATGCAACTCTTCCTTAAGAAACCCGTAAAGGAATGTCGTTTTGACATCCATTTGCCAGATCTCATAATCATAAAATGCGACAATTGCTAACATAATTCTTACAGACTTAAGCATCTCTATGGGTGAGAAAGTCTCATCGTAGTCAACCCCTTGAACTTGTTGAAAACCCTTTGCGACAAATGGAGCTTTATAGACGGTGACATTACCATCAGCGTCTATCTTCTTCTTAAAGATCCATTTATTCTCAATGGCTTGCCGATCATCAAGCAAGTCCACCAAAGTCCATACTTTGTTCTCATACATGGATCCTATCTCAGATTTCATGGCGTGGAGCCATTTTTTGGAATCCGGGCTCATCATAGTTCGTAGGTTCGCCGTTGTCTAACAACATGACTTACATGATAGGATTATTGTGCCACTCTAGTGCAAAACGTACCCTGGTCGACCTACAAAGTTCAGTAGTAACTTGATCCAAAGTTTCATGATCATCATCATTAGCTTCCTATTCAGTTGGTGTAGGGATCATGGGAACTGCTTTCTGTGATGTGCTACCTTATTATTCGAGAGAACCTACGATTACCTCATCATGGTCTGCTTTCCTCCCACTCACTTCTTTCGTAAGAAACTCCTTCTCTAGAAAGGAACCATTCTTGGCAACAAAAATCTTGCCCTCAGATCTATGGTAGAAGGTAAGCCCAATAATCTCTGTTAGGGTATCCTATGAAGAGACACTTCTTCGCCTTGGGTTCGAGCTTACCAGGCTGAAGCCTCTTGACATAAGTGTCGCATCCCCACAGTTTAAGAAACGACAGCTTAGGTTTCTTGCCAAACCACAACTCATACGGTGTTGTCTCAACGGATTTAGATGGTGCCCTATTTAAAGTGAATGTAATTGTCTCTAATGCATATACCCCACAACTATAGTGGCGAATAGATAAGAGACATCATAGAATGCACCATATCCAATAGAGTACGATTACGATGTTCGGACACACCATTATGATGTGGTCTTCCAGGTGGCGTGAGCTGTGAAACAATTCCACATCTTCTTAAATGCATACCAAATTTGTAACTCAAATATTCACCTCCATGATCAGATCGAAGAAACTTTATTTTCTTGTTACGACGATTCTCCACTTCACTCTGAAGTTCCTTGAACTTTTCAAATGTTTCAGACTTGTGTTTCCTTAGGGAAATATACCCATATCTAGTCAAATCATCAGTGAAGGTATGAAAATAATGATATCCACCGCGTGCTTCAACACTCATCGGACTGCATACATCGGTATGTATTATTTCCAATAAGTCACTAGTTCACTCCATTGTTCCAGAGAACAGAGTTTTAGTAATCTTGCCCATGAGGCATGGTTCACATGTCTCAAATGATTCATAATCAAGAGATCCCAAAAGTCCATCAGCATGAAGTTTCTTCATGCGCTTTACACCAATATGACCTAAGCGGTAGTGCCACAAATACACGGTACTATCATTATTAACTTTGTATCTTTTGGCATCAATATTACGAATATGTGTATCACTAAGACCGAGATAAAATAAGAATAAGCCATTCACAAGGGGTGGATGACCATAAAAGATATTACTCATATAAATAGAACAACCATTATTCTTTGACTTAATTGAACAACCGTCTCATAATAAACAAGATCCAGATATAATGTTCGTGCTCAATGCAGGCACCAAATAATAATTATTTAGGTTTAAAACTAATCCCAAAGGTAGATGTAAACTAATCCCGAAGGTAGATTTAGAGGCTGACGATGATCACATCAACCTTCATACCATTTTCGATGTGCATCGTCACCTCGTCCTTAGCCAGTCTTCGTTTATTCCGTAGCTCCTGTTTCGAGTTACAAATATTAGCAACCGAACCAGTATCAGATAACCATGGCGCTACTACGAGCACTAGTAAGGTACACATCAATAACATGTATATCGCATATACCTTTGTTAAAGTTGCCAGCCTTCTTATATGCCAAGTACTTGGGGCAGTTCCGCTTCCAGTGACCATTCCTCTTGCAGTAGAAGCACTTGGTCTCAGGTTTGGATCGAGCCTTGGGTTTCTTCATGGGAGTAACAACTATCTTGCCGTTCTTCTTGAAGTTCCCTTTCTTTCCCTTGCCTTTCTTGAAACCAGTGGTCTTTTTAACCATCAACACTTGATGCTCCTTCTTGATTTCTACCTCCGCGGCCTTAAGCATCGCAAATACCTCAGGGATCATTTTCTCCATCCCTTGCATATTATAGTTCATAACAAAGCCTTTATAGCTTGGTGGTAGTGACTGGAGACTCTATCAATGACCGTGTCATCTGGAAGATTAACTCCCAACTAAGTCAAGCGGTTGTGAAACCAAGACATTCTGCGTATATGTTCACTAACAGAACTATTCTTCTCCATCTTGCAGCTAAAGAACTTGTTAGAAGTGTCATACCTCTCGACCCTGGCATGAGCTTGAAATACCAATTTCAACTCCTGGAACATCTCATATGCTCCGTGGTGCTCAAAAGATCTTTGGAGCTTCGGTTCTAAGTCATAAAGCATGGCGCACTGAACTATCAAGTAGTCATCAGAACGTTCCTGCGAGATGTTCACAACATCCACAGACGACGCTGGAGGGGGTGCGGCACCTAGCCGTGCATCAAGGACATAAACCTTTTGTGCAGCAATGAGGATAATCCTCAAGTTACGGACCCAGTCCGCATAGTTGCTTCCATCATCTTTCAACTTAGCTTTCTCTAGGAATGCATAAAAATTCAGGGGAACATTGTTCATGACAATGTTGTTCAGGGAGACTAAGTTCATGACAATTTTGTTCAGTTAATAAAATTACTAATGGACTCCCACTTAAACGAATATCCCTCAAGTTGTCTAAGTGATACATGATGCAAATCAACTAACCCATGTCCGATCATCACGTGAGATGGGGTAGTTGAAAGAACATGCAGTGCCCCCATGTTTGGTTTTGGTAATTGATGACAGTCTCTATGGACTAATGGTTGCCTTGAGTTATATTTGAAGGATTTGTCCATCGGCTTTTCTTGGAGTCCATTTGTTGGTTTCAAGGAGAGTTTGTGACGACCAAGGTGCTATTCGAGGAATTACTTAAAGATTGGTCATGTGAAAGGTTGATCAAGACTAAGTCAAAGAGTGAACCAAGTTGATCAATCCACAAAGCGTAGAAGATGTACCCAGAGGGATCAAGTGATCCCATGGTATGGTAAGCATTTTCAATTATGCTTTGTGTACTAACCCATGGTCTTCGCGAGAGTTCTTTGTGGGGTTAGGTTGCGGTGTGCAACTTCAAGTGATGCATCACGAAGAGATCAAGTGCTTAAAGCTTGCCGTCCATTATGGTGATAATGGACTTGTGAAGATATGCCGAAGAGTGGCTCACCCAGAGTGGAGTATGGGGGAGCAATCTACTAGTCTTCACCGAGGAAACACAATCAAGAAAGATGGTCCAACTTGAGGAAGTCAAGATCGTCTACACCTAGCTCAAGTGGACTTTGTGCAAGGCAAAGGTTTGCCCTTGATAGGTTCTCTATTTTACCGGTCTCATGGTGGTAGCTTGGAGACCGGGTTATAGGATCAATTGTCGTACTATCAAGGGGGGCTCTTGATGAGTAGCTCGATCGTATCATTCATAGAGAGCTCAAACCATTGCATCCTTGCATCATCTTTGTTGGTTCTTGTTTGGTTCTTCTCCTTGTGAGATTTGGAGCTCACGGTCATTTTCATGACAAGCTTGAGTTCAACGAAAACGGAGTTCACATGCGTCTACTATGATGTTTCCAATGTTGGAGGTTTTGCCGGTTCTTCTCTGATGGAGGGTTCATTCCTCTGTTTTGATGCTACTCGTCTTCATCTATCCAACAAGCTTGAGTTTGCTCAATTCGGAGCTCATATGCAGAAGTTATGGCAGTTCTGGTTTTATTGTATCCTTCTGTTGTCTTTAGCTGCGATATGAAGGCATCCAAGTGCTAAAGCCTCTGTGGCGTGCGGTAGTATCGCTCTAGGGAGCGGTAGTACCACAGGGGCCAGGGGTAGTACCGCTTTTGGTGAGCGGTAGTACCGCTGCCTCCAGCCCTAACGCTGATGCATGCGGAAGTAGGCGCGGATGTAATTTTTTACATCCGCCCTTACGCGGTAGTACCGCGCCTTCGGTCCGGTACTACCGTGCCATACTTTTGCACTGTTCCATCCTTGGCGGAAGTAGGCGCGGATGTAATTTATTACTTCCGTGCATTTCCAGTACTAGTTGATGCCTGCCTTACGGTAGTACCATAAGGGCGCGCGCTAGTACCGCCCCGGCGGTTCTACTGCTCGTTGCCCTGTGCAACAGGCCCTCATCTGGTCACTACCGCGCAATCGTTAGTACAACAACACAGTGCGGTAGTACCGCGGCTGTGTGCGGTAGTACCGTGTCGCACGGGCTGAGAGAGGGGATAACGGTTGGATTTTTCTTTCCCCTATAAAAGGGGGTCTTCTTCCCCATTGAGTCTAATCCTTTAAGCTCGTGTTCTTTCCCCATTGTTGACCTTCTTCGAGCTTGCTATCTCTCAACCCCTCCATGGATTCTTGGTAGTTTTGGGGGGAAAAGAGAGAGGAGATCTAGATCCACATTTCCACCAATAACTTTCTCCTCTATGTGAGGGGAACCCCTTGGATCTAGATCCTAGAGTTCTTGGTGTTCTCCATCTTGTTGTTCCTCTCATTTTCCTCCCTGGCATTAGTTGCTTTGGTGGGATTTGGGAGAGAAGGACTTGGTCCCTCCGTGTGCCCTTGCCATTGCATTTGGTGCATCGGTTTGAGTTCTCAACAGTGATATGTGGAAGTTACAAGTTGAGAAGCTTATTACTCTTGGGTGCTTGGTACCCTTGAGCTTCTTCCTCTTGGGTGCTTGGGCACCCTAGATGGTTGAGGTCACCTTGAAGCCACATTCCATTGTGGTGAAGCTTTGTGGTGTCGTTAGGAGCCTCCAATTAAGTTGTGGAGATAGCCCCAACCTTGGTGGTGTTCGGGGCTCAGTCATTGTGGTGTAAATCTCTGGGCAAGCGTCGGGGTCTCCAATTAGGTTGTGGAGATCGCCCCGAGAAATTTGTATAGGTTTGGTGACCTCCCTCAAGGGTCACTTAGTGGAATCACGATATCTTGCATTGTGCGAGGGCGTGAGGAGATTACGGTGGCCCTAGTGGCTTCTTGGGGAGCATTGTGCCTCCATGTCAGTGTCAAAACCAGCGGTACAGGGTCCTGAACTGTGCGTTTGTGTCACACCCTGCATTTTGTAACATGTCATTTGCATCAATGAAGCATGAAAAATTGGACCAGCAAATTTTTTTTGGCATCATTTGGCTTTTATTTGGAATTGAGTTTTTCTTCATATGTTTTTCTTGTGCTCATTAAAGTCAACTATTACCTCTTGTAGAATTCATCTCCATACCCAAAACTACTGCCCAATGACCATGCCAAGTGTTATATAGCAGTATAGTATTTTCTTATAAAATATTTTGGCCAAAAATGTATTTTTAAAATTTAGTATTCCAAAAACCCCTGAATTGAGATTTGCACTGCAAGTGTTTGATTTAGGGTGAGAAAATTATTTCAAAAAGTGTATTTGAGACCCAGTAGTCATAGGACTCCTAGAAACCACAAAAGTATAATTTTAAAAGTTATTTTCCCATTTTATATAAAAGCTTTTTCTTAAGGCCAGAAATGGTCTTTAATAGGGAAAATTATTTAAGTATTTCAAAAATATTTGCCAAAATTCAGGGAGACTCATAGGACATATATTGTCCATATATAAGAGTTTCAACACTTGGTCATGTTCAAAATAATGGGCTAATCCCTCCAAAACCCTTTCTGGATATTTCAAGCTTTTGAAATATTTACAAAGGAAATATTCTCCAAAAATTCCAGGGAAATTCTATCATGTCATATATGACATATTTGATGATCTTGCCAAGCCCCATGCCTTGGGAAGCAAGAAAACATCCTCAAAACCCTTCAAAACCCTTCTGCCCATATTTGGAGTTTGAGCAACTTTACATTGCCAAACATATCCAAATGCCCTCAAACTTGGTGCACATTCTAGAAAGGCCTTATAAGGCATCTATACCAAATGGCACAAGATTTGGAGTAAGGTAACTTGATCAGAATACCCCAAAACCATTTCTGTTCAAATGCAAATTTGAACAACTCTACATTACCAAATTTTTACCTGGAGCTTCAAACTTTGTGGGCATGATCAATACCCCAAATGATGAAGCTACACCAAGTGGTGCATCAAGGGGAGATGATTAGCTTGACTTAAACAAGATGCAGCCATTTCTGTTGATTTCTAGGGTTCACCAAAGTTACATTGGCTAGTTTCTTCAAATAAGCCCAAATTTGGTGAAACACCCTATTTTCATATGACATTCAATCCTGTTAAGTGTCATGGCAAGTGGAGATCATTTGCTTATCCAAAACATGATCAAACACCTTCTGCCATTTTACCAAAACCATCATCTTGGCCTCTTTTACTATTTACTTTTGCCTCAACTTTCTACCATAGCTTCATCTAGTTACATTCTACCTCCAGTAACTCCCCCATGTCCACAGCTCCATGATTGAGGGGTGAAAACCCCAATTCACCTTGCTGGACAGCCAAGTTCTACCTAGTTACCGGCTTCATCCCTCTCTCACTGCACCTCCAGAGCATCCAAGGCCACACCGGAGTTGCTTACGTCGCCCTGGACCCCCCAGACACAGCGGACACGCCCAGGGAGCCAATGGCATGCCATGGCATGCGATTAGCACGCTCCAAAGCGCGCTACAGTGCGCACCCGCTCTGTAGCTTCGCCCAATCCAGCGCAGCCGACCACCTCGTGCTGCCCCCTCGCGCCAGTCGATGCACCTCGACGTCTGCGACCTCCCCCGGCGCTGTCCCCCTCCTCCTCCTCCCTCCAGTGGCCGCCCTCGCACGCGCGCTGGCCGCCCGCAACCTCCACTCGTCGGCCTCACAGGCGCACGCCTTCTGGAGCCTTCCCCGCTCCTCCTCTCCCCTCTACTAGGCGTAGAACTCGTCCACGATCCTCCCCGACTCGAACACGAGCGCCTGCACGGCCTTTGGCCTCGTCTGCAACCTCGCCGGCGCACGAGTCCACGATGGACCGGGGCGCGGCTATATAAGCACGCCCCGAGCCTCCCCAACGGCACTCAGCTCCTCCCCACACTCCCAGTAGCCCTCCAGCACCAACCATTCGCCCTCAGAGAGGCTCAGTGCTCGGGATCGACAGGAGCTCCGCCGCGTCGGGCAACCAGAGATCTCGCGGTACAGGCCGCCCTAGCTCCTCCTTTTGCTCGATCTAGCACCGCCGTACCTCACTGATGCATTCCCCTCTCTTTTCCCCCTCTGCAGCTGCCGGAATCGACCAGAGCAGCAACCTCCCGACGACCCTCCGCCGCGTGTCCTCGCCGCTGGCGAACCAGGCCTCTCCGGCGAGCCGCACCACCACCACTAGAACGACGGATCCTCGCTGAGCCCGTTCCTGCCCTCCGTTTGGCCCGCCGTGCCCGGAATCGCCGCAGGTGAGCTCGCCGTCGCTTTGGCCGTGAGGTTGAAGATGACAGGCGGGCCCCGCCTGTCATCCTCACCGCCCTCTCTCTCCCCTCGCCGCTAGTGACCGCCGGGCCCCGCCCGTCAGGTTTGAAAACCTGGCGCGCGCGCGCTGGCTCCCGTGCGGCTGGGTTGTTCGCCCTTGGCCGTGCACTGTGGTCATTCTGGCCCAGTAGCACAAGGCCTTTTCTCCTTTTCTTTTTCCGTGACTTTTTCAAATAATTTCACAAAAATAAATATTTGTCCAAATGAATTAATTCCAACTCCTAAAATCTTGTAATATTCCAACCTATTCAATGGTGTCACTTTCACCCATGTCCATGAAACTTTTATGTTCTGTTCAAATTCAAATTCAAATTTGAGCATTAAAACTCCTGTTCAAAAATCCTTAGATTCCATTCTGTAACTCCAAAACTCCAACTAAGAATTTTTGCCATCTTAGTTTTCCCTCTAGTATTTAACAAAAATAAGTTGACATTTTTCTGAGCACTTTGGTTTTTCTGTTTTTATTGCGGTCTTATTTTCCCGTTGTTATTTTGCGACGTATAGATACCGTATTTGACGAGGTTGCTGAAGAAGGAGAAGGAGAAGGATTTGAAGACTTTGAAGACCAAGCCAATCCAGGCAAGCAGCCCTTTGACCATGATACACTTGTGTTCTTCGGAACCCGTTTGTTTCCGAATGCATGATGATAAGAGTTATGGTGGTGACCTAGTTAAGGATCACCACATGATGCATGCTTACTCATGATCTTGCTATGTGCTAGATGTCATGCAAATGGTTAGTAGTGATGCTTAGTGATGCATGTGTGCCATGAAACCTTCGTGGTTGAAATCTTTTCATAAACCCCATCGGGTGCCCCTAATGCCCGAGGGTGATGTTGAGTTAGGTCATCACTTGAGGAAGAAGTGATGTGCCGGTAAAAATCTTGTGCATGGGTGAAAGGATGGATTAGATTTATGTGTGACTACCGTCCCAACCAAATATGTGCAACCACTCTACCCCTTATGGGATGGGGCGTTATTGATTACGTAGGTCGATACTAGCATGGTGCCCGCATTACTAGTGACGGAAGACTTGGGGTCTTTCCCGGGACGGGGTCGTGCTTGGATAGACGACCATGAGTGTTTTCACAGGGCACCGGACACACCGTTGGTCCCTTCGTGTACGCGTGACATTGAAAATAGGGCAAGTCCCATGATCTATTGTTTGTATTCGAGGGCCGTGTACCAACGAGTGGACTCGATGTTAGTGTCGTCTAAGGAAAGATAATGACCGGGTGCTTCCCCCGAGTACTTGAGGTACTGCGGGATCGTGGGTGACACGAAAGCTTCCCGGATCTTGTGGGTAAAGTGCGCAACCTCTGCAGAGTGTAAAACTATTCGAATAGCCGTGTCCACGGTCATGGACAGTTGGGTGGTGCTACGTAAACTATGTCCAGAATTTTACTACATCGGTGAAAGTATGTGTGTGTGATGAGTCAAGGTGGTGACTTGACTCGTTGAGCTGTATCATATTCATGTTGATATCGGTAACCTGTCTTCGAGGTTACGTGGGTTTATTGATGCATACACTTGATGGTAGAATATTTATTCTAGCTCGTTGCTAGATTGCTCATTGTTGTACAATTGCATTGTTACTTTGAACCAAATCATGGGTTGCTTGCGAGTACATTCAAAGTACTCATTGGCTTGCCACTGGTTATTTAATTGGCCAGGCATGGAGAAATAGGAATATGAAGAAGAGTTCTATGGAGACAAACATGCGAACTAGGACGTTATCCCAGTCAGAATGCCTGTAGGGTTAAGGCAGATGGCATGGGTTCTACCTATCATCGAAGACTTCCGCTATTTGAGTTATTTGCTATTCAGCCCGTGAGGCTTTATCTATGTAAGACTTGGCCATAATGGCCATAATTTGTGTAAGACGGTATGTATGGATGTAAGACTCTTGTTATTCAGCTTCTGTGTGTTCAGTGAGCATTGATCTCTGGGATCACTGTACACGTGCATTCGGTGATCTCGACTGCTAAGTCGGGGTCCCCACAGAGCTGGTATCAGAGCCATCCTGACTGTAGGAAGCCTTAGTTAGCATGGGCGTTAGTTAGATGAGACCCCTTTTCAAAAACCTTCTAAACCTCTCTTCTTTTCTAAACCTTACCAACCTGAGATATCATCAGCTTATTAACCTCTCCTATTCCACCTTTGTAGATGGCCGCTGTACCTGAAGAGCACCTGACCACTGGGTTTCCCCTGCTTCTCGAGGATAGCCTCCAGGAGTGCCAGTTCCACCGAGCGCCCATCCTCACCTACCTTGAGCATTGGGTTAGCGACACTGAGGTGGAGTACCATGTGGAAGTGATCGTGAAGGCAAACGATCCTCCCACAAGTTGGTTCTTTGAGGGACCCCAGATGGCAACACTACCTCTCGCTGTCGAGGCTGCTGCACTCAAGGCACTAACCCGTCTCCGCGAGCTTCTTCCGGAGATGGCAGCCAAGATGACAACCCGCTTCTTGCCTTACCGGAAGGAAGGTGAAGATGAAAGCAGCGCACTAGCCCCTCCACTGAAGGAAGGACTCTCGCTTCGATTCCAGACCTACTTCAGTCTATGTGCCGACAGTTTGGCACAAGACTTGGCCTTGGAATCAATGAAGCTCCGAGAAGAACTTCACAAGACCAAGGCACTTCTTCGTCGAGCTCAAGAGAAGACAAATAGGATCAAGAAAGAAGGAGCACCTTCCGGACAATCCGCTATCGCATACCGAGGCGGAAGGCCCTCCGAAGATGTATCTTCCAAGAATGGAGAACCACCTCGGCGACGCCGTATGACGGCAAGGGAATATCGCAAGCTTTTTCCTGCACCACCGACGAAGCACCGTCGTATCCAACTCCTCCACTCCCCCACACCCTCAAGTGACAAGGGGGCCCAGACAGATGAAGACAAGGAGGAAGACCCAGAAGAGCCAGAATACGCGACCGAGCATTCCGCCGCTTAGGCATTATTTGCTACTCGGATATGCCAGCTCGTGACCTCTACGGTAGGATAGGTCGTGTAACCCCTATGCGCAGTCAAGTCCTTGTATGGTTCATATGAAACCATCTAGTGTTTGCTTTTGTTGTGTTCGGATGTATGTCGTATTCTTCCTTCGGGAATGTGTAAACGACTACATCACCCGTTTGGATTTTAATGAATGTGTTTGGCCTTTCGGCCCTTGCATGATTTGATTAGTGTCACACCCACCCCCTTACTAGGAACCCATCTATATTGCTTTCCCTCCTCCGAGTCATGAGACCTTTTACCACTCCAACAGGATGCCTGTTGTAACTCGTACTGGTACCTCTACCCAGCAGCCTGAAGCCGGAGCGTCCGCTCAGTCAGAGGCAGGCCACGACCAAACCAACGACCAAGCTCCACCACCACCACCTCCTCCGAACATGGACATGGCTCAGCTTCTCCAAGCTTTCCGAGAGGAACGCCAAGCCAACACTGCAGCCCTTCAGCTGATTGCTCAAGCTGTCACCAACAACCGCCAGCCGGCGGGGAATGGCAATGGACGTTCCACGTTGGCAGAGTTCAAGAAGCATGCACCGCCAACTTTCATCGAGACTGCTGAACCCCTGGATGCAGACGACTGGGTCCGCACCATTGAGGACTTGCTGGAACTAGTCGGATGCACCGAAGACCGCGAGAAGGTGGCTTATGCAGCCCACTGCCTCGGGGGGACTGCTAGAGCTTGGTGGGATGGATTCAAGGTCATGCATGCTGAACAAGACATCACTTGGGTCAACTTCAAGGCAGAATTCCGCAAGGCCCACATTCCTTCCGGAATCATGGCTATCAAAAAGCGTGAATTCCGAGCCCTGAAGCAAGGAAGTGGCACTGTTAAGGAGTACATGCAGAAGTTCAGTGTTCTGTCAAGGTATGCCCCTGAAGATGTCAGCACTGATGCTGCAAAAAGGGAGCGCTTCATGGAAGGCCTCAATCAGACTCTGCAGTATTCGCTTGTCGTGTGCGACTGCCCAACCTTCCCTGACCTGGTGAACAAAGCACTCATGCTTGAAGACAAGCGGCGTGCTTTGGAAGACACTCGCAAGCGCAAGATGGTCAGCAAGGGAAGTTCCAGCAACCAGAAGCCTCGTCCGTGGCAGTCAGCCCCGGCCAAGCCAACCTATCAGCAACCAAGAGCTCCTGCACCTCGTACCAACTATCAGCCTCAGCAGTATGCCAACCCAAGGCCAGCTTTCAACCCCAATAACAGTGGTGGCAATAAGATCAACAATCCAAACCAAGTCACTTGCTTTGGATGTGGTCAGTCAGGACACATCTAAGGGTGTGCCCCAACAAGAAGCCTGATGCCCCGCGCCCCAATGCGCAGAACCCAGGACAAGGCCGTGGGATGCCACCAAGGAACCCAGCTCCTCGCAACCCGCCTAACCATGGGAAGGGGCGTGTGAATCACGTCACTGCTGAAGAAGCCCAGGAAGACCCGGACGTCATGCTGGGTACGTTCCTTGTCAACTCAGCACCTGCAACCGTCTTGTTTGATTCTGGAGCCACGCATTCATTTGTCACTCAAAGATTTGCATTAAAAAGTGGCATGACCCCTACACCCCTGAATAACCCTATGGTGGTACAAACCCCCGGAGCAGAGATGAGAGCCAAGATAGGCTGTAAAGGAGTCAGTATTACCATTAACGGTGTAGACTTCCTAGCAGACCTTATCATCCTAAGATCGCAAGGCTTGGATGTGATCCTAGGGATGGATTGGCTCAGTAAGCACCAAGGCTTATTAGACTATGCCAATCGGACTGTCACCGTGACCAATGACCAAGGAGTTGAAGTCAAGTTTGCTCCCAACTCCTCTTCCGCTCAAGCCGTTCAAGTCAACTGTCTGTCTGAAGTCGGGCTAGAGCAAGTACCGGTGGTATGCGAGTATCCTGATGTCTTTCCGGATGAGCTACCGGGAATGCCTCCTGACCGTGACATTGAGTTCATCATCGAGCTCGTGCCCGGAGCAGGACCCATCTATAAGAAGCCTTATAGAATGGGGACGGAAGAATTAGCCGAGTTGAAGAAGCAGCTGGAAGAGCAGCTGAGGAAGGGATTTATCCGCCCAAGTGCCTCCCCTTGGGGATCACCTGTTCTATTTGTGGCAAAGAGGGACGGTACCATCCGCTTATGCATTGACTATCGTTCCCTCAATGAAGTTACAATCAAGAACAAATATCCACTTCCCAAGATTGAAGATCTGTTTGATCAGCTCAACGGAGCCAAGGTGTTCTCCAAGATCGACCTCAGATCTGGGTACTACCAACTGAAGATCAGACCCCAAGATATTCCGAAGACGACATTCGTAACCAGATATGGCCTGTACGAGTGCACGGTCATGTCCTTTGGGTTAACCAATGCCCCAACTTACTTCATGTATCTCATGAATAAAGTCTTCATGGAATATTTGGACAAGTTCGTTGTTGTCTTCATCGATGACATTCTTGTCTTCTCGAAGATGGAGGAAGAACACGAGCAACATTTGAGGATGGTGCTAGACAAGCTTCGGGAGCACCAACTATATGCCAAATTCAGCAAGTGTGAGTTCTGGCTGCATAAAGTTGGATTCTTAGGTCATGTCTTGACCGAAGAAGGATTATCAGTTGATCCCGCGAAGATCGAAGCTGTGACCCAATGGCAATCTCCAACGACCGTTAAGGAAGTCAGAAGCTTCCTCGGACTTGCGGGCTATTGCCGCAAATTCGTGGAAGGGTTCTCTAGCATTACCCGGCCGATGACTCAACTCCTCAAGAAGGACAAGAAGTTCGAGTGGACGCCAAAATGCGAAGAGAGCTTCCAAGAGCTCAAGAAGAGATTGACCACCGCCCCAGTTCTGGCAACACCTGATATTCACAAGGAGTTCGTGATATATTGTGATGCCTCTCGAACCGGATTGGGAAGCGTTCTGATGCAAGAAGGCCGAGTCATAGCATACCTCTCCAGGCAGCTACGACCTCATGAAGAGAACTATGCTACTCACGATCTTGAGTTAGCGGCAGTGGTTCATGCCTTGAAGACATGACGGCATTACCTCATAGGGAAATGGTGTGAGATTTACACAGACCACAAAAGTCTGAAGTACATTTTCACCCAAAAGGAATTGAACATGAGGCAGCGAAGATGGTTGGAACTCATCAATGACTATGACCTCAGTGTTCAATATCACCCCGGGAAGGCTAACGTGGTGGCCGATGCCTTAAGAAGGAGGGCTTGCTCCTTGAATACCATTATTCAAGAGAGGCAGCCAGCCTTGTTTAAGGAACTCGAACAATTCAGTTTGGAATTGGTCACCCCTGGATTTCTGGATCATTTGGAAGTCAGACCGACCCTGATGGATGAAGTCAAGAAGGCACAAGGTGGGCATGCAAGCATTGAAGGCATCAAGAAGAAGATGAAGCTAGGCAAGGCCCCAGGATTCTTTGAAGACGAGCACGGGATTGTTTGGTACAAGGGCCGCGTCTGCGTACCAAACCAGATGGAGTTGAAGAACCTGATCCTACAAGAAGCCCACGACACTCCATATTCCATCCACCCCGGAGGAACTAAGATGTATCAGGACTTGAAGGAAAGATTCTGGTGGCACGGGATGAAAAGAGAGATTGCAACCTATGTTGCAAAGTGTGATGTGTGCCAAAGGTTCAAGGTTGAATATCAGCGACCCGCTGGATTGCTTCAACCACTTAAGGTTCCTGAGTGGAAGTGGGATAAAATTGGAATGGACTTCATCACTGGATTACCAAGGTCGAATAGAGGACATGACTCCATCTGGGTCATAGTCGACCATTTGACCAAGGTGGCCCATTTCATTCCTGTCAAGACTACTTATGATGGCAACCGGCTGGCAGCTCTCTACATCGACAGAATCGTAAGCCTTCACGGCATTCCCAAGGAGATTGTGTTAGATCGAGGAACCCAGTTCACCTCAAGGTTCTGGAAAAAGTTCCAAGAGGCCTTGGGAACCAAATTGTCTTTCAGCACGGCTTTTCACCCACAGACCGAAGGTCAGACAGAACGAGTAAATCAAATTCTCGAAGACATGCTCCGAGCCTGTGTCTTGGCGTATGGAGCCAAGTGGGAAGATTGCCTCCCTTTTGCCGAGTTCTCCTATAACAACAGTTATCAGTCGCGCCTTCAGATGGCACCATTTGAGGTGTTGTACGGACGCAGATGTCGCACACCCCTCAACTGGTCAGAGACTAGAGAAGGGCTAGTCTTTGGACCGGATATTCTCCGCGAAGCAGAAGAGCAAGTCCAACTAGTCAGAGAGCGTTTGAAGGCAGCCAAGTCAAGGCAGAAGAGTTATGCTGACACTCACCGTCGGGACATGAGTTTCCATGTCGGGGACCATGTGTACCTGCGGGTAACTCCTCTAAAGGGAACCAAGCGTTTCCACGTCAAGGGGAAGCTCACACCAAGGTTCATTGGACCCTTTGAGATCACTGCACGACAAGGAGAAGTGGCTTACCAGTTGGAACTACCACCTGAGCTATCTGATGTGCACAACGTATTCCACGTGTCACAACTCCGGAAATGTCCCCAAGTTCCGAACAAGCCCGATCTCTACAAGGATGTTGATCACCAAGCCATTGATCTGCAACCTGATTTGACCTACCGCGAGAAGCCCATTCGCATTCTGGATGAAGCAGAACAACGGACGCGAAGCCGCACCATCAAGTACTTCAAGGTCCAGTGGAGCAACCACACGGAAGCAGAAGCAACCTGGGAACGTGAAGACTATCTTAGATCCGAGTATCCCGATCTCTTTTAAGACCTAGTTTAGGAATCTCGGGGACGAGATTCTTGTAAGGGGGTAGGTCTGTCACACCCTGCATTTTGTAACATGTCATTTGAATCAATGAAGCATGAAAAATTGGACCAGCATTTTTTTTGGCATCATTTGGCTTTTATTTGGAATTGAGTTTTTCTTCATATGTTTTTCTTGTGCTCATTAAAGTCAACTATTACCTCTTGTAGAATTCATCTCCATACCCAAAACTACTGCCCAATGATCATGCCAAGTGTTATATAGGAGTATAGTATTTTCTTATAAAATATTTTGGCCAAAAATGTATTTTTAAAATTTAGTATTCCAAAAACCCCTGAATTGAGATTTGCACTGCAAGTGTTTGATTTAGGGTGAGAAAATTATTTCAAAAAGTGTATTTGAGACCCAGTAGTCATAGGACTCCCAGAAACCACAAAAGTATAATTTTAAAAGTTATTTTCCCATTTTATATAAAAGCTTTTTCTTAAGGCTAGAAATGGTCTTTAATAGGGAAAAATTATTTAAGTATTTTAAAAATATTTGCCAAAATTCAGGGAGACTCATAGCACATATATTGTCCATATATAAGAGTTTCAACACTTGGTCATGTTCAAAATAATGGGCTAATCCCTCCAAAACCCATTCTGGATATTTCAAGCTTTTGAAATATTTACAAAGGAAATATTCTCCAAAAATTCCAGGGAAATTCTATCATGTCATATATGACATATTTGATGATCTTGCCAAGCCCCATGCCTTGGGAAGCAAGAAAACATCCTCAAAACCCTTCAAAACCATTCTGCCCATATTTGGAGTTTGAGCAACTTTACATTGCCAAACATATCCAAATGCCCTCAAACTTGGTGCACATTCTAGAAAGGCCTTATAAGGCATCTAGACCAAATGGCACAAGATTTGGAGTAAGGTAACTTGATCAGAATACCCCAAAACCATTTCTGTTCAAATGCAAATATGAACAACTCTACATTACCAACTTTTTACCTGGAGCTTCAAACTTTGTGGGCATGATCAATACCCCAAATGATGAAGCTACACCAAGTGGTGCATCAAGGGGAGATGATTAGCTTGACTTAAACAAGATGAAGCCATTTCTGTTGATTTCTAGGGTTCACCAAAGTTACATTGGCTAGTTTCTTCAAATAAGCCCAAATTTGGTGAAACACCCTATTTTCATATGACATTCAATCCTGTTAAGTGTCATGGCAAGTGGAGATCATTTGCTTATCCAAAACATGATCAAACACCTTCTGCCATTTTACCAAAACCATCATCTTGGCCACTTTTACTATTTACTTTTGCCTCAACTTTCTACCACAGCTTCATCTAGTTACATTCTACCTCCAGTAACTCCCCCATGTCCACAGCTCAATGATTGAGGGGTGAAAACCCCAATTCACCTTGCTGGACAGCCAAGTTCTACCTAGTTACCGGCTTCATCCCTCTCTCACTGCACCTCCAGAGCATCCAAGGCCACACCAGAGTTGCTTACGTCGCCCTGGACCCCCCAGACACGGCGGACACGCCCAGGGAGCCAATGGCATGCCATGGCATGCGATTAGCACGCTCCAGAGTGCGCTACAGTGCGCACCCGCAGAGTAGCTTCGCCCAATCCAGCGCAGCCGACCACCTCGTGCTCCCCCCTCGCGCCAGTCGATGCACCTTGACGTCTGCGACCTCCCCCGGCACTGTCCCCTCCTCCTCCTCCTCCCTCCAGTGGCCGCCCTCGCACGCGCGCTGGCCGCCCGCAACCTCCACTCGTCGGCCTCACACGCGCACGCCTTCTGGAGCCTTCCCCGCTCCTCCTCTCCCCTCTACTAGGCGTAGAACTCGTCCACGATCCTCCCCGACTCGAACACGAGCGCCTGCACGGCCTCTGGCCTCGTCTGCAACGTCGCCGGCGCACGAGTCCACGGTGGACCGGGGCGCGGCTATATAAGCACGCCCCGAGCCTCCCCAACGGCACTCAGCTCCTCCACACACTCCCAGTAGCCCTCCAGCACCAACCATTCGCCCTCGGAGAGCCTCAGTGCTCGGGATCGACCGAAGCTCCGCCACGTCGGGCAACCGGAGATCTTGCCGTACAGGCCGCCCTAGCTCCTCCTTTTGCTCGATCTAGCACCGCCGTACCTCACTGATGCATTCCCCTCTCTTTTCCCCCTCTGCAGCTGCCGAAATCGACCAGAGCAGCAACCTCCCGACGACCCTCCGTCGCGTGTCCTCGCCGCCGGTGAACCAGGCCTCTCCGGCGAGCCGCACCACCACCACTGGAACGGCGACTCCTCGCTGAGCCCGTTCCTGCCCTCCGTTTGCCCCGCCGTGCCCGGAATCGCCGCCGGTGAGCTTGCCGTCGCTTTGGCCGTGAGGTTGAAGATGACAGGCGGGCCCCGCCTGTCATCCTCACTACCCTCTCTCTCCCCTCGCAGCCACTGATCGCAGGGCCCCGCCCGTCAGGTTTGAAAACCTGGCGCGCGCGCGCTGGCTCCCGTGCGGCTGGGCTGTTCGCCCTGGGCCGTGCACTGTGACCGTTCTGGCCCAGTAGCACAGGGCCTTTTCTCCTTTTCTTTTTCTGTGACTTTTTCAATTAATTTCACAGAAATAAATATTTGTCCAAATGAATTAATTCCAACTCCTAAAATCTTGTAATATTCCAACCTATTTAATGGTGTCACTTTCACCCATGTCCATGAAACTTTTCTATTCTGTTCAAATTCAAATTCAAATTTGAGCATTAAAACTCATGTTCAAAAATCCTTAGATTCCATTCTGTAACTCCAAAACTCCAACTAAGAATTTTTGTCATCTTAGTTTTCCCTCTAGTATTTAACAAAAATAAGTTGACATTTTTCTGAGCACTTTGGTTTTTCTTTTTTTATTGCGGTCTTATTTTCCCGTTGTTATTTTGCGACATATAGATACCGTATTTGACGAGGTTGCTGAAGAAGGAGAAGGAGAAGGATTTGAAGACTTTGAAGACCAAGCCAATCCAGGCAAGCAGACCTTTGACCATGATACACTTGTGTTCTTCGGAACCCGTTTGTTTCCGAATGCATGATGATAAGAGTTATGGTGGTGACCTAGTTAAGGATCACCACATGATGCATGCTTACTCATGATCTTGCTATGTGCTAGATGTCATGCAAATGGTTAGTAGTGATGCTTAGTGATGCATGTGTGCCATGAAACCTTCGTGGTTGAAATCTTTTCATAAACCCCATCGGGTGCCCCTAATGCCCGAGGGTGATGTTGAGTTAGGTCATCACTTGAGGAAGAAGTGATGTGCCGCTAAAAATCTTGTGCATGGGTGAAAGGATGGATTAGATTTATGTGTGACTACCGTCCCAACAAAATATGTGCAACCACTCTACCCCTTATGGGACGGGGCGTTATTGATTACGTAGGTTGATGCTAGCATGGTGCTCGCATTACTAGTGACGGGAAGACTTGGGGTCTTTCCCGAGACGGGGTCGTGCTTGGATAGACGACCATGACTGTTTTCACAGGGCACCGGACACACCGTTGGTCCCTTCGTGTACGCGTGACATTGAAAATAGGGCAAGTCCCATGATCTATTGTTTGTACTCGAGGGCCGTGTACCAACGAGTGGACTCTATGTTAGTGTCGTCTAAGGAAAGATAATGACCGGGTGCTTCCCCCGAGTACTTGAGGTACCGCGGGATCGTGGGTGACACGAAAGCTTCCCGGATCTTGTGGGTAAAGTGCGCAACCTCTGCAGAGTGTAAAACTATTCGAATAGCCGTGTCCACGGTCATGGACAGTTTGGTGGTGCTACTTAAACTATGTCCAGAATTTTACTACATCGGTGAAAGTATGTGTGTGTGATGAGTCAAGGTGGTGACTTGACTCGTTAAGCTGTATCATATTCGTGTTGATATCGGTAACCTGTCTTCGAGGTTACGTGGGTTTATTGATGCATACACTTGATGGTAGAATATTTATTCTAGCTCGTTGCTAGATTGCTCATTGTTGTACAATTGCATTGTTACTTTGAACCAAATCATGGGTAGCTTGCGAGTACATTCAAAGTACTCATTGGCTTGCCACTGGTTATTTAATTGGCCAGGCATGGAGGAACAGGAATATGAAGAAGAGTTATATGGAGACGAACATGCGAACTAGGACGCTATCCCAGTCAGAATGCCTATAGGGTTAAGGTAGATGGCATGGGTTCTACCTATCATCGAAGACTTCCGCTATTTGAGTTATTTGCTATTCAGCCCGTGAGGCTTTATCTATGTAAGACTTGGCCATAATGGCCATAATTTGTGTAAGACGGTATGTATGGATGTAAGACTCTTGTTATTCAGCTTCTGTGTGTTCAGTGAGCATTGATCTCTGGGATCACTGTACACGTGCATTCGGTGATCTCGACTTCTAAGTCGGGGTCCCCACAGTCCGAGGATCGATGGTAATAGGAGACTGGGGACACAATGTTTACCCAGGTTCGGGCCCTCTCGATCGAGGTAATACCCTACTACCTGCTTGATTGATCTTAATGATTATAGGGTTATAAGAGTTAATCTACCTCGAGATCGTAATGGCTAAAGCCTAGAAGTCTAGCCTAGGCTGTTATGATTCTGCCTCTACGGACTAAACCCTCCGGTTTATATATGCAACGGAGGGACCTAGGGTTGTACCTGGTCATCTTGCAGAGGAAGGAACTATTACACCCGGACTCTAAACTTGCTATTTTACACATATGGGAGTCCTATCTGGATACGGGGATAGTCTTCAGCGATAATCTTCACGGCCCACCAGTCCGGCCCATAATGAGTAATCCGTCCACCCGAGGACCCCTTAATCCAAGACTCCCTCAGTAGCCCCTGAACCAGTCTTCGATGACGATGAGTCTGGCACATGTACTATCTTCGGCATTGCAAGGCGGGTTCCTCCTTCCGAACAAGTTGAAGCAATATTCCCTACACAATGGAACTATGTCCGGCTCTGCATGATTAGTTCAACCCTTAGCCTCGAAGGCAAGGTATCGAAAAACAGACACTGTGTTGCTACCTCTTGAGCTTGCGTTGTTTTTCCCTTGAAGAGGAAAGGGTGATGCAGCAAAGTAGCATAAGTATTTCCCTTAGTTTTTGAGAACCAAGGTATCAATCCAGTAGGAGACTACACGCGAGTCCCTCGTACCTACACAAACAAATAAGAACCTTGCAGCCAACGCGATAAAGGGGTTGTCAATCCCTTCTCGGCCACTTGCAAAAGTGAGATCTGATAGAGATAATAAGATAAATATTTTTGGTATTTTTGTTATAGACTAAAAAGTAAATATTACAAAATAAAATTAAAGTAATGATAAATAGTTGATGGAAGATTTATATGATGGAAGATAGACCCGGGGGGCATAGGTTTCACTAGTGGCTTCTCTCAAGATAGCAGATTTCAACGGTGGGTGAACAAATTACTGTCCAGCAATTGATAGAAAAGCGCATAGTTATGAGAATATCTAGGCATGATCATTGCATATAGGCATCATGTCCATGACAAGTAGACCGAAATGATTCTGCATCTACTACTATTACTCCACACATCGACCACTATCCAACATGCATCTAAAGTATTAAGTTCATAAGAATAGAGTAATGCTTTAAGCAAGATGACATGATGTAGAGGGATAAACTCATGCAATATGATATAAACCCCATCTTTTTATCCTCGATGGCAACAATACAATACGTGCCTTGCTGCCCCTGCTCTCACTGGGAAAGGACACCGCAAGATTGAACGCAAAGCTAAGCACTTCTCCCATTGCAAGAAAGATCAATCTAGTAGGCCAAACCAAACTGATAATTCGAAGAGACTTGCAAAGATAATTAAATCATGCATAAAAGATTTCAGAGAAGAATCAAATATTGTTTATAGATAATTTTGATCATAAACCCACAATTCATCGGATCTCGACAAACACACCACAAAAAGAACTACATCAAATAGATCTCTAAGAAGATCGAGGAGAACTTTGTATTGAGATCCAAAGAGAGAGAAGAAGCCATCTAGCTAATAACTATGGACCCAAAGGTCTATGGTAAACTACTCACAACTCATCGGAGAGGCTATGGTGTTGATGTAGAAGCCCTCCGTGATTGATTCCCCTCCGGTGGAGCTTCGGAACAGGCCCCAAGATGGGATCTCATGGGTACAGAAGGTTGCGGTAGTGGAATTAGGGTTTCGTGGTGCTCTTGGATGTTTTCAGGGTACATGGGTATATATAGGAGGAAGAGGCATGTCGGTGGAGCTACGGGGGGCCCACGAGGGTGTGGGCGCGTCTACCCCCTAGGCGCGCCCCCTGCCTCGTGGCCACCCCGTGGCTTCCCTGGCGTGTACTCCAAGTCTTCTGGGTTGCGTTTGTTCCAAAAACAATCCACCCGAAGGTTTCATTCCATTTGGACTCCATTTGATATTCCTTTTCTACGAAACACTGAACTAGGCAAAAAACAGCAATTTGCACTGGGCCTTGGGTTAGTAGGTTAGTCCCAAAAATAATATAAATGTGTATAATAAAGCCCATTAAACATCCAAAACAAATAATATAATAGCATGGAACGATAAAAAATTATAGATACATTGGAGACGTATCATGTATCTTTACTGACAACTTTTCAGCGAAGCGTCACGTTTGACCCTTTAATATTTCGAATCGTTTTCTTGGCTCTAGTTTCGCATTTCGAGGCATAGCCCCATTGGCACGTCTTGTCGAAGCAGAGATCATGCCCGCTTATCACGGGATCCCCATTAACATGACGTGGGTAACCCAACCGTGCCTTACGCATGATTGCGTTGGGAACCGGCGAGGTTTACGGCTGGAGTGGGGGACGTTTAGCATTCACCGTCTATAAAAGGATACAGATCCTTCCACTTTCACCTCATGCTCTTCTCAAGCCTTAGCTTCCCAATCTCTTCAGCTCTAGCGCCCACAGCTCCAGCGCCCGCAACTCTCAACTTCTCCACCACCGCCTCCCTCCCCAGCAATGGCTGGAACCGGTTCCAAGGGCAAGTGGGAGGCCTCCACGGTCACGGAGAAGACCATGAAGAATCTCCGGAGTGCGGGCTACCTCGCCGTCGACATAGCGCACCAGGTTCCCGACAAGAACCACATGATCCCCGTTCTTGAGCCGGGTGAGAGGGTGGTTTTCATCCCTCACTTTATTTGGGGGGCTGGGGTTTCTGCTCCACCCATTTGTTCGGGGCCTTCTATTCTTCCATGGGTTGGATTTCCATGATCTGGCCCCGAACTTTATCCTCCACATATTAGCTTTCATAGTTGTATGTGAAGCATTCCTCCACGCCCCCCACACTTCAGCTTATGGCTCAAGATCTTCAATCTGAAGCCGAAGGTGGTCGATGGGCAACATGCGGATTGCGGGGGAGCCATGGTGAGTAAGCTCCCGAATGACACCTGGCCAAAGGGAGCCTTTGTGGAGATGAACAAGATATGGCAGCAGGAGTGGTTCTATATCAACGAACCCTATGATGCCAAGTGGGCGGCGATGCCCGGATTCAGATCTGGACCCCCAGAGAGGCTAAACTCATGGACCTCCAAGAGCCTTGATAGGGGGTCTTAGACGGAGGTGCAGGCCCTTTAAAATTGCATCTCCAGCATGATGGCGAAGGGCACCCTTCTCACCAACGTGATCCAGGTGATGCTCTTCCGCCGCATTCTCCCCTGCCAACGCCGGGACTCCCACCTATGGGAGTTCAATCCGGAAGAGCCCCGGACCCTAAAGCGCCTCTTCGACACTACGCACAAAGAAATCTGGAAGCAGCTCTTCAAGGCCCAAAAGGGATGGCCGGAGGAGACCGATGACAAGGGCTTAAGCGGCATGTTCTCGGCCTCACAGGTAATCAGAAATCTGCCGTATACATACCCCGTCGATATTTCAATTATAACATGAGTTAGAACTTTTACGTTCTATTCAGGCGTGAACGAAGAAAGCGGAGCAGATCAAGTGTCCGGCTCCGCTGCCCGAAGACCCAGTCACGCCTCAGTTAACGGCGATGCTGGTTCCGGCGCCGTACAAGGCACTGGAGAAGAAGGCCAATAAGAAGGGCAAGGAGGTCAAGAGCAACCCCCGCCCTAAGGGTCCCGCGTACACAGTGTCCAGGGGCACCGATGCCAATTCCTCCCCCGATGAAGAAGAAGAGGAGGAGGAGGAAGAGGAAGAGAGCGACTACCCAATCAAGGCAAACGGGAGGAAGAGGGCGGCCCCCGCAGATGCGGCCAAGGAGACGCCTTGCAAGAAACTGAACATCCCGGACAGTTCGGATTCTACATCCGAATACAGTTTCTGAGTACATCCCAGGATCATGCCCCTGGCCGAATCATAATTATCCAGATTTTTGCTGCTCGTGTTTGGTTAAATAAGCTACCATTTTCTAAGCGACTTTTATTCATTTATTTTGCAGCCCTCCCCATACGCTCCCTGATGCTTTGTTCACATCGGGGAAATCTTTAGCGGTGGAGATGGTGGAGAGTGATACACCACCGCGGGGTTCGTCGCCCATCTTAGGGGATACTAAGGTGCCCTCTCTACGGACTTCCCCTACATGAGCAGGTGGGAGCGGGGCAGACGAGAAGGCGCCCGAGGCCAATCCCTCAGCCGCCACCAGCCAAGGGGGAGCAATCCCTATGGAACACCGTTCTGGAGTCCAGTGCGGCTCCACAATCGAGAAGTCAGCCCCCCATGATGGGGGGAGGAGCAACTGCTCCAACAACGCCCTCCTTCAATCCGAAGGCGCCGAACACTCTAGAGGAAGCACTGCGAGGTGCTTCCATTGTAGTGGAACAACGCACCCTGATGGGTGCGGTCATGGAGAAAATCCAGCCCGCCAAAAGCGGACTGAATGAAGCCTTTAACAGCCTATTGACAGGCTTAGAGGTATGCGACGTAATGTTCTAAAAAGATATCTTTCATTATATGTATACATGATATAGAACCTGGTATATGGAGAATAGCCCCTGATGCTTTGCTTGATTCTAAAGAGAATCAGATAGAGGATCCATGTTATAGCATCTAACAGAGCAAAACTGTACCCCGTGTTTGAACAGGCTTTGCTAGTGGCGGCATCTGCCCAGACCGCAGAGGTTTCGGAGCTCAATCGGAAGCTTCAACTATCCGACGAGGACCTCGACCGCATCAACAAGCATTTTGATGAAACGCAAGGTATGCGGATTTTCAAAATAATAATAATTGAAATGTCAAAAGACTATATGTTTGATCTGTGTGACTGTGAACTCATTGTGTGATATGATTTATGCAACAGTTGACGCAGCTGAGGTCGAGGCCCTTAAGGGCGAGCTCGCAAAGGCCAAGGAAGAGGCCAAGGTGAGCAAGGCAGCCGCAAACAAAGCGGATGTCGATCTGAAGGCCGAACATGCCGTGCGTCAACAACATGAGTCGCGGGTGGCCGAACTCGAAGAAGAACTGCGAGATGCCATTCGCAAATGTGAGCCATTGGAGCGGAAGACTTCGGAGAAAGCATCCGCACTCAATACAGTAGTTAATGATGCCAAGGAGGCGCAGACCGCGTCGCACAGCGCTTGTGAGGAGATCAAACAAGCACGACAAATAGCGGCTAGTAATGCCTTTCTTTTGTAGAGTATCTTCGGAGGTCAGAGGTATCTTGCGCTGACGCGATTGTGGAGTTCTCCAGGCGCGTTTGCGGATCTCCCGAAGAGCATCGCCGGCGCCGCCCAATTCTTCCAAGCCCAGGAGGGTAACAACACGGAGAAGCTGTTCTAGTCGCAATTCCTTGCGCTAGAACTTCCAGTACATCTGAACGACCAGATGAAGCAGCTGGTCGAGCTGCACAATATGGCGGGTACAACCATGAAGGACTTGGATAGTCCGGCTATGGCCAGCTTATCCAATCCCAAGTAGCTACTTTGGGTTAGTGAAGCGGCTCATCGATGCGAGGCCGCGGGTCAACAGTGTGAAGCATTCCGCCTGCATAAAAGGTGCACGAGTGGCCTTTGCCCGCGTCAAGATGCACTGGGCGAATATGAAGGCTGCTGAAATAGCGACTGCTGGCCTGCCCTGCCGGAGGGCAAGGATCATCGGATACCGGAAAGGTACATCGGTGATGTCCTAGAAGGGGCCCGCATTGTAGAGGGATAGTGCTCAAAGGATGTAATCTTTGAGTAATTGTATTTGGATTGTAAATACTAAGCTTATGAATCGATGTCTATATAATTTTGCGCTTCTATATTGCGAGCGACTTTTCCTCCTGTTCGGCTGTTTGTTTATATTTGAAAGTTTCCAGTCGTCGGCTTCAGCCCCCATGTAGATACTACAGGGGTCTTCGGTAGTGCGTGTGAAGACTCTTTATCCAACATATTAGTCCACAAAGGAGGTGTCTGCAGATCAAACCAGGCGATCAGACTATGTGGCTTTAATGCATGCTTTCACTTAGCCATAGGAGTTTGACTTTTGGGACTAAGTACTAGCCCCTAGTGCGTGTGCGGCTATCCGAACGATGGTGCCCACTTTACGCGGCTGGGCGGAGACCAACCACTCGTATAACACGGAGTAGACCGCTTTCGATCGTAGTATAAAACTAGGTCACCGGATCGTTGACCAGTTCTCGCTTATCATGACAATCAGTTTTCGGCTTTCTCTACTGAGGTACTTGACCGGACGAGCCAAAAGTACAGTCGCAGTAGTTCTCCCTTTACTACCTTAGCCGGACAATGCGGAACGTAAGGTGGTAAGCACAAGAGCCGGTCAACCCAACTATAGACCCAAGACATGATTCGGAACCGATGCATATAATGAAATATCTGGGATGCCGAACAATTCTCTATAGGTGTTTGGACTTGGGAGTGTGCCACGCCAAGTACAGCCCCTGGTATTAAGTCCAGATTAGGCACATGTGGCAATCTGAATTAGGGAGAGAACAGAGGTGATAATAAAACGACCTCCAAGCAAACTGGAACCAACTGCCTCTTTTATATCTCGTTTAATACGACGAACCATGCGGTTACAGATAGTGCCAATAACATCTGGGGAATTTTACATGCCAAAAAGAGAAAAGGGTTACACAGAGCCTGAATCTAACAAAAAAAGAAATTTCGAGTGAGGGCCCTGCTGTAGCGACCAGACCTCAAACAGTCCGATCTCCGTGCATCAGTGTCATCCCTGGATCAGTAATGCTGACACGCACAGTACTTGAAGGATTTATAACAGAGTAGCAACCACACACTTATTACATTGATAGTTCCAACGATGAACTTATCACAATAAAAATGGCTTAAGGCCATCTAACACGATAACAGCGGAAGGCTTGGAAGATAAGTGAGTCCATCAACTCCAACGGCATCACTTAGTATAGAACCACGACCTATAAGGCACCTTACACGTCGTCTGAAAAGTCTACAACATGAACGTTGCAGCCCGAAAACGGGTCAGCACATGGAATATGCTGGCAAAATAACACATATAGAGTAACAAAAGTAAAGCTATACTATATGCAATATGGCTGGTGGAAAGCTCTATGGTTACAGTTTTTGCGTAAAGCCAATTTTTCCCTACTTCAAAGGAATAAATTTTAATTAACTATTATGGTAGTTGAAACATCGTTGAGAAGATAGACATCCTCTCAAACCCAATTAGTAAATCACCATTAAACCCAACAATATTAATTAGAGTAACATGATGAGATTCACAGGATATCCAGATACTAGATACTCAAGACGTCCGTAACTGGGGACACGGCTAATCATGATCAGTTTGTACACTGTGCAGAGGTTTGTGCACTTTTCCCCACAAGACTCGATCGCCTCCGTTTGGTTTCTCGCACTGCATGGTGTTTGAGAAACGGATGACCGAGACACAGTCTTTCCGAAGAGGTCCCCTTAACCAGATAGATAGGCCGGTACACCTAAAATCCCTCTACATCTGCTAGCCCATTATGGAAAGGTTTCCCACAACTTACTCAACTATGCCAGAGCCCATATTGGCATGTGGCTGCACACGGAAGTTTCTAGTATGAATAATCTCATGATCCCTTTGAGCCTGGGTGGCGGTCCAAAGAAAAACAGGCAATAGCTGGAATACCCAGGTGCCTCAATCCACCCAGATGTGTGTTAAAGTTGCCACCTTAAGTTGAACCATTAATTAACAAACTCACATCTGTCATGGATACACTCACCCAATCCACGTCTACGAGCATAGCATGGCCTAACAGCAAACGTAGAAGTAACTCCCAAAGGTTTGAATGAAAATGCAGGTAATAGGTACTACCTCATCTACTTCCCAGTCCCACAAGTTAAAAGGTCCTACTCATGCAATGCGTGAGGGTTTGACTAATGCAATGAAAACTAGGTAATTGGAAAGTATGATCAAAGTGTTACTTGCCTTGCTGATGATCCGCAAAACCTAGAGATTCAAAGTAGCAAGCGGCGCACTCTGGGTACTCTATCGCAAACAAACAAGCACACAATAAGTACTTAATTAATGCACGGGTAAACCTCAAATAAGAGATCTAACCAGAAAGTTCAACTTAAGAACTCCGGTTTGCAAAAGAAACGGCAAAAGAAAAAGCAACGAAAGACAAACGGCGAAAGAGAAACAACTATCGAACCAATCTGGACCAAAGTCCAAATTTAGCAGAGGCAAACGCTTGAGTGACTAGGTTAAACAGAAAGAGAATTTCGAGATGAAACTCCAGGCGTTTGAATCACCTGATTCCGATAAACGAGCGAAAATTTAAACTAAAACGAAGATCGGATCAGAGATCGCGATCAGAAAATAAACTACGAAAAGAAAACTAAAATAGCTTAACGAATGAACGTTCGTCAGCTGAAACTCAACAACGAACTTGTTCGTTAGAACGAACGAACGGGTGAACGTTTACTAAATAACTAAACCGGGAAAAGAAAACAGAAAACCGATCTAAAGAAAAACCGACTAGGGTTCTTAAAAAACCCGACGGTCTTCTTAAGAGAAAAACCGGGCGGCTACCTCGTCGACGACCGGCGGGCGGCGGGCTGCGGTGGGGCGGTGGTGGCGGCGGTGGGAAGAAGCAGCGGCGGCGGCGTTGCGGCGGCGGCGAGGCGGCGTGCGGCTGGCTCGCGGCGTTGCGGCGGCTTGCGGCGGCGGCGGCGAGGCGGCGGGGTGGTGTGCGGCAGGGGGGGGAGGGTTGTATATATATATAGGGGGCTAGGAGGCTTGGGGAAGGGGCAAAAGGCGGCGGCGACAGCAGTTCGGCTCGGCCACGGCGTCGGTGCTGGCGGGGAAGGCGGCACCGCGCTGGGCCTGGCTCGGCTGGGCCCAGTCGGGTCGGGTCCCCCTCTTTTTTTTTTCTAATTACGCCGGCGCTACGAAGAAAGAAAAACTCTAGAAAAAGAAATAAAAAACTAAAATTGCCAAAACAAATTTTCACCGTCTAAATGGAATATTTAGAACAGGATGAACATTTTCTTGGCACTAAAATGCAATTTTTGAAAACACGCAATTTTTCCTAATTCAAATAAAACTCCAAATAAAACTTATTTGATTTTTTATTAAATCTTCCGTATTTCTTTATTTTTGGGAGAGTCATTTTACTCCCTCTCTCATATTTTTATGATAGAATACTTGAAGATAAAATAAATAAAATCAAATGATCCTATTTTCAAAATTTGAGAAACCTCAAATATGAAAATATTGAAATCCCCAACTCTCTCCGAGGGTCCTTGAGTTGCTTAGGATTTTCTTGGATCACCAAAAGCAAGAAAATATGATATGCATGATGATCTAATGTATAACATTCCAAATTGAAAATTTGGGATGTTACAAACCTACCCCCCTTAAGATGAATCTCGCCCTCGAGATTCAGGTTGGCTAGAAAATAGGTGAGGGTGGTCCTTCTGCAGGTCTTCCTCTCGTTCCCAGGTGGCTTCCTCCTCGGTGTGGTGACTCCACTGAACTTTGCAAAACTTGATAACCTTGATGCGGGTGACTCGACTGGCATACTCAAGAATCTTGACTGGTTTCTCCTCATAGGTCAAATTGCTGTCCAACTGAATAGCTTCCAATGGTAGTGTATCCCTCAGCGGTATGTCGGTCATCTCTACGTGGCATTTCTTCAACTGGGAAACGTGGACTACGTCGTGAACTCCTGACAATCCTTCGGGCAGTTCCAGCTTGTAGGCTACTTCCCCCATACGTTCCATAATCTTATAGGATCCTACAAAACGGGGCGCTAGTTTTCCCTTAACTCCAAAACGTTTAACTCCTCGAAGTGGAGATACTCGAAGATAAACTCTGTCTCCTACCTCGTAAACGATCTCCTTGCGTTTTGAATCTGCGGAGCTCTTCTGCCTGGACTGGGCTATCTTGAGCCTATCGCGGATCAACTTTACCTTCTGCTCCGATTCCTTGATCAAATCTGGCCCGAACAGCTTGCGGTCTCCAACTTCGTCCCATGACAACGAAGTCCTACATCTCCTTCCGTATAACGCTTCGAAAGGGGCCATCTTCAAACTGGATTGATAACTGTTGTTGTAACAAAATTCGGCATACGGCAAATTGTCGTCCCAACTAGATCCATAATCTAGTGCACAGGCTCTCAGCATATCCCCCAAAATCTGATTGACTCTTTCAGTCTGTCCATCTGTCTGCGGGTGAAAGTTGTGCTAAAATCTAGCCTGGTACCCAAAGCTTCATGTAACTGATTCCAGAACTTTGAGGTAAACTGGGTTCCTCTATCTGATACGATGCTCCTCGGAACTCCATGCAGACATACAATTCGAGTCATGTATATCTTTGCCAACTTTGCACTGGTATAAGTAGTCTTTACGGGGATGAAATGTGCTACCTTTGTTAAACGATCGACTACGAACCAAATCGATTCATAGCCAGAACGAGTTCTGGGTAATCCCGTAATAAAATCCATACCTAGCTTATCCCACTTCCATTCGGGTATTGGCAATGGTTGTAACAATCCTACCGGCTTCTGATGTTCTGCTTTCACTCTCTGACATACATCACAAACTGCTACATACTCTGCAATATCTTTCTTCATACCAGTCCACCAGAAAACGTCCTTCAAATCCAAATACATCTTAGTATTTCCTGGGTGAATCGAGTATGGTGAATCATGGGCCTCCTGTAGAATCAACTTCCTGATCTCCGGGTCATTTGGCACATAAATGCGGTCCTCAAACCATAAGGTGTCGTGTTCATCCTCATGAAAACCTTTAGCTCTTCCTTCGCTCATCCTCTCCTTTATAGAAGCAACCTCCTTGTCAGTTTTCTGAGCTTCTCTGATTTTATCCATCAAGGTAGACTGGATCTCCAGTGTTGCTACATAGCCTCTCGGAACAATCTCCATACGTAGTTCTCCTAAGTCCTCGGCTAATTCCTTTGGAAATTCCTCCTTCAATAGGGTATTGACATGGCTCTTACGGCTTAGCGCATCGGCTACTACGTTAGCCTTTCCGGGATGATAATGCCATCTCATGTCGTAATCCTTAATGAGTTCCAGCCATCTCCTTTGCCTGAGATTCAGCTCCTTCTGAGTGAATATATACTTCAAACTCTTGTGATCCGTATATACTTCACAATGGTTTCCGATGAGAAAATGTCTCCACGTTTTCAATGCATGCACTACGGCAGCTAACTCCAAATCATGAGTGGCGTAGTTCAACTCATGGGGTTTCAGTTGTCGTGAAGCATACGAAACAACTCTTCCTTCCTGCATAAGAACTGCTCCAAGTCCTCGACGTGAAGCGTCGCAGTACACCTCATAATCCTTATGTTGATCTGGCAGAATCAACACAGGGGATGAGACCAACCTTTTCTTTAATTCCTGGAAACTGGCCTCACATTCTTCTGTCCAACTGAATTTGGTGTCATTCTTTAACAACTCCGTCATTGGCTTTGCAATCCTCGAGAAATTCTCAATAAATCTCCGATAGTATCCTGCAAGTCCAAGAAAACTCCGGATCTCTCCAACTGTTGTTGGTGCTTCCCAATGGGTCACAGTGTCCACCTTGGCGGGATCTACTGCTATTCCTTCTCCAGATATAACGTGTCCGAGAAATCCGACTTCCTTCAACCAAAACTCACATTTGCTAAACTTGGCATATAACTGATGTTCTCTGAGCTTCTCCAATACCAAACGCAAATGCTCTGCATGCTCCTCTTCATCCTTTGAGAAGATCAATATATCATCTATGAACACCACGACGAACTTATCCAAATACTACATAAACACCTTGTTCATCAGGTTCATAAAGTATGCCAGTGCGTTAGTCAGACCAAAAGACATAACGGTATACTCGTACAACCCGTACCTGGTGGTAAAGGCCGTCTTAGGCATATCCTGCTCTCGGGTCTTCAATTGGTGGTACCCTGATCGCAGATCGATCTTGGAAAATACCTTAGCTCCTTGCAATCTATCGAACAGATCATTGATCATCGGCAGTGGGTACTTGTTCTTGATCGTTACTTCGTTCAGCCCTCGGTAATCAACAACCATTCTTAACGATCCATCCTTCTTCTCCACTAGAAGTAGTCGCGAACCCCAAGGCGAAGAACTTGGGCGTATGAATCCTTTATCTAGTAACTCCTTAATCTGTTTCTTAATCTCCTCCAAATCCTTTGCGGGCATCCTATATGGTCTCTTAGAAATTGGCCCGGTGCCTGGCAAAATTTCAATCGAAAACTCTATATCTCTATCCGGTGGCATGCCACGTAACTCCTCTGGAAACACATCCGGATAATCCTTCACCACTGATACTTCCTCCTGAACAACTCCCGTGAGAGAATGTACTTGAGTCCTTATAGGCGAATGCCTAGATACATACTTAATCCTTTTTCCCTCCGGGGTGGTGAGCAAAATTGACTTACTAGCACAGTCCATGTTACCTCCATACTTCAATAGCCAATCCATACCTAATATCACATCCAATCCTTGTGACTCCAAAACTATTAGGTCGAAGGGGAAAGTATGGCGTCCTATGATCAATGGCATCTGAAAATATCCTTGGTGTGCCATATACTATGCTCCAGGTGAACTTACTAACATGGGGGTCTTAAGAACTCGGGTGGACATCCTATGTCTATTTACGAATCCCATTGAAATATATGAATGCGATGCACCAGTATCGAAAAGAACTATTGCGGTAAATGTCTTAACCAAAAACTTACCGACAACATCATCTGGTTGCTCTTCTACCTCCTCCACAGTCACGT
>LR738715.1:340081290-340115097 GCA_902687465.1 Secale cereale
AAAAGATATAAGTGAAGCACATAGAGTGTTCTAACAATTTCTAGGCCATATTTAGCTCTCTCAAATAGGTGTGTCCAGCAAGGATGATTGTGGCAAACTAAGAAGCGAAGACTCAAATTATACAAGACGCTCCAAGCAAAACACATAACATGTTGCGAATAAAAATATAGCTCTAAGTATAGTTACCGATGAATGAAGACGAAAGAGGGGATGCCTCGGCTCCAAGTATAGTTACCGATGGATGAAGACGAAAGAGGGGATGCCTTCCCGAGGCATCCCCAAGCTTAGGATTTTGATTATCTTGAATTTATTGGGGTGCCATGGGCATCCCCAAGCTCAGGCCTTTGCTACTCCTTGTTCCATAGTCCATCAAAGCAATACACAAAACTTGAAAACTTCACAACACAAAACGTAGACAAAAATTCTCGTGAGCTCCGTTAGTATAAGAAAGCAAACCACTACTCAAAGGTGCAGCAATGAATTCATTCTTTGTTTATATTGGTGTTAAACCTACTGTATTCCAATTTCTCTATGGTTCATATCCTCCAATACCTCTCCAATACTACTCATAGATGCATCGGAATAAGCAAACAACACACGAAAAACAGAATCTGTCAAAGACAGAACATTCGGTAGTAATCTGCAGGTTTCGCCTACTTCTGGAACTCCAAACAATTCAAACTAAATTGGTAAATTTGCGGAATTTGTCTACCAATCATATGAAAAAAGAATGAACTAAAAAGCACGCTCCAGTAAAATCTGAAGACTACTTTAGCTAGCGCTAACGATTCTGTTTTTCACAGCAAGATCATATAAACTTCACACAAGTCTTCCCGAAGGTTCTACTTGGCACAAACGCTAAACAAAACATGAAACCACATCTAATCAGAGGCTAGATGCAATATTTATTCCCAAACATCAACAAAAACAAAAAACATAAAATTGGGTTGCCTACCAACAAGCGCTATCGTTTTACGCCCCTAGCTAGGCACGATACAAGATAAATCTAGGGATAGCCATAGTGGTACTATATGTCGCGAAAGCTCATCTCATATTCCCTATGTTCAGCAGCAAGATTCCTTTGTGGCAAGCAAAAGTAATCAAAAGGGCTAAATTTAATGGGACAAAAGTCCCCTACATCAATCTTGGGAGGAACAGGTTCCTCCTTTGGCCCTTTGTAGTGGATGACCAATTCATCATTATAGGCATTCTTTTGGCAGAAGGTCATTAGCCTTCGCTCAAGGGAGAAGCCTAACCCATTATTTTGAACAGCAAAATCATCGTTTATCTCAGAAATTCTATCAATCAAGATCTCAAGAGGAACCTTTTTTCTAAGGTTTTCATTAAAAGCAACATGATCTGGAGATCGCAACCGCATTAGGTCTTCTTGATTGAACAAGATAGCCTCTATAGGAGGTCAACCGGCATCTACTCCGTAATGAGCTAAGATTTCTCTTGCCTCTTTCATGATATATCTAAATTCATGAGCCAAAAAGATAGTAGCTGCACGCTAAATGGAAGAATGCTCAATATTGGAGAACTCCAAAAATATTCTCTGAATACAGGGATGCATATGGATAAATTGCCTTTCAATTTCTACTATGAGCATAGATACAACATCTGCAAGGCTACTTGTTCTGTGAAGAATAGAGCCACCCATAGAGGGCAAAGCACCGGCACAAGTAAAGAAGTCTTGAAGAACTCCTTTTCCAATAATATTACCACTACCAACCCGAAACTTCTTAATATGTAAAGTGGTAGCTTCATCCGGGGGGGTCAACATGAATGTTGCCCTCGACATTGCTACCCTTATCGATAAAATCGTTCCCCATCTCGGACATGAGGGCGAGCAGGCAAGCAACACACGAGCAAACAAGAAGCAAGCGAACGATAAACACACGACGGAAGGAGGGCAAATAAAACGGCAAGGGTGAAGTGGAGGAGAGGAAACCGAGAGGCAAATAAATATAATGCGAAGGATAAGGGTTTGTGATAGGTACTTGGTAAATGACTTTTTCGTAAGTCTCCCCGGCAACGGCACCAAAAATTCTTCTTGCTACCTCTTGAGCTTGCGTTGTATTCCCTCGAAGAGGAAAGGGAGATGCAGTGCAGTAGCGTAAGTATTTCCCTCAGTTTTTGAGAACCAAGGTATCAATCCAGTAGGAGACCACGCGCGAGTCCCTCGCACCTGCACAAACAAATAAGAACTTCGCAGCCAACGCGATAAGGGGTTGTCAATCCCTTTACGGTCACTTATGAAAGTGAGATCTGATAGAGATGATAGTTTATATTTTTTGTATTTTTAGTTTATAAAAACAGCAAATAAAAGCGATAAAAGTAAAGTAGATGTAGATTTATATGTTGAGAATAGACCCGGGGGCCATAGTTTTCTCTAGTGGCTTCTCTCATGATAGCGATATTCTATGGCAGGTAAACAAATTACTTTCGAGCAATTGATAGAAAAGCGAATAATTATGAGACTATCTAGGCATGATCATTGTATATAGGCATCACGTCCGAGACAAGTAGACCAAAACGATTCTGCATCTACTACTATTACTCCACACATCGACCGCTATCCAGCATGCATCTAGTGTATTGAGTTCATAAGAACAGAGTAACGCCTTAAGCAAGATGACATGATGTAGAGGGATAAACTCAAGCAAGATGATATAAACCCCATCTTTTTATCCTCGATGGCAACAATACAATACGTGCCTTGCTGCTCCTATTGTCACTGGGAAAGGACACCGCAAGATTGAACCCAAAGCCAAGCACTTCTCCCATTGCAAGAACTATAGATCTAGTAGGCCAAACCAAACCAATAATTCGAAGAGACTTGCAAGGATATTATGAGCACACATAAAAAGTTCAGAGAAGAACCAAATATCTTTCATAGATAACCTTGATCATAAACTCACAATTCATCGGATCTCGACAAACACACCGCAAAAAGAGATTACACCGAATAGATCTCCTCGAAGACCGAGGAGAACTTTGTATTGAGATCCAGAGAGAGAAAGAAGAAGCCATCTAGATACTAGCTATGGACCCGAAGGTCTGTGGTAAACTACTCACAACTCACGGTGAGGGCGATGATGATGATGATGATGATGAAGGCCTCCGTGATAGTTACCCCTCTGGTGGAGCTCCGGAACAGGCTCCAAGATGGGATATCCACGGGAAAAGAAGGTACGGCGGTGGAATTAGGGTTTTCTCTCTATTCACGGAGTTTCTGGGGTACATAGACTTATATAGGAAGTAGGAGGGCACCGGGGGATGCTCGAGGGGGCCACGAGGTAGGGGGGGCGTGCCCTGTGAAGGGGGGCATGCCCCCACCCTCGTGGGCCAGCCCTCCGTCCCCTAACGTGGTTCTCAAGCTCCGCGTGCGTGATTTTCTCCAAAAATATCTCTCGCGATGGTTTCATTCCGTTTGGACTCCGATTGATATTCTTTTTCTGCAAAACCCTGAAACAGGCAAAAAACAGCAATCTAAACTAGGCCTTTGGGTTAGTAGGTTAGTCCCAAGAATGATATAAAAGTGAATGATAAAGCCCATTAGACATCCAAGACTTCATAAATAATAGCATGAACTATCAAAAATTATAGATACGTTGGAGACGTATCATGGTCCAAGCATTTTGAGCTTCGAGTAAGCATAATGCGGGACAACATTAAAGCGGGCGAATGTCGTTCTTCCGAGTAGTGCATGATAGCCACTTCGGAAAGGAGCGATGTCGAAGATTAACTTTTCACTTCAAAAGTTATTAGGAGAGCTGAATACGACCTCCAGTGTTAATGATCCCATGCAGCGGGCCTCTACGCCAGGTATCACTCCTTTAAAGGTAGTCCTGCTGGGCTTAATCCTTGATGGGTCTATACTCATCTTGCGGACAATGTCTTGGTATATTAGATTTAGACTGATGCCGATGTCCATAAGGACTCGAGTAAGATGATATCCATCGATTATAGGGTCGAGCACTATGGCCGCCGAACCTCCATGACGGATACTGGTTGGGTGACCCCTGCGATCAAAAGTTATCGGACAAGCTGACCATGGGTTGAACTTCGGGGCGACAGGCACTACGTCATAAACGTCCCTGAGTGCGCGCTTGCGCTCCCTCTTGGGGATATGGGTGGCATAGATCATATTCATGGTTTTTACCTCCGATGGAAATTTCTTTTGCCCCCTAGTGTTCAGCTGGCGAGGTTCATCCTCGTCCTCACTTTGAGGTCCTTTCCCCTTGTGTTCGGCATGTAACTTGCCGACCTGCTTGAAGACCCAACAATTTCTGCTGGTGTGGTTTGCAAGTTTGTCAGCGGTGCCATGAATCTGGCAAGGCATTTCTAGTATTTTGTCCAGGCTAGATGGACCATCTCTGTTGCCTTTGAATGGTTTCTTCCGTTGACCTAGCCTGGAGCCACTGAATCGGGCATTTACTCCCGTGTTGTCTGTGTCTCCGGTATTGTTTCGACGCTTGTTCTTATTGCGTCGTGGCTTGCCATTTTCGTCCCTGACTTCGGAAGTGCCATGGTCGCTGGTGCTATTGCTGCTACGATCTAGCCAGCGATCTTCACCCACGCAAAAGCGGGTCATGAGTCTAGTAAGGGCTGCCATTGTCCTCGGCTTCTCTTGGCCGAGGTGTCTTGCCAGCCACTCATCCCGGACACTGTGTTTGAATGCCGCTAAGGCCTCGATGTCTGGACAATCAACAATTTGGTTCTTTTTAGTTAAGAACCGATTCCAAAGCTTGCGGGCTGACTCCCCAGGTTGCTGGATTATGTGACTTAGATCATCAGTTTCCGGGGGACGAACATAAGTCCCCTGAAAGTTAGCCCGAAAAGCATCCTCTTGATCTTCCCAGCTTCCAATGGAGTTCTTTGGGAGGCTGTTCAACCAGTGTCGTGCTAGCCCTTTCAGCTTGAGAGGTAAGTATTTGATGGCGTGGAGGTCATCTCCACGAGCCATGTAGATGTGAAGAATAAAGTCTTCTATCCATACAGCGTGGTCCGTCGTTCCATCATATGCCTCGATGTTCATGTGTTTAAACCCTTCTGGAAATTGGTGATCCTTCACCTCATCGGTGAAGCACGGAGGGTGTGCAGCCCCCCTGTATTGTGCGGCATCGTGGCGTAGTTCGGACGGTATCTGTGTTCGGTGCTGGTTCTGAACTTGATTGTGCCCGACGTGTTTGGCTTGATAGCTGTCATCCCGCGTGGGAGCACGTTTTCTTGATCCGTAGATTGATCTGGCATGACTGGCTTTTTTATTCAGGTCCTGACGTAAATCGTACTTATGGCCCTGAGCCAATGTATCCTTTCCTTTATGGTGGGGAGGCACGAGCTGGTATGTGGCATTGCTAGCCACTTTGTCCTGTCCACGAGGTGGTCGGTCCGGTAGATTGGTCTGATCGTACTTCGGCAGAATTGGCGCAAGGGCCTCGTCGTCGAATTGGGGTAGCAGTTTGCGTTTGGAATAGCTCTTTATTTGGTGCTCACGGTCGTATCTTTCTCCAGCGTCTAGCACTTCGTTCCATCTGTCATTGAGTATATCCTGGTCGGCCTTAAGCCGTTGCTGCTGTTTTTTCAAGCTCCTTACTATAGCAATGAGTTGTTGCTGAAAGTGTTTTTGTTCGAGGAGTTCCTCTGGGACTATGAATTCTTCGTCTCCAAGGCTAATGTCCTCTTCGGAGACAGGTAGATAATTATTGTCTTTGGAATCATTGTGATCGGTGAATTGTTCGGGACTGTGTTCGCCATCCTCCCGCTCGTCCTACTCCACCGCTGGCTCGGGGTCATCGGCTTCCTCCGGATCTTCATTGTCTCCGGTGCCAGTGTTACTTTCCTTTCCTCGATGCGATCGTGAGCGGCGTTTCTGACGCCGGCATTTAGGAGGTTCATCTACGGGCTTATCCTGCTCTGGATCTTTATCACCGTCGTCTTCCTTCTCATTGGATGTATCCACCATGTACACATCGTAGGTAGAAGTGGCATTCCATCGCCCGGTCACGGGCGGGTTTGTAGCTAGATCGGCTTCGACGTCGTGATCCATCCCATCAATGTCTTCAGAAGCATAGTCTAGTAGGTCGGTTAAGTCCTCGACCGTGGCTTCCAAGTGGGTGGTGGGTGGGAAGCAAAGTTCCCTATCTTCAGCCCCCAGTTCGAACTGGGCATAGTTTGGATGGGGGTCCTCTGTTAAGGTGAGAGATTGCAGAAGTCCAGCGCCTCGTTTAAGAGCGAGAGTTGGATGGGCATTGGGAGTCTACGGGGCCAGGCTCAGTGAAAACCGCTCCATTGAGCCCAAAGAGTGCGGATCCCATGAGTCCAAAGCTTGTGATTTGAGACAAGTCCGGCGTTCCAGTGGCGGGGAGGATCCCGCTCAACTCTGGATCTGTGAGTGGCTCAACCGCCACTAAGTCTGCGGTTTCCATGGAGGGGTTAATCTTCCCATCTTCGGACAAGGCGATCTGCTCTGGATCTAGGGCCAAAGCCGTCGTGGGTGTTGACCCCTGGATGGGATCCGATGACAGATCTAAGATGTCTCCATTGTGTGGGCAGGGAGCAGCATCCATGGGTGTGAATCCGTCGAAGATCAAGTCTCCTCGGATATTAGCAACATAGCTCAAGATTCTAAACCTGATTTGATGACCAGGGGCATAGCTGTCAACCTACTCAAGGTGGCCATCCGTGTTGGCACGAAGCACAAAGCCGCCGAACACAAAAAGCTGGCCAAGAAGAAAAATCCCCCGGGGGTGGTGTCGTTGTTGATGATGAAGCGAGCCATTAATCCTTCTGTCGAAGAGACAGTGGAGCTCTCAATGAAAGCATCAATGTCGGTGTCAAAACCGGTGGATCTCGGGTAGGGGGTCCCGAACTGTGCGTCTGAGGATCGATGGTAACAGGAGACTGGGGACACGATGTTTACCGAGGTTCGTGCCCTCTCGATCGAGGTAATACCCTACTTCATGTTTGATTGATCTTCATGATTATAGGGTTACAAGAGTTGATCTACCTCGGGATCATAATGTCTAAACCTTAGAAGTCTAACCTAGGATGTTATGATTCTGCCTCTACGGACTGGCTCTCCGGTTTATATACGCACCGGAGGGACCTAGGGTTGTACATGATCATCTTTCATAGGAAGGAAATATTACTCCCGGACTCTAAAGTTGCTATTTTACACATATGGGTGTCCTATCTGGATACGGGGGATAGTCTTCAGGCATAATCTTCACGGCCCATCAGTCCGACCCATAACGAGTAATCCGGCCACCCGAGGACCCCTTAATCTAGGACTCCATCACTCCACACCGCTCCAAACGGAGATTAGCATCTGCAAAGGGTGTGAACTTCGGGATACATCGTCGTCTCCGCGTGCCTCGGTTATCTCTTACTCGAGCCCTTTACTTATGCACATTACTTTGTGATAGCCATATTGTTTCTTGTCATATATCTTGCTATCACCTAGTTGTTTATCTTGCTTACCATAAGTTGTTGGTGCACATAGGTAAGCCTAGTTTTTGTAGGTTTTGTGCTTGACAAATTAACCGCTAGGTTTATTCCGCATTTGTTCAAGCCTAAACCGTAATTCTTTTAAAGCGCCTATTCACCCCCCTCTAGGCGACATCCACGATCTTTCAGTAGTCATCCATGGTGAACATGTCCATGTTGATCATATTACTCTATGACTCACGTTGGACCTTTCGGTCTCCTGTGTTTGGAGGCCATGTTTGTACATGCTAGGCTCATCAAGTTTAACCCAAGTAGTCTACATGTGTAAAACTGGCTTACACCCGTTGTATGCGAACATAGAGTCTATCACACCCGGTCATCACGAGGTGCTTCGAAACGACAAACATTAGCAATGGTGCATACTTAGGGAGAACACAATTTCTCGAAATTAAGTGAAGGGATCATCTTATAATGATATGGTCGTTCTAAGCAAAATAAGATGCATAAAAGATAAACATCACATGTAATCAGTATGTGACATGATATGGCCATTATCATCGCATGCCTTTGATCTCCATATCCAAAGCACCGGCATGATCTCCATCGCCACCAGCATAACACCATGATCTCCATCATCGTGTCATCATGTGGTCGTCTCGCCAACTATTTCTTCTACAACTATTGCTAACGCATAGAGATAAAGTAAAGCAATTACATGACAAATAATAAATTAAAGACAACCCTATGGCTCCTGTCGGTTGCCGTACTCATCGACATGCAAGTCGTGAACCTATTACAAAACTTGATCATCTCATACATCAACATATATCACATCACATTTTGTCCATACCACATCACAACACGCCCTGCAAAAAGAAGCTAAACGTCCTCTACTTTGTTGTAGCAAATTTTACGTGGCTGCTATGGGCAACTAGCAAGAACCGTTCTTACCTATGTAAAGCCACAACGGTGATAATCAATTTGCGTTTTAACCTTCTACAAGGACTGCCTTCGTCAAGTTAGATTCAACTAAAGTAGGCCACACAGACACCCGCTAGCCACCTTATGCAAGACAAGTTGCATGTCTGTCGGTGGAACCGGTCTCTTATGCATGGACATGTAAGGTTGGTCCGAGAAGCTTCATACTACAATACCTCTGTATCCAAATAAGACAAGAGAGGTAAGAAAATTGAGCACCAATTCCAACACCTCTTTGTGTTTTACTCGTGCATATACATCTACGCATAGACCTAGCTAATGATGCCACTGTTGGGGAACGAAACATGAAAATAGAAAAAATCATACAAACACCCAAGATCTATCTAGGAGAAGCATAGAAACAAGAGGGGAGAGTATATCTATGTACCCTCGTAGACCGAAAGAGGAAGCGTATATAAAACGGTTGATATAGTCGTACTCTTCGCGACCCGGTCATGATCCAGCCGATGTAATGCCGAACGGATGACACCTCTGAGTTTAGCACACGTGCGGCTCAATGATGTTTCGTCCTCCTTGATCCAGCAAGAGAAGGCAGAGAAGTAGATGGGATCAAAACCAGCATAACGGCGTGGTGGTGATGGTGGTGGTGGAGTCGGAATACCGGCAGGGCTTCGTTAAGCGAAAAACCATTGACGATAACTATGCCGGGAGGGAGAGACGGGGCAACAGCCAATGCCAATGTTTTGGGGGGCCTTGCTGTGCCCCTCCCCTATATTTATATGCATGGGAGGTCTGGGAGTTCAGCCCTACTCCTAATAGGAATTGGTGCCAAAGGGGGAGCGCACTTGCACTCCAAGTCCAATAATATTCCTACTAGGACTCCCCTTTTTTCCTTCTCTAGCCACATGGGCTTTTGAGCACTTGGTGCACCTAGCCCAATAAGGCCAGGGTGCCTCCCCTCAGCCCATGACAGCGCTTGGGACATGGTGGACCCACTTGTGGACTTCCGGACCCCTCCAGAATCCACCGGAACCTTCTGGAAGCTTCCCGGTAGAATACCAAAAAAACTGCACCTTTTTCCGGACCCAAAGTATGACTTCCCATATATAAATCTTTACCCCTTGACCATTCCGAGACTCGTCGTGACATCCTGGATCTAATTAAGGACTCCAAACAACATTCGATTACCAGTCATCAAATATCCCAATACTACTCTAGCATCATCGAACGTTAAGCGTGCGACCCTACGGGTTCCAGAACCATGTAGTCATGACCGAGACACCTATCTGGTCAATAACTAATAGCGGGACATGAATGACCATATTGGTTCCAGAGGGAGTCCTGGATTTGGGGGTCCACGAGTGTCCGGACTACCGAAGCTGGGCCGGACAGATGGGCCGTGAAGATGGAGATAAATAGACATCCCTCGTGTCCGGTTAGGACTCATGTGTATGTAGAAAGGCAGGATAGATGTTCGGGTGTAATGATTCCTTTCTTCCCAAGTAATCTTTGTAACCCTGGGCCTGCTCCGATGGATATATAAACCGAAGGATCTTGTCCATAGAGGGTAGCAGGATCACAATTGCCTAGGCTAGACTTCTAGGGATTAGCCATTACGATCTCGAGGTAGATCAACTCTTGTAACCCTATATTCATCAAGATCAATCAAGCAGGAACTATGGTATTACCTCGATAGAGAGGGCCCGAACATGGGTAAACATCATGTCCCCAGTCCCTTGTTACCATCGATCCTTAGGCGCACAGCTTGGGCACCCCTACCCGATATCTACCGGTTTTGACATCGATAATGGTGCTTTTATTGAGAGCTCCGATGTGTACTCGCGAGAAGCGATCGGTGTCTCGTCTCATAATCAACGAAGAGAACACTCGAAAACAACCTGGCTTTGGGCCAGGTCCTCCAGCTCGACGGGTTCGCCGGATGCGCCCACGTGGCCGCTAGGCTAACCGCGCCCCCAGCGGTCTTCGAGCACCACTCCTACATCATCTTCGAACACTCCGAAGACACGACTCCGGCGGATTCCTCATCATTAAACGAGCTGCTGGATCTTATTGCCACCCTGGGGCTTTCATCACCAAGTGATCAGATTGGGCTTACATTCGGTTAGGAGGAAGACAATTCCACCCCGATCACTAACGTGGTGGCGACCGTCGAGGAACGGGCCGAAGATACTTCCCCTCGTAAAACGGAGACCGGCACTATATGGATTTCCGAACCCTTTGAGCCGAACACCCCTCTTTCTGGTGGGACTTTGTGTCTTTCGAGCTCAGGGACAAATGCTCGGCCCACAGGACACTCAGATCACGCAGGACCCGGATCGTTCACACCGGAGGTTGTACGAACCCCGGATACTACATTGGGTCGGGACTCAAATTTATCCACACCCACCCACCACAGTACATACACTCTAAGTAACTCCGGACTTCCGGACATACATGATCTCCTGTACATACAACAGCAGCCTCAAGAGATAGTTCATCACTTATGGGCCAAATTTTTGCTTGTTAAAAACAAGATTAAGGACTGTTGCGACGACGATGTGGTTCCCATATTTCACCGCAATTGCACGGATGAGGGAGTCTTGAACGCCCTCAACCGCCATCGAGTATAGAGTTTCACGGAATTGTCGCATTTAGTACGAAAGTACTGCATTATAGAAAGTACTTGGAAGGCCTAGAATACACGTCTAGAGCAGTCCGTCTTCGGACAATATGCCGCTAAAGCAAAACGGACATACCCTAACAAGACATCAGATAACGTGCCCATTGGCAAGAAAAATAGACCTTTCACAGGACACAGGTCCGTTCTGGACGAACACTTAGATAAGCCTTGCCAAATACATGCCGCCCCGGACATTATCCCAACCCACAGCCTTAAAGCATGTTGGGTACTCCGACAGGTAGAGAAAAGCGGTAAAGCAATCCTCGCCACCGCAAATTCCGGGGAGAACAAATTTGACATCCTCACTGTCTTCGAGACATTCTCCTCAAACAACCGGCACAAGAGAGCACATCGTGAACTTGCCTAGGTTCATCAAATAAGCACTGTAAGCCCATGGAGCGACGCAACAATCACTTTTTCTGCCGACGACGAACCGCGAGTCTGGCCGGTCCGAGCCACAACCGCTCTTGTACTAAACCCAATAGTAGACGGCTTCCGCGCTACTAAAGTACTCATGGACTGCGGCAGCGGACTCAACCTCATATGCGAGGACACGCTTGAAAAAATGCAGGTTGATAAATCCCGCGTTGAACAAAGTAATACAACCTTCAGAGGAATTATTCCCAGCCGGGAAGCCCGGTGTTCGAGAAGTTTTAAGTTCGGCGTAGTATTCGGTACACCCGAGAACTACATGTCAGAGGAACTGCTCTTCTACACTGTCCCCTTCAAGAGAGGATACCACACTCTTCTAGGGCGGGACGCTTTCTCACGCTTTCAGGCCATACCCCATTACGGGTGCATGAAGCTCAAAATGCCAGGGCCCAATGGAATAATCACAGTAGCAAGTGATCCGGATAGAGCACTCCGTGCCGAGAACAAGACCACATCCTTAGCCCTAGAGGCACTATCCGAAGCCTTCATGGACGAAAAATTAACCACCTTACGATCCAAAGTGGACAAGGATAACGTAGACCTTGATAAAAGATCGAAATCTACCTCCTTCAAGCAAGCGGATGAAATTATCAAATTTCAAGTGCATCCGACGGACCACAACAAGACGACATCCATTGGGGCACAACTGGACCCGATGGTAGACAACGCCTTACGCACCTTCCTCCGCGAAAACTGGGATATATTCGCCCGACACCCTTTAGATATGCCTGGAATCCCACGCAGGTTTGCCGAAGACAACCTTAACATCATCAAAGGGTTCAAACCAGTCGAGCTGACACTACGACGATTTTCCAAACCCAAATGGCAAGCGATGGGGGAAGAGTGGGCCAAGTTACTGGAAGCCGGATTCATAAGGAAAATTAAACATCCGGATTGGCTAGCCAACTTAGTCATGGTACCAAAGAAGGATAAATCCTAGCACCTTCGTGTCAATTTTACGGACCTAAACAAGGCTTGCCCTAAGGATCCTTTTCCACTGCCTCGCATTGATCAAATTATCGATGCAACCGCAGGACATGACTCATTGTGTTTCCTTGATGCTTACTCCGGATATCATCAGATAAAAATGAAGGAATCTGACCAGGCCGCGACGGCGTTTATCACTCCGTACGAGCCCTTTTGCTTCAACACTATGCCCTTTAGGTTCAAAAATGTTGGTGCCACATATCAATGCATGATTCAAACATGCTTAGAGAAACAAATTGGCAAGACAGTGGAGGCATATGTCGATGATGTAGTCATCAAGACCAAACACGTCAAATCATTGGTGGATGATCTCCGCCTCACGTTCGATAACCTCCGAACATATGACATACGGCTCAATCCGAAAAATGCGTCTTCAGTGTTCTGGCCGGAAATCTGCTAGGGTTCAGTGTATCCCATAGAGGAATTAAGGCCAACCCAGCTAAAATCCAGGCCTTGTCACAGCTGACTACGTGAACCGATCTAAAATAAGTCCAAAAGCTAGAAGGTTGCGTGGTGGCTTTAAGCTGCTTTATCTCAAGACTGGGAGAAAAGGCATTGCCACTTTATAGACTGGTCAGGCGCACAAACAACTTCCAATGGACAAATGCCGCCATGGCTGGATTAGAAGATATAAAAACCCTATTAGCGGGCAACCCTATCCTAGCCGCTCCAAGTGTTGGCGAGCCAATGCTGCTTTTTATCTCAGCCACTCACTAGGTAGTGAGTGCGGTACTCGTCGTCGAACGAGCGGAAGAGGGACATAAATTCCCTGTCCAAAAACCATTATACTACGTATCAGAGGTTCTCACACCGTGCAAGTCACGGTACCCCCACTATCAGAAAATTGCCTATGCGGTGTACATGGCATCACAGAAGCTTCAGCACTACTTTCAAGAGTTTTCGATTACAGTGGCATCCAAAGTACCACTTAATGATATCATAAACAATAAAGACGCCACAGGGCGCATAGCCAAGTGGGCCATCGAGCTCTTGTTGTTCGAAATAACATACAAACCATGGCGGACTATTAAATCTCAGGTGTTGGTCAACTTTGTTGCAGAATGGACTGAAGCCGAACTCCCTAAAGAGTACGGAGCGTACTCCCGCTGGACCATGTATTTCGACGGCTCCAAAATGCTAGCCAGATTGGGGCCGGCGTCATCTTGATATCTCCAACAGGAGATACAGTTCGGTATGTACTGCAAATCATGTTTACAGACTCAAACAATGCGGCCGAACATGAGGCACTACTGCACGGTCTCGGCATGGCCGTATCCATGGGCATATAACACCTCGAGGTGCGCAGAGACTCAAACCTCGCAATATCTCAGGTAAACAGAGAATTTTATGTGAAGGATTCAAAGATGGCAGCTTATCAAAACGCCATATTAAAAATATCGGCTCGATTTGAGGGGCTGGAATTTCACCATGTAGCTCGGGACAATAACCAGGCTGCGGATATACTCGCTCGAATGGGTGCTAAACGCGACCCGGTCCCGCCTAATACCTTTGTAGAAAAGCTATTTAAGCTATCAGTGACATGGCATGATGAGAGCGGAGACGCTAATGCAGATCCAAACATGCCCCCACCAGCCGAACTCAATACAGATGTCATCGGGGATTCGGACATGGAAATAACATCCTCGGCTCATGAGATCATGGTTGTCATAGCCCCCTGGACCGAACCATTCCTGGCCTACCTTAATAGGCAGGAACTCCCCGATGACCACAATGTGGCCCGTCGCATAATTCGGTGTTCTAAAGCCTATAAAGTTCACGAAGGTGAATTATACAAGAAAAGCACTACTGGTGTTCTCCAAAGGTGCATCTCCAAAGAGGAGGGACGGCAAATTCTAGCCGAAATACACACTGGCATGGGCGGTCATCATACTGCAGCTCAGGCTCTCGTAAGCAAGGCTTTCTGAACAAGCTTCTTATGTCCAACTGCTTGAGCAGATGCTCAAACCCTAGTCCAACATTCTGTTGGATGCCAGCTTTTCGCAAATCAAAATCATATGCCTCCCACCGCTTTGAGAACCATCCCTATTACTTGGCCCTTTGCAGTCTGGGGGCTGGATATGGTCGGACTCTTAAAGGGGGAAGCCACAAAAAAAATATTTGCTAGTAATGGTGGACAAATTCACTAAATGGATAGAAGCCAAACTAGTCAGAACAGCTGAGGGAGGGCCAAGTGATAGATTTTATATCTAGTGTACTACACCGTTATGGTGTTCCGCGTAGTATTATCACAGATAACAGCTCCAACTTCACAGCTGATGAGGTGAAAACTTGTGCGCCAAGTTAGGCATTAAACTTGATTATGCCTCCGTGTACCACCCTCAAACAAATGTTCATATCGAAAGGGTCAGTGGCTTAATAATGAGCGGCATTAAACCCCGACTGGTGTGCTCCCTACGGGAGTCAGATAAACACTAGATTGAGGAGCTCGACTATGTACTCTGGGGGTTGCGGACCACACCTAACCGGACAACTGGATACACGCCTTTTTTCATGGTGAACGACACAAAGGTTGTTCTGCCCTGCGATATTATTCATGACTCACCTCGAGTGCGTATGTATGAAGAGCGAGAGGACAAGCTCGATCGGCAGGATGACCTAGACGGTCTCGAAGAGGAGCGCAATATCGCGAAGGCTCGTTCCGCATTCTATCAACAACAGGCCAGGCGATACCAAAGCAGAGAAGTGCAGGCCAAACCATTTAATGTTGGCGAACTCGTTTTGTGCCTCCCGGAGAAGAAAAAGGACAAGGTCAAACCGAGATGGGAGGGCCCCTTCATTATTGATGAAGTACTCACCAGAGGAGCCTATCGCATTCGAAACGCATCAGACAATCGCCTTGAGCTTAATCCATGTGCCAGGCCCCGATGATTCTACGGATAGTTCGGTAGCACCTTTTATTATCTTTTTGTGTTTAGGTCTCATCCCTTGTTTTTTCTGTTTTCCTCTTCATTTTTTGTTTTTTCCTTACCGAAAGTGTTTGGCTAAACCGAATTGTTAGGGGTGAACATTCACAAATGTGTATACCTCAAAATACCTAGGGGCTTCTATAACGAAGCTCATTATTACAAGCTTATTGCTTACATTACTCATGTCGTCAGTTTCATACAGTCTCTTTGCCATTATATGCACCTTTATGACTTAAGTTTTTGCCAAGCTGGGTTGCCTGGCTCCTGTGTTTATACCCTACGTTCCCAATTGTTCGGCTAGGGTGTAAAGGGGCACCTCTGCGATTGTTACAACTGGGTAATCCGGACATGTACCTCAGACGGGTGAAGCCGAAAGCTAGCATTCTTAAGGGGATCATTGGTCATGAACAAATGACGGATTGCTTTTTGGCATGTAATCTTTCAATCTCACAGGATAGTGATAACCCACAAGTGTAGGGGATCAGTTGTATCCTCTTTCGATAAGTAAGAGTGTCGAACCCAACGAGGAGCTAAAGGCAGAACAAATATTCCCTCAAGTTCTATCTACCACCGATACAACTCTACGCAAGTTTGACGTCTACTTTACCTAGAACAAGTATGAAACTAGAAGTACTTTGTGGTTTTTGTGGGATAGGTTTGCAAGAATATAAAGAGCACGAAAATATTAACTAGGGGCTGTTAAGATAAAGACACAACTCAATTAGTTTTAGTAGAGAGTTTTTTGTCATGAGAAAGTTATTTGTCCCTAGGCAATTGATAACTAGAAAGCAATCACTATTGCAATCTTATTTGAGGGAGAGGCATAAGCTAACATACTTTCTCTTCTTGGATCATATGCACTTATGATTGGAACTCTAGCAAGCATCCGCAACTACTATAGATCATTAAGGTAAAACCCAACCATAGCATTAAAGTATCAAGTCCTCTATATTCCCATACGCAAACAACCTACTTACTCGGGTCTGTACTTCTGTCACTCACGCCACCCACCATAAGCAAATCATGAACATATTGCAAACCCTACAACGGGGATCCCTCACTCTTGCGTGACATGGAGAGCACCATAGGATAGCACCAATAATAAAACCGCTGCATAGAGGGGGGAAGAGTTGGTGATGACAACGGTGAAGTTGTTGGTGTAGATTGCGGTGACGATGATGGCCCCGGCGGCACTTCGGTGCCACCGGAAGCGAGGGGGAGAGAGCCCCCCTCCTTATTCTTCTTCCTTGACCTTCTCCCTAGATGGGAGAAGGGTTTCCCCTCTGGTCCATGGTCCCCATGGCGTGGGAGGGGCGAGAGCCCCTCCGAGATTGGATCTGTCTCTCTCTGTTTCCGCGTTCCCAGATTCTGGCCTTCCATCGTTTCTTAAATTCCTGAAGATACGTAACTCCGATTGGGCTGAATTTTGGACACGATTTTTATCCGGATATTAGCTTTCTTGCGGAAAAAGAAGGGCATCAACCGCCTTATGGAGTAGCCACGAGGGCCCAGGGCGCGCCCCTCACCCTCGTGGGCCACTCGGGCATCGTCTCACGTTGGTTCCGCTTCCCAAAATTCACATATATTCCAAAAAAGATCTCCGTCCGTTTTTATCTTGTTTGGACTCCGTTTGATATGGATATTCTGTGAAACAGAAAACATGCAACAAACATGAACTGGCACTGGGCACTGGATCAATATGTTAGTCCCAAAAAATAGTATAAAAAGTTGCCAAAAGTATATGAAAGTTGTTGAATATTGTCATGGAACAATAAAAAATTATAGATACGACGGAGACGTATCAGATAGGCTTTCTGTAATCCTATTTTTCAAGATCAAAGCCTAGGCATGCATACATACGCATGCTGACCCAGGGAAAGGAACCCTTAACGGAACTATTCTCTTTGGAAGATGTTTCTTACGTTAAATAGTAATATAACATAACTCCCCGAACACAGCTTGTCTGTTCAAGCAATGATGACCGAATTGCCTGGTTTTCGAACATACTATGTGTTTACCACAGGTATAGTATTCGGAAACACTCCAGCACTTGGGTTTCGGAGGTCAGAGTGGAAGGTCTGCCATGACAATCTTTTAAATAAATTCGGTCAGAGATAAGTTTGATGATAAAGTACATTGTTACATGGAATCAAGCGCCTACTCTTCATCTCTACCATCTATAAGACTGTCTAATTTATAGTTTTGTTGTGAAAAATTGGCCGTTGTCCTTACTTGGTCATATACCAAGCTAACGGGAATTTCTTGTCCGTCTGGTCCCCGAGGTCCAACCCGAGCCATATGATTCGGATCAAGTCCCGTGTAGCGTATCTTCACCATGGCCTATGCTTCTCGTGCATCTTCTCGACATGCTGATGCCTTCCATAGTTCAATGCAGTGCTGAGCTCCTTTGAATAAATCCACCAGTTCCTCCATAATTTCTGGAGGAGAATCGGCTGGCCATAAGGCTTTGGCCATGTTCTTCATGGCTTTCCGAGCTCACTCATGTACCTTGGAGAGCTCCTGCAGCAGGTCGCCTAGAAATCCGGACACCTCTCCCTCGGGCCGCCCAGATAACAAACCTACATGAATAGTATTGTAAAACTTTGAATCAAGGGATTATACGAAAACTAGGTTAAGGGTCATACTGAATATGCCGCCTTTTAGCTTCATGTTCTCCTTCAAGTCATCCGAGAGCTGGGCTCGTATGTCCTTTAGCTCTTTGGCTTGCTTGATATTTGCATCCTGCAGTTTGTTCTTCTCAACTATGGTCCTTGTTAATACACGTTGACGAGCGACCGCTTGCCCTTTGGCGTGTTTTTTATCCGCCAGAGCAGCCCTTAGCTTCTCCTCCAGTTGGTTTGTTGATCCCGCCGCTGCAGTTAAAACAATGAATATTTAAAAACCACTGTTGGCGCAGGATCGTACTTTCCGGACACTATTGTTCTTACCATCCCTTCTTGGACTTCTTGGAATCTTCCAATTCGGCGGTGACAACAGTTAGCTTGGTCCGATATTCTTCAAGCTCCTTGGATAATGCGTTTTTCTTTTCCTTGAGTACCTGAGGATATAATGATCCTTAAATCAGTTGGTCCAACTACTTTAAGTCTTGGGGGCTATTGGCATATGATTATTGAATCTACACGTTCTTACCCACATATCCTTTGAAAGATGGTGAGTCGCTCCAGCAAGTCCATCCCGAGCAGCTCAGATATATGCATCCGCAGAGCTGAGGGTGTTGAACGCATCTTCAGTAAAAGTTGGATCGCGCATGGCCTGTTTTCGCCGCCGATGATTCATCGCGCTCTCCACATTGGAATTAGTAACATATACATTATCCGAATCCTCTTGGAGAGGACGGTCCGGCGTTACACCCGTATCGACCCGAGTCCTTGTGGATGGGTCCGGTGTCGAATTGGTTGGTTCATGGCTAGTAGGATCCTCAGACACAGTCCGACGTATGCTCCTCCTACAATAAGACAAAGCGAAAAATATTACCATCCGGCCTTGCCACCAAGTACATGTTAAAAAATTATACCTCTTCGATAAAGGAGGAGGTTCGGTTGCATCTCTGGTCTCCTTTCGTTTCAAAGACTCGCCCTGCGCAGGCGTCGCCTTCCTATAAGACGCCCTTGATGCAGTACGGCGAGACAAGCGCCGCCCATTTTGAGCATGAGACAATGTGGTGGGTGAGGCACGAAGGGATGGCTCTCTTTGAAGAGTGTCTCCCCAGTACTTATGTGGGAGGAAGGAAGAAGCCGAGGGTAATCGGCTACAATGGCCACTTCGGTGCCATCATGGCTCGCCTGATGGAAAACTCCATCCGTAAGCTCTATTAATATGTCCGGATCTTCTTCAAATCCAGGATCCATGTCTCGAACATGGTCTTCTGGCTGCGGAATAGGGCTATGGACCCCTTCGACCACCTTCCTCCACTCCTATTGGAGATAGCCGAATTCAGTTCGGTTAGGCATGTCCCAGAAGAAAAATTTAATGAGACTAACAATTAAAGAAGGACTCACCCAGTCAATGGGGTTGTACATGGAGAAACCTTCCCGACATTTCAAACGAAGAAAGTCTTCCTTCTCCCCTATGTAAAGGTCAGCTAGGATGGCGGCCAGGGCGGCAGTATTGTCCAGACCTTTGCGTAGACAGCGCGAGGCATCATCCTGCCCATTGTAGTGCCACATGGGAAACCCTCTGGATTGAAGCGGCTGCAGGCATCGCGTTATTGAGATTGCCATTACTTCAATTATTGTCATCTCGGAGTGGGCAAGTAATTTGATCTTGCTTACTAGCCTTTTAACCTCCGCGTTATCTTCTTTCTTGAGGCTTCGGGGACGCCAGTTGAAGCGCTTCTTCAAAGGAGCGTTGGAGAATTCGGGAAGGCCACGCCATATTAGTTCCAAAAGAACAACGTCTTCAATGTAAAACCAGTCCGAGGGCCACTCTTTGGATGCCTTCTTTGGAGTGCCGGACAGGTAGCCTATCCCTACTCTGCACCACACTTCGGCGCCACCCACCTTGAATATAGATCTCTTTTGGGAGCTGGGGACGAGGCAGAAGAATTTTCGCCATAGCTCGAAATGAGCCTCACAACCTAGAAATAGCTCGCAAAGAGCGATGGAGCCCGCGAGGATGGAGCCTGGCGTAAGATCGTGCAGTTGGAGACCATAAAACACAAGGAATCGTCTGAGGAAATGATGGATTGGAAATCCTACGCCTCTCAAAAGGAAGGAGACGAAGCACACCCGATCCTCTTTAGTAGGATTGGGGAAGTTTTCCGCCAAGGCTTCATCATCAATGGAAGTTAATCCAGCCCGGACGGGGACTAGATCCGCGGGAGGGAGATACCCCTGCGTCTGAAGTTTATTCAGATGAGCATGGGACACCGAGCAGCTTTCCCAATCGCCTGCTTGAGGGCCGTGTGGGTGTGCGGAAGAGCTGGGAGCGTCGACCATGTTTGGGAAATATTCCGTGTCAAGCTCTAGGGATTTCCCCGTGGTGTGGAAAGGCATCTGAGATTTAATCTCCTTAAATAGACGCCTTCCTTGCATGGTCAAGGGGTTATTCATAAAAATGCCTAGACGGTTCACATTCGTTTGACACGTGGAAGCCGAGGCGACGGCGATAAGGAATCGCCATGATATAATATTGAATATGAAGCCAAACTATCATCTATTCCGAAGAAGAACCTGCCTTGCAAGACCGAAGATGTGAAGCAGGATACAACCTCGTCATTGAAGGCAAGTTCGGGGGCTACTGAGGGAGTCCTGGATTTGGGGCTCCGCGATTGTCTGGACTAATGAAGCTGGGCCGGACAGATGGGCCGTGAAGATGGAGATAAATAGACATCCCCCGTGTCCGGGTAGGACTCATGTGTATGTAGAATGGCAGGATAGATGTTCGGTTGTAATGATTCCTTTCTTCCTAAGTAATCTTTGTAACCCTAGGCCTCCTCCGGTGGATATATAAACCGGAGGATCTTGTCCGTAGAGGGTAGCAGAATTACAATTGCCTAGGCTAGACTTCTAGGGTTTAGCCATTACAATCTTGAGATAGATCAACTCTTGTAACCCTATATTCATCAAGATCAATCAAGTAGGAAGTAGTGTATTACCTCGATAGAGAGGGCCCAAACATGGGTAAACATCGTGTCCCTAGTCTCTTGTTACCATCGATCCTTAGACGCACAGCTTGGGCACCCCTACCCGAGATCTGCCGGTTTTGACACCGACAGTTCCTACATATTCCACAAAGATCTTTTATTGGTAGAACCACGATGTCAAGGATTCAGTTAATTCTATACGCAATTCCCTTTCTCCGACGATATGTTACTTGCTCGAGATTCGATCGTCTGTATCTCCATACCTAGTTCAATCTCATTTCCGGCAAGTCTCTTTACTCATTTCGTAATACAAGATCTTGTGACTAACTCATTAGGCACATTGCTTGCAAGCTCTTTACGATGGTGTATTACCGAGAGGGCCCAGAGATATCTCTCCATCATACGGAGTGACAAATCTTAGTCTCGATCCATGCAACTCAATAGACACCTTCAGAAATACCTATAGAGCACATTTATGATCACCCAGTTATGAAGTGACGTTTGACAGCACACAAGGCATTCCTCTGATTTCCGGGAGCGACATTATCTCATGGTCTAAGGAACTGACACTTGACATGAAGAAAGGTGTAGCAAATAACTAAACGATCTGATGTTAAGCTTATGATTGGGTCTTGTCGATCACATCATTCTCCTAATGATGTGATCCCGTTTTCAAATGACAACTCATGTCTATGGTTAGGAAACCTTAACCATCTTTGATCAACGAGCTAGTCTAGTAGACGCTCACTAGGGATATAGTATTTGTTTATGTATTCACAAATGTATTTAAGTTTCCAGTTAATAATATTCTAGCATGAACAATAAACATTTATCATGAATAATGAAATATTATAATAACCAATTTATTATTGCCTCTAGAGCATATTTCCAACAGTATCGTCATCATTATTTGGACCCGGTGATAAATTTCTCTTTCAGCCTGTTTAGTAAACACTCGACCGGGGGAATGGGAGTTTGCACAAGGGTATTTTATGGATGGATTAGGCATGGGATGTAGATTTTTACTCCCATTCCCTTCTTTAGTATATGATGGGAATTAGTGTGAGATAAAACCTTGCTCACGAATTAAAAGGGTACCCTCTCGGAAGAAATGGGTGGGAATGGGCTTCCTCAACTCTCAATCCTCTTCCCACTTAAACTCGCATTCCCTCTAATCAAACAGTGTAATTTTAATCTCCTCACCTTTTAACTCCCATTCCCCATCTCTAAGTCTCTCAAACCAAACACACTGTTTTAGAAATATTGTCCCATGTCTTAGATCAATCACAGTAAGAGAATGATCAGTTAGAAAGTTAGGACTAAAAAGAACATGCACATGAGAGAGGGGACATGGAGATGTGAGTCAAACCCACTAATTCAGACTAGGATTGTCGCTCAGTAGTGGGTGTCTAGCAACACATCATGGTCAAACGGCGAACATGAGAGAGATTGTGAGTTTTCTGCATATGAACAGGAACGAAGAGGACTTTTCACCACCGTGTATATCTTAGCGATCATAGGAAATAATCGATGCCGAAGAGGCCATGTATGGGGCGATTTACTGCTTGTGGGTTTTTATTGCCTCGTCACTGCATCTATAGTCGGACGCCTCAAACCCATCATTCGTTCGAACGGAACGGTCTTGTAATGTCCATGATGGGACTATACCTCCTACGTGTCGAGGCACGACTTAAAGGTATAAGCCCATTCTGGAATGATCTCAAGTTTGGTATCTTTGCACATCTCATGTAAAAATAGGGATGAAAGCGAAAAGATAGTTGGCTTACACTCGCCATGTCACACAATTCATTACATATCCAAACATCATTCAAATAACATCACAACCCGTCTACGGGTGAAGATCCAAATGAAAGATACCAAACATACATAAAACCACAGGTCTGAATCGCCCCTAGTAGAAACCTCTACTGATCGTCGGGATAGTGCACATAGTAACGGCTACAGTCCTCGTCGTACTCCCAGTACAGCTCGGTGCCGTCACTTGAATAGATCGCCTGAGTACCTGCATCTAGTGTGGTGTAGAATTTGTGAGCCACAGAGGACTCAGCAATCCCGTTCCCGGGTAACACAACTATCCAAGCCTTGGGTGTGGAACAAGGCTGAAGAAAGAATAAGAGGTTGCAGCAGCATTAGCACTAACTTACATAAAAGAGAGCGAGAAGAGAAGTGCCTCGGACGACAAGATGATCACGAAGTGATCCTAACTAAGCAAGTCAAACATAACCCCACCGTGTTCACTTCCCGAACCCCTTTCGGAAAATGACCGTCACGGTACTCACGCTGGTAGTGTGTTCTGAACATGGTGTCAAGTTTTCTACAACCGAATATTAACAAATTCCCATCTGCCACATAACCGCGGGCACGGCTTTTGAAAGTTCATAACCATGCAGGGGTGTTCCAACTTGGCCCATGACAAGCCCACGATCCGCGGAGTCGCAACTCCAAGGTGGGAAGGCCCGAGTATCCTCGGAATCCCGTGCTCAAGATACTCCGACTAAGGTAAGGCTAATCCAGCAAATCCTCCCGGCGTGCCGACACCCTCACAATAGCCGCGCGTATCTAGTCTCAGGCCACGACCGGATGGGCGATTCTACAGGTTTTTACCAATCCTCGAGTTTCCTCGTGGTGGCCCCGCAGACTCCCCAGTTTGGACCAACACTCATGAGGAGCACTGGCCCGGGTTGTTGATTAAGAACTCGGGTTTGCAAAGCCCTATGCAAGTTTTAGTTGTTTAGGCAAATAGTACCAATGTTGGGACTTGCTGGAAAAGACTTAGCGTTAAGCGGTTTATCGAGGGGGTCCCATAACCCCAACCGTGTGAGGAACGCAAAATCAAGGAACATAACACCGGTTTATACGGTTCCTAAGGCGGCATGAGTGGAACAAAACACCGAGCAAGACGCTCAGCCTTCCACCCATTACCAATATATAGATGATTTAATTAAAGAGTTAATATTGTGTGATATCCCAACAAGCTTCAACAAGAAGCAAGAATCTTCAAATCTTCTCCTGCAACTAGCAATGCTATAAGAGGGGCTGAGCGAAGCTTACTTAGCCAATCAAAGGTTTGCATAGGTAGGGTGGTTAGACAGATTCATGGTTACAATAGGAGGCTGACAGGAAAAACATGGGCATCGAGGAAATAAGCTAAAGAGCGAGACTTGTAGCAATAGGCAAAGATAGTAATGTTATCTGGATCAGGTCATCTTGCCTGTCGAGTCGTAGATGGGATCGTAAGCGGGCTCCTCGTTCTCAACCTCGGTAGTAACCTCGTTCTCGCACTCGTACTCGGCTTCCGGCTCTACTCAACACAAAACACACGAGGCACGAAATCAAACACGATTCAATGCACAAACTTCAGGATGCATGGCTGATGCACTAAGTAAGCACTGCAGATGCACTTAGGATGCACAGAAAGTCAACATAGGAAACCCAGAGATACAGCACAAGGAACATGACAATATGCATCAAGCAAGATACTTCAAAACATGTTACCAAGAGGATATTATGAATCTACTTGCAAAATCACAAAAGTTACATATAGGACTTGCTCAAAACGGAGCAACGGGCTAAAAGATACACCCGAAACAAGAAACAATGTAAGGCTGAAATTAACAGCCACATAGCAACTTCGGAGCAAGAAATATATAGTCTACAACACTCAAACATCATGACAAGAAGCATGGACATAAAGTAGACATAGCCTACAGCAAACAATTCCATTGGAGCATCTCCATAGGAGGCATGGATCAATAGCAACAAGCTATAACATTTTGAACATGACAACAAAAACCTGACAGCAGTAATTTATAGCAACTTGGGAGCTTGAATTAAATATGCTACAGCCACCCAAATGAGCATGTGAGAGAATGAATGATAGCCAACAACATATACAACAAGGATTCATCAATAGTCACCCCAAAACTATCATGGATTTGCCTAGAACAACAAGCAAACATGGCATCTGGAAATTACAGATTCCAGACTTGGTGAAATTTCACTAAGTGTTGAAACAGAAGTATTATCATGGCATGTTTGTGAGCAAGTTTAAGTCACCTCAAAGCATAACATGGCAAGTGGTTTGCACGACAACAAAGTACACATGATGGGGAGTCCAAAACTTATAAGCATGCATCAAGGGAACAACCACATCAATAGCAACGAGCTCCTCAACTAGGCATCTCGTAATAAGTTTAACAAACTAACAGCCACAAGCACTTTTGCAAAGGAGATAAACATGGCAATATGAAATCTATCATGCAAGCTAAAGCAACCAACATGTAAAGCATCTCATGATGAACATTTGGACATATCATTTGCTTCATTTGGATAAACATGCACCAAGATATCACATATCAAACATGGCATGAAAACAACTAATAGCAGCAGTTTATAACAAGTAGCACTTTTCCTATGAAGATTAAGATATCTAGATGATCTCAAACATGCATGGCACAATGAAACAAAACATAGTACAAGTCACCACGATCATTTTGACATATCATATGCACAAATCGGACATGCACAGTAAAAGTTATCCTCATCACAAAATGCATCAGACACTGAAAAATCTAAGGACTTGAAGAAAAACACGAAGTCAACCTCCTGCGGGTCGGGGTCAACGGGCGCTGGTGCGGGGTAAACGGGCAGAGGTTCGCGGGTCCACCGGGTCCGAAGCGGGTCCGCGGGCAGCCGGGCGCGCGCCTGCTAGGGTTTGCCCCAGCGCCCAGATCGGATCGGCCCGGTCGAGGCTCCTCCTCGACGGATCGGGGCCGGCGGCTGGCTCCTTGCTTCGTTCCCGACGAGGCGGCTGGTCCCGGCGAGGCCGGCGGCGAGGGAGCGCGGTGGCCGGCGGGGAAGGTGCGGCAGGCGGCGAGGGGGCCCGGAGGCGAGGGAGGAGGCCGGGCTCGACGGCGGCTGGTGAAGGGAGGAGTGGCGGCGGGCTGGCCGGCGACCGGAGGTTCGGGCGGCGGAGGCTTGAAGGGGAGGCGGCGGCGCCGCCGACCGGAGGCGGGGAAGAAGGGCGTGGCGGCGGGTGCGCGACGCGGCTGGGAGCTCGGCCCAGATCCGCAGGCTGGCTTCGGGCCCCACGAGCCCACGCGGTGGCAGATGGAAGCACGGTGCGGCGGGGTCGGAGGCACCGAGCGACGGCGGTGGAAGCACAGCACGGCGGCGGAGGAAGCACGGCTCGGCGGCGGTGGAAGCACTGGGCGACGCTGGTGGAAGCACTGCGCGGCAGAGGTGGAAACACTAGGGTTTTGGACGCAAAATTGGAGGGGGTTGGGCGTTTATATAGGCACAAGGAGCTAGGGTAGTCCAAATGAGGAGAAGTTTTCGGCCACGAGATCACAATTGAATGGCCTAGATGATGGGAAGGGTTTGAGCTGGGTTGGTGGGCTGTTGGAGGGGGGTCTTGGGCCTCAAAGAGGTGGTACTTTTAGCCCCCGAGGAAAACTGTTGAAGTACCAAACAAACTCCAAACGCGACAAAACTTGACAGGCGGGTCACACGTATCAAAACAACATCGCACGACAAGTCTCACGCCAAACCGGAAACGTTACACAGCCAAACACAAAAGAAGGACTCGGGGATGCCACGGGCACGTGTGAGAGCGTCGGAACTCGAAACGGACAACGGGAAGAAACGAGTGAGACCGAATGCAAACGACAACACAAATGCAATGCAATGCACATGACAACATGCCATGGATGAATGCACACACGCACACGACAAAACGACGAAAACCCGAAAAGACGAAGAACCCGGAATGGAACTGATGAAGCCAAAGTTATATATTGCCAAAAAGGGAAAGTATTACATCCGGGGCATTACAGGTCTGGCCATTTACCAATAAAAACGACCCAGACGGGCGTCACAAAATGCCCTTGGCACTCCTCATATCTAGCCCAAATATCGGCGGATATGGCAAGGCCCGGGCGTGACGGGGCGCGTCCACCACGTTGAATCGGGCCATGCTGACCCACCCAACCCCACACATATTCATCCACATCCGCTCCCGGACCAAACCCTAGCCACTACGCCACCCAAACTCCTGTCCAGTGATCTCCGGCCTTCTCCGTCATAGGGCCAGTGGATCCGAGTCCTACACCTCGATATCAGCTGAACCCAAGCTCATTCCACACGGCCCCGAAGAGGAGATGACCGCCCGACTTGCACTCCGCCGCTCTGAGGAGAAGTCGCCCGACGACAGCGCTCGGACTCTTTTCGTCGGGAATCCATTGTGTCCGCCAGAATGACACATCGATCCATTTGGCGTCCGAACACGATGGTGGACGCACAACCCTTCCGTTGGCGCGACGAGGCATAGGTGAATGCACCATGGGCTTCCTCCAACGCAAGCATGGCGTGACGTGTCTGCCGTGTGAGGCAACGGGCGCGGGAGGCGGCAGTAGCCCTCGCGACGGTGGACGTTGGCGAGGCGGAGTCACATTCCCAAGCGCCCCGTATGGTGTGCTAATCCGGACGCCGCAACAATGTCTTGGCGGATGTCGCAGGCTCGTCCTAGGACGGATCCATCATCGATCTCATGTCCACCGGCACTGTTAGGGCTCCGGCCTCGGACGAGGAAGAGTAGGGCATTGGAGATGGCGGCGCCATGAGTCCTGTGAGCCGGCTCGTGTCTCAAGTCCTACTCTACCTCGTCGGCGGCCGAACCAACACTTTGAAGGGTGCAGGCGTGCAGCCGACCGCCAAGCATGGGCACAACGGAGCCAGATGAGCTCCGCTTAAAGATTGGTTTACGTTGCACGTAATAGTATGGATTTGAGGTTTGTAAGTTAAGGTGGCTGTGAAATCGATTATTTGAGGCGTGGCCGGTCATTTTCTACAGGCGTGCCCAAACGCTTCCGCATGCGTTTGAGGGGTCGAATTTGCTTTATCGGATTATAGATGCTCTAACTTTGGATTCTAGCTTAGTGGGTTCAGCCATGCTCTTTTCATGAGAGTGGATTTTCTAGTTTTGTGTGCATTACACCCGAGTTTGCAAAAAGATATATGAAAACGTGATCAAACAAACTAAAAAAATTCGAAAAAATTCAGACATTAAACTCGATCAAATGTTCGAGCATCTTGGAAAATTTCAGCTCAACATAACATCCGAGCAGCTCTCACTAAAAATATATGTTCAAAGTTTTGTGCATTTTTTGAGCAGTAATTTTTGTTAGTGAGAGCTCCTCAAACATTATTTTGGCTGAAATTTTGCAAGAAGCTCGACCATTTGATAAGTTGATAAGACTTGATGTCTCAATATAGAATTTTTTTTAATTTTGTTTGATCACTTCTAATCAATTTTTTTGGCCAAAACTACTTTTCATTTTTTGGGGGTTCATACCAAAGAGAAACGATACAATTCCCCCCCCAAAAAAAGAAACAGTACAGTGTATGTTACATCGAAATACCGTTTGGTTCAATTGAGGCCGACATTGGAGCTGCAGTGTCTTCCCGGACAAGGAGGATGAGGAGGAGGCGCGGCGCTTCACCGCCGGTGACCACTTTTGCTAGGTCCGGTTGTAGATGCTCTAGCCAATTACCTTGGCGCGTGGGCTGTCAGTGTGCAGATCTATGCCATGGTACGATCATTCAACGTAAAACAGCTGACATGGCAGCGGAGAAGCTCTGCAGCGCAAGTTTTGTTCACCAGTTGCGTTGGTCACGTTGCCTTCAATTGGATAGGCAGCCAGGCTATCCATCTTTTCTTAGGCCTGCGCCAAGGTCTACCGTAGTAGCCGTGTGGCGGGCTGCTCCTTTCATACTTGCACAGCTAACTCGTTCTTTTGTTTTGGGGGATAGATAGACTAGGCCCGCTTGAATGGGCAGCAGCCTCTGATCTTCATCCAACGGCCCAACAGCGTTCTGATCGTAGGGTTTCTTTCTACTTTCGAGGGAGATCGTTGGGAGGGTTTCTTGGTTCTCAAGTGGTCTACTCCTCAAATTTCTTGGTTCTCAAGCTTACCTCCTCCTCCCGTGCTAACCCTCGCAGTTATTTCTCCATTGTTAATTGACGCAGCCAACCTAGCCGGTCTCTCTCGTCTGGCCCGAACTCAGATTCCTATTACCCAGCTAGCTCCCGGGTCAGGAGGACGAGCCGATCGGACGACCATGTCAAGCGAACCGGAGCAAGGCAATGGTGCTGGCGATGACCAAGATAGCGGCGGCCTGCCTGAGGACCAGATGTTCGAGATGCTCACCCGCGTCTCCCTGGATGACCTCTCCGCGTGCCGCCAGGTGTCTGCCCAATGGCGGCGGCTCACGTACGAGCCGTCGTTCTCGCCGCTGCACTGCCGCCGCCGCGCCGACGCCGTCGTCTCGGGCTATTTCGTCCAGGGCATGGCGCGCAACCGCTACTCCGCCACCTTCGTCTCCATGCACCCCTCCCAGGCCGACGCTGGTCCGTCCGTCTCCCTCGACTTCCTGCCCTCCGCGCACGTCCGCGTCGAGGCTGTCTCCGCGCACCGCGGCCTCGCGTGCTGCGTCGACGCCGACACCGACGCCGCCGCACGCATGGGCGGCAAGGCGTCGTCGGCGCGATGCTACTACGCGTGCAAGCCCGCCACGAGGCAGTGGCGGGCGCTGCCCAACCCAAGGCTGAGCTTCCCCACGGCGGTCACCGCGATGGTGGCGCGCCCCGCCGGCGCCGGCGCCGCGGCGGACTTCAAGATCCTCCGGCTCTCGGTCCCGACGCTGCGTGACCACCTGCGCTGCGAGATCTTCGACTCGCGGAGGCGCGCGTGGCGGCGCTCGGCCGACGTGATGGTGTGGCCGGAGTCGCTCGTTGCCGCTAGCCCGGCGGTGAGGGCCCACGGTGCCATGCATTGGCTCCGGTGGCCGGACAGGGTGAGCGCCGCCGAGGACATCTTCGCGTTCGACATGAAGAGCGAGGCGTGGAGGCTCATTCTTCTCCCGCCGGAGGTGGAGGACAGAACGGACAGGTGGGCGGGCAAGAAGAAGCTGGTGACGGTGGAGGGGAAACTGTGCCTGGTAGTGATCGTGGATGAGGAGGCGGAGGTGTGGGTGATCGCCGACTACGGCAGGCAGCAGGAGAGATGGGAGAAGAAGATGCCGGTGAACTTGAAGAATCTGGGGATGCAGGAAGGCAGAGCCCTTATACTCAGGGATCTCTGCTCCTCCGAGGTCGCATTCTTCAACAGTGTATACAGAGTGATCTGGTGATGAAATCGCTCGCTTAATTCTCTTCCAAATCTTCGTTACAATCCTCATTATTCGCAAGCCAAGTGGTACTAATTTCGCACATGTTTTACAGGTACGATTTTTGGAGGGGCAAGATAGCAGAAGTCCCCGTGCATCACAAATGCATACAAGAAGTTTTCAAGTATGAGTCGGATTTGGTCCCATGGGACATCGATGAAAACAAAATCTAGACCGATGGCACCGCAAAGTTTGCCTTTTGGAGGATGCGTTCTCTAAAATTGCCAATCTTGCAGTCGCGTCTACTCTCCGTATCCTGGTTGAGCCACTCTTTTTTCGTGAGAGAAGGAAACAACAAATCTTGATGATGTCGACAAATTCAATTAGCTCCGCATTTGATTATCACCAATTAGCTCCATCATTTATTAACATCGCTTCAGGTCAATAAATTGTGTTAAATTTTGTTGGAATTCAGATGCAATCTAAACTTTGAAATATGTACAATGCTTGAAGGGTAGAAGTTTTTAAGAGATACGGTCTGTTTCGATGGCCACGTGCGAAATAAATGAGTTGCTTGGTTCGTTAAGCTCGTGATCATTAAAACTCAGTTTGATAAGTTCATTAAAGCTAATACTCATTAAGCTGAGTGCTCACGAGCAAGGTTTTGGTTACCGGTCGAAATTTCAAGATTTCTCATGGTTACCGCATATTTCCGCGCACCTCGATAAATCCTCATACCGAGCAAAAAATACCATTTTTTCGAATTTTTTGAATTTAAACGCTCCATTTGTAGTAAAGTGCGTCGGATCTAATTAATGCCATGAGAGTTGATTTTGACGTGTTCGTAGCAACCTAGTTCCTATGTTTACATGTCTCTGGTTCGAATGTTCGTTCATTCATTTATTTGAATTTAAAATTCAACTATAAAATTCATTCGAAATATTCTCGGTATTTCTCGGTATTTCCGGGTAACTGTGGTAACCACGTTTATCCGCGCCCCTCGGTAAAATTGCCCCATTCGGTAAACAAAACCTTGCTCGCGAGTACCGGCAAAGTTGGAAACAACACAAAAGCATTTCATCACATATTAAAAGAATTAACATGTAGCGAAGTTAAACATGTACTCCCTCTGTTCCGATTTAAAATTCAACTAAAACCACGACGAGTAAATCGGAACGGAGGGAATAGGCCCCACTCGCTGCGTGCGCCGTGGCGGCGAGAACCACACCTCGCGTGGTTGCACGCGGCCTCGGAGTGCATCGCCGGTTTCGCAGCCCCCGCGCCCTCTTCCGGCTCTCCGGGCAGGCCCGCCTGCTGGCCAGTCGCACGCTGCCCCTGCTCCGCGCTAGGTCCTGCCGCCCCCTCCGTCGGGCCCGCCGCCCGCTCACGCGGTCCGTCTCTCCACCGTGCTGCCACCTCCACCGCCCGGCCCTCCTCCGGCTGGTGCCGTTCGCGTTAGGCGCTCTTGGTCGCTGGTGGCCAGCGCGGGTTCCATGGCGCGTCCGGCCTCCGCTCAGCTTCCGGGGATCTCCGTCGATGGGCAGCTCTCGGAGCCCATGGACTGCTGCTTCATGGAAGCTTCGGCGGAGACGGTTGCCCTGGAAGCGGAGCTGGACAGGGCAGTGGTCGTGTCGGTGTCTGGCGCTCGGTCGGTGGAAGGCCTTGACTTGGCGGTTGCTGCGGCAGCAATTCATGAAGAGCTCGACATAGGGGCCATGGACATGTCCATCCGCCCCTTCTACCCGGAGGAATTCCATGTCCTCTACGGAAACATGGCCACGTGCAACCTTTTGGTGGACAGGGGTCTTGTTCCGGCGGGTCACGGCGTGCTCTTGCTGCGGCCCTGGACACGCTCCGCGTGGCCAACGGCGATCACCATGCCGTTTCTGGTTCCGCTGGCCCTCTTGGGCGTCCCGGCGAACGCCTGGACTCGGCGGGCGGCGGAATCGTTGCTCTGGGGGCTCGGCATCGTCGTCAAGGTGGCCGACAGCACGACGCGGCGGGATGTCATGTCTGCGTTTCGTGTATGGTTGCGCACGGACAATCCGGCGAGGATTCCTCCCCGGTGCATTCTAGTGGTGGAGGAGGCTGGCAGCCGCTCGATCCAGCGGGAGGATGGCCTTCCGCATGCGCTCTGGTATTAGGTCAATATTGTGCAGGAAGCGCCGCCGGTTGCTCCTAGGATTGTGGGGATGTGGCCGCCGGCTGGATCTCCTCCTCCGCCGCTGTCATCAGCTGACGAGGACTCTGATGGGCAGCTAGGTGGGCGCCGCAGGCGTGGGCACTCCAGATCGCGTCGCCGCCGTTGTGCGGCTGCTCCGCACAGGGCCTCGGCTAGTGGGCGCTCGCCGGAGTCCGTACGCTCTGCCGCCGGCTCGGTGCCATGTGCTAGGCAGCACCTGATTCAAACGGCCACGGTTGACCAGCCAACCCCACAGGATAGGAAAGGCGCTGCTTTTGCAGAGGATCAGCTTATCTGCTCTTCGTCTGTGCGTCAAAAGCGTCTCGAAAGTGCAGTTGCTAGCTCCTCCGCCGGCTCGGATTCGGGAGTGGGAACCGCGGTGGGCCTTGAAGGAAATATGCCCTAGAGGCAATAATAAAGATGTTATTTCCTTATATCATGATAAATATCTTTTATTCATGCTAGAATTATATTAACCGGAAACTTAGTACATGTGTGAATACATAGACAAAACAGTATGTCCCTAGTATGCCTCTACTAGACTAACTCATTGATCAAAGATGGCTAAGTTTCCTAGCCATAGACATGAGTTGTTATTTGATCAATGGGATCACATCATTAGGATAATGATGTGATGGACTAGACCCATCCGTTAGCTTAGCACTATGATCGTTTAGTTTTACTGCTATTGCTTTCTTCATGACTTATACATGTTCCTATGACTATGAGATTATGCAACTCCCGAATACCATAGGAACTCCTTATGTGCTATCAAACGTCACAACGTAACTGGGTGATTATAAAGATGCTCTACAGGTGTCTCCGAAAGTGTTCGTGGTGTTGGCATAGATCAAGAATAGGATTTGTCACTCCGAGTGTCGGAGATGTATCTCTGGGCCCTCTCGGTAATACACATCATAATAAGCCATGCAAGCAAATGACTAATGAGTTAGTCACGAGATGATGTATTACGGAACGAGTAAAGAGACTTGCCGGTAACGAGATTGAACTAGGTATTGAGATACCGATGATCGAATCTCGTGCAAGTAACATACCGATGACAAAAGGAACAACGTATGTTGTTATGCGGTTTGACTGATAAAGATCTTCGCAGAATATGTAGGAGCCAATATGAGCATCCAGGTTCCGCTATTGGTTATTGACCGGAGATGAGTCTCGGTCATGTCTACATAGTTCTCGAACCCGTAGGGTCCGCACGCTTAACGTTTGATGACGATCGGTATTATGAGTTTATGAGTTTTGATGTACCGAAGGTAGTTCGGAGTCCCGGATGAGATCACGGACATGACTAGGAGTCTCGGAATGTCTGAGATGTAAAGATTGATATATTGGACGACTATATTCGGACACCGAAAGTGTTCCGTAAAGTTTCGGAATTAACCGGAGTATCGGGGGG
>LR738715.1:340115142-340141605 GCA_902687465.1 Secale cereale
CGGAACCCCCTGGGAAGCTATGGGCCTTAATGGGCCATAGGAGAAAGAGAGAAGGAGGGCCAGGGCTGGGCCGCGCGCCCCCACCCCTTGATCCGAATTGGACAAGGAAGGAGGGGGGCCCGCGCCCCTTTCCTTCTCCTTCTCCCTCTCCTTCCTTCCCCCCTTCTCCTTCTTGGTGGACTCCTACTAAGAATAGGATTGCAATCCTATTCCTAGTAGGATTGCCTCTCCTGGCGCGCCATAGAGGGCCGGACGGCCTCCCCCCTTGCTCCTTTATATACGGGGGCAGGGGAGCACCCTAGGACACACAAGTTGATCAGTTGATCTCTCCCAACCGTGCGCGGTGCCCCCCTCCACAGTAACACACCTCGGTCATATCGTTGCAGTGCTTAGGCGAAGCCCTGCGATGGTAACTTCATCATATCCGTCACCACGCCGTCGTGCTAATGAAACTGTCCCGTGAAGCTCAAATGGATCAAGAGCTCGTGGGACGTCATCAAGCTGAACGTGTGCTGAACGCGGAGGTGCCGTACGTTCGGTACTTGATCGGTTGGATCACGAAGAAGTTCGACTACATCAACCGCGTCACTAGACGCTTCCTCTCCCGGTCTACGAGGGTACGTAGACACACTCTCCCCCTCATTGCTATGCATCTAGTAGATAGATCTTGCGTGATCGTAGGAAAATTTTGAAAATACTACGTTCCCCAAAAGTGGCATCATGAGCCAGGTTTATGCGTAGATGATATGCACGAGTAGAACACAATGAGTTGTGGGCGATACTAGTCATACTGCTTACCAGCATGTCATACTTTGCTTCGGCGGTATTGTGAGATGAAGCGGCCCGGACCGACATTATGCGTATGCTTACGCGAGACTTGTTTCACCGTTATGAGCACTCGTTGCTTAAAGATGACTGGCGAGTGTCTGTCTCTCTCACTTTAGCTGAATCGAGGTGGCTACGCCCGGTCCTTGTGAAGGTTAAAACAGCACATACTTGATGAAACATTGTTGTGGTTTTTGTATGCGTAGGAAAGAACGGTTCTTGCTAAGCCCGTAGCAGCCACGTAAAACTTGCAACAACAAAGTAGAGGACGTCTAACTTGTTTTTGCAGGGCATGTTGTGATGTGATATGGTCAAGACATGATGAGTGATACAGTTTTGTATGAGATGATCATGTTTTGTAATGTTATCGGCAACTGGCAGGAGCCATATGGTTGTCGCTTTATTGTATGAAATGCGATCGACATGTAATTGCTTTACTTTATCACTAAGCGGTAGCGATAGTCATAGAAGCAATAGTTGGCGAGACGACAACGATGCTACGATGGAGATCAAGGTGTCACGCCGGTGACGAAGGTGATCATGACGGTGCTTTGGAGATGGAGATCAAAAGCACTAGATGATGATGGCCATATCATGTCACATATTTTGATTGCATGTGATGTTTATCTTATTATGGTTCTTATTTTTCTTAATACGGCGGTAGCATTATAAGATGATCCCTTGCAAAATTTCAAGGTATAAGTGTTCTCCCTGAGTATGCACCGTTGCGAAAGTTCGTCGTGCCGAGGCACCACGTGATGATCGGGTGTGATAAGCTCTACGTTCAAATACAACAGGTGTAAGCCAGTTTTACACACGTAGAATACTCAGGTTAAACTTGACGAGCCTAGCATATGCAAATATGGCCTCGGAACACTGGAGACCGAAAGGTCGAGCATGAATCATATAGTAGATATGATCAACATAAGATGTTCACCATTGAAATTACTCCATCTCACGTGATGATCGGACATGGTTTAGTTGATTTGGATCACGTGATCATTTAGATGATCGGAGGGATGTCTATCTAAGTTGGTGTTCTTTAAGTAATATGATTAATTGAACTTTAATTTATCATGAACTTAGTCCTGATAGTTTTTGCATATCTATGTTGTTGTAGATCAATGGCCCGTGCTACCGTTCCTTTGAATTTTAATGCATTCCTAGAGAAAGCTAAGTTGAAAGATGATGGTAGCAATTACACAGACTGGGTCCGTAACTTGAGGATTATCCTCATTGTTGCACAGAAGAATTATGTCCTTGAAGCACCGCTAGGTGACAAGCCCCCTCCCGCTAATGTAGACGCTTTGAACGTCTGGCAGACGCGGTCTGATGACTACACGATAGTTCAGTGTGCCATGCTTTACGGCTTAGAACTGGGACTTTAACAACGTTTTGAACGTCATGGACCATATGAGATGTCCCAGGAGTTGAAGTTAATATTTCAAGCAAATGCCCGGATTGAGAAATATGAGATTTCTAATAAGTTCTATAGCTGCAAGATGGAGGAGAATAGTCCTATCAGTGAACACTTGCTCAAAATGTCTGGGTACTACAATCATATGACTCAACTTGGTTGCAAAGTTGACGAGGATAGTGTTATTGATAGAGTTCTTCAATCATTGCCACCAAGCTATAAAGGCTTCGTGATGAACTATAATATGCAAGGGATGCAGAAGACAATTCCCGAGCTCTTCGCTATGCTCAGAGCTGTGGAGGTAGAAATCAAAAAGGAGCATCAAGTGTTGATGGTTAACAAGACCACTAGTTTCAAGAAAAAGGGCAAGGTAAAGAAGGGGAACTTCAAGAAGAATAGCAAGACAGTCGCTACTCCCACGAAGAAACCCAAGTTTGGAGCCAAGCCTGAAACTGAGTGCTTCTACTGCAAAGGGACTGGACACTGGAAGCAGAACTGCCCCAAGTATTTGGCGGATAAGAAGGATGGCAAGGTGAACAAAGGTATATGTGATATACATGTTATTGATGTGTACCTTACTAATGCTCGTAGTAGTACCTGGGTATTTGATACCGGTTCGGTTGCTAATATTTGTAACTCGAAACAGGGACTACGGATTAAACGAAGATTGGCTAAGGATGAGGTGACGATGCGCGTGGGAAATGGTTCCAAAGTCGATGTGATCGCCGTCGGCACGCTACCTCTACATCTACCTTCGGGATTAGTTTTAGACCTGAACAATTGTTATTTGGTGCCAGCGTTAAGCATGAACATTATATCTGGATCTTGTTTGTTGCGAGACGGTTATTCATTTAAATCACAGAATAATGGTTGTTCTATTTTTATGAATAATATCTTTTATAGTCATGCACCCTTAAAGAGTGGTCTATTCTTGTTGGATCTCGATTCTAGTGATACACATATTCATAATATTGAAGCCAAAAGATGCAAGGTTAATAATGATAGTGCAACCTATTTGTGGCACTGTCGTTTAGGTCATATTGGTGTAAAGCGCATGAAGAAACTCCATAGTGATGGACTTTTGAATCACTTGATTATGAATCACTTGGTGCTTGCAAACCATGCCTCATGGGCAAGATGACTAAAACTCCGTTCTCCGGAACTGTGGAGCAAGCAACAGATTTGTTGGAAATCATACATACTGATGTATGCGGACCAATGAGTGTTGAAGCTCGAGGCGGGTATCGTTATTTTCTGACCTTCACTGATTATTTGAGCAGATATGGGTATATCTACTTAATGAAGCACAAGTCTGAAACATTTGAAAAGTTCAAAGAATTTCAGAGTGAAGTAGAGAATCATCGTAACAAGAAAATAAAGTTTCTACGATCTGATCGTAGAGGTGAATATTTGAGTTACGATTTTGGTCTTCATTTGAAACAATGTGGAATAGTTTCACAACTCACGCCACCCGGAACACCATAGCGTAATGGTGTGTCCGAACGTCGTAACCGTACTTTATTGGATATAGTGCGATCTATGATGTCTCTTACCGATTTACCACTATCGTTTTGGGGTTATGCTTTAGAGACAACTGCATTCACGTTAAATAGGGCACCATCTAAATCCGTTGAGACGACACCTTATGAAATATGGTTTGGCAAGAAACCAAAGTTGTCGTTTCTTAAAGTTTGGGGCTGTGATGCTTATGTGAAAAAGCTTCAACCTGATAAGCTCGAACCCAAGTCGGAGAAATGTGTCTTCATAGGATACCCAAAGGAGACTGTTGGGTACACCTTCTATCACAGATCCGAAGGCAAGATATTCGTTGCTAAGAATGGATCCTTTCAAGAGAAGGAGTTTCTCTCGAAAGAAGTGAGTGGGAGGAAAGTAGAACTTGATGAGGTAACTGTACCTTCTCCCGAATTGGAAAGTCGAACATCACAGAAACTAGTTCCAGTGATTCCTACACCAATTAGTGAGGAAGCTAATGATTATGATCTTGAAACTTCAGATCAAGTTTCTGTTGAACGTCGTAGATCAACCAGAGTACGTTCCGCACCAGAGTGGTACACTAACCCAGTTCTGGAAGTCATGTTACTAGACCATGATGAACCTACGAACTATGAGGAAGCGATGATGAGCCCAGATTCCGCAAAATGGCTTGAAGCCATGAAATCTGAGATGGGATCCATGTATGAGAACAAAGTGTGGACTTTGGTTGACTTGCTCGATGATCGGCAAGCCATCGAAAATAAATGAATCTTCAAGAGGAGGACCAACGCAGACGGTAATGTTACTGTTTACAAAGCTCGACTTGTTGCGAAAGGGTTTCGACAAGTTCAAGGAGTTGACTACGATGAGACTTTCTCACCTGTAGCGATGCTTAAGTCTGTCCGAATCATGTTAGCAATTGCCGCATTTTATGATTATGAAATCTGGCAAATGGATGTCAAAACTGCATTCCTGAATGGATATCTCAAAGAAGAGTTGTATATGATGCAACCAGAAGGTTTTGTCGATCCAAAAGGTGCTAACAAAGTATGCAAGCTCCAGCGATCCATCTATGGACTGGTGCAAGCATCTCGGAGTTGGAATATATGCTTTGATGAGGTGATCAAAGCATATGGTTTTATACAAACTTTTGGAGAAGCCTGTATTTACAAGAAAGAGAGTGGGAGCTCTGTAGCATTTCTGATATTATATGTGGATGACATATTGTTGATTGGAAATGATATAGAATTTCTGGATAGCATAAAAGGATACTTGAATAAGAGTTTTCACTGAAAGACCTCGGTGAAGCTGCTTACATATTAGGCATCAAGATTTATAGAGATAGATCAAGACGCTTAATTGGACTTTCACAAAGCACATACCTTGATATAGTTTTGAAGAAGTTCAAAATGGATCAGTCGAAGAAAGGGTTCTTGCCTGTGTTACAAGGTGTGAATTTGAGTAAGACTCAATGCCCGACCACTGTAGAAGATAGAGAGAAAATGAAAGTCATTCCCTATGCCTCAGCCATAGGATCTATCATGTATGCAATGCTGTGTACCAGACCTGATGTGTGCCTTGCTATAAGTCTAGCAGGGAGGTGCCAAAGTAATCTAGGGGTGGATCACTGGACAACGGTCAAGAACATCCTGAAGTACCTGAAAAGGACAAAGGATATGTTTCTCATGTATGGAGGTGACAAAGAGCTCGTCGTAAATGGTTACGTCGATTCTAGCTTTGACACTGATCTGGATGACTCTAAGTCACAAACCGGATATGTATTTTCATTAAACGGTGGAGCTGTCAGTTGGTGCAGTTCCAAGCAGAGCGTCGTGGCGGGATGTACGTGTGAAGCAGAATACATAGCTGCTTCGGAAGCAGCAAATGAAGGAGTCTGGATGAAGGAGTTCATATCCGATCTAGGTGTAATACCTGGTGCATCGGGTCCAATGAAAATCTTTTGTGACAACACTGGAGCAATAGCCTTGGCGAAGGAATCCAGGTTTCACAAGAGAACAAAGCACATCAAAAGACGCTTCAATTCCATCCACGATCTAGTCAAGGAGGGAGACATAGAGATTTGCAAGATACATACGGATCTGAATGTTGCAGACCCGTTGACTAAGCCTCTTCCACGGGCAAAACATGATCAGCACCAAGACTCCATGGGTGTTAGGATCATTACTCTGTAATCTAGATTATTGACTCTAGTTCAAGTGGGAGACTGAAGGAAATATGCCCTAGAGGCAATAATAAAGATGTTATTTCCTTATATCATGATAAATGTCTTTTATTCATGCTAGAATTGTATTAACCGGAAACTTAGTACATGTGTGAATACATAGACAAAACAGTATGTCCCTAGTATGCCTCTACTAGACTAGCTCATTGATCAAAGATGGCTAAGTTTCCTAGCCATAGACATGAGTTGTCATTTGATCAACGGGATCACATCATTAGGAGAATGATGTGATGGACTAGACCCATCCGTTAGCTTAGCACTATGATCGTTTAGTTTTACTGCTATTGCTTTCTTCATGACTTATACATGTTCCTATGACTATGAGATTATGCAACTCCCGAATACCGTAGGAACACCATGTGTGCTATCAAACGTCACAACGTAACTGGGTGATTATAAAGATGCTCTACAGGTGTCTTCAAAAGTGTTCGTGGTGTTGGCATAGATCAAGAATAGGATTTGTCACTCCGAGTGTCGGAGAGGTATCTCTGGGCCCTCTCGGTAATACACATCATAATAAGCCTTGCAAGCAAATGACTAATGAGTTAGTCACGAGATGATGTATTACGAAACGAGTAAAGAGACTTGCCGGTAACGAGATTGAACTAGTGTCACACCCTGATTTTCATGCCACAGCACTTAAGCTTATAATCATGCTAAAAATGTGGATTGCCAAAAACTTTTGGGTGTTTTTGACTTTGCTTGATTGATTTTCTGTCTGCTGTTTGATAGTGCTCTACAAATCAAATAAATCATCCAACTCTTATACTTCATCTCCTTGATCCAAAACCTTTTCCCGATGATCATGCCATGTGTATAGACCAGTATAGTATTTTCTTATAAAAATATTTTGGCCAAATAGTATTTTCTAAAATTAGTTTTCCAAAACCCCCTGAATTGAGGTTTGCACTACAAGTACCTTATTTAGGGTGTGAAAAATCTTTCAAAAGGTATATTTGAATCCTATTAGGTATAGGACTCCCATAAACCACAAAATTATAATTTTAAAAGTTATTTTTATATTTTATTTAAAAGCTTTTTCTTAAGGCCAGAAATGGTCTTTAATAGGGAAAAATTATTTGATTATTTCAAAAATATTTGCCGAAATTCAGGGAAACTCATAGGACATATATTGTCCATATATAAGAGTTTCAACACATGGTCATGTTCAAAATATTGGACAAATCCTTCCAAAACCCTTTCTAGATATTTCAAGCTTTTGAAATATTTACAAAGGAAATATTCTCCACAAATTCCAGGGAATTCTATCATGTCAAATATGACATATTTGATGATCTTACAAAGCCTCATGCCTTGTAGATCAAGGAAACATCATCTAATCCCCTCAAAACCATTTCTGTCCATTTTGAAGTTTGAGCAACTTTACATTGCCAAACTTGTCCAAATGCTCTCAAACTTTGTGCACATGCTAAAATGATGTAATTATGCATCTATGCCAAATGGCACAAGTTTTGGAGAAGGACAACTTGATCTAAGTGCCCCAAAACCCTTTCTGACCAGATCCAAATTTGAACAACTCTACATTGCCAACTTTTTACTTGGGGCCTCAAAATTTGTGGACATGTTCACAACCCCAAATGATGACACTACACCGAGTGGTGCATCAAGGAGAGATGATTTGCTTAACCTAATCTTGAGAAATCCATTTTTGTTGATTTCTAGGGTTCACCAAAGTTACATTGGCAACTTCGCCCAAATGAGCTCAAATTTGGTGAAAGGGCCTAAATGTATGTGCCATTTGATCCTGTTAAGTCTCATGTCAAGTGGAGTTATTTTGCTTGCCCAAATCTGCATCAAACACCTTCTGCCATTTTTCCAAAACCATTGTTTTGACCCCTTTCACTATTCCCCTTTACCTCAAATTCTTACCACAGGTAAACCTGATCACCTTCTACCTCCAGTAACTCACCCAGGCCTCAGCTCAATCATTGGAGGGGGTAAAACCCCCAATTACCTCTCTGTTCTCACCATGGCAGCACCTTTCCACCCTTCTACTTCTTATCCTCCCTCCTACCTTATCTCCTAAGCTTCATAGCACGTCCCAGAACCACCCCAAAGCTATTGGACAAGATTGGCCACGCCCAACTGCCAATGGCATGCCCTGGCATGCCAAAACGGCGCTCTGGAACGCGCTACAGTGCTCTGGCGCACTGTAGCCGCCCCCCATCCCGATGCCCCGACCACCTCGGGCCTCCCCAGCACGCCAAACAACGTCCCTCGACGTCCGCGTCATGGCCAGGCACTGTCCCCCTCCTCTCTCCCCCTCTCTCACCCCTGCTCGCACGCGCGCCATGGCCGCCCGAGCACTCCAGTGGGCATCCCCACACGCGCGATGCTCTGACCCTTCCCCACTATCTCTCTTCTCTCCCCTCGCCCTAGACCAACCCCAGGAGCACCCCAGACATGCCCACGCGTGCCCCCGTGGCTTGCAGCGACGACAACGGCCTCGCCGGCGCATGAGCTCACGGTGCTCCGTGGGCCGCCTATATAAGGCCTCCCCCGAGCTTCCTCTCCGCCCCATTTGCTTCCCCTGGCTCCCGTACACCCCCTGGACCAACCCACTTCCCCCCTCGTGCCCTACAACCACCTCCCTGGTCGGAGCCTTGCCGTCGGCCTCCACCAAAATTCGCATCCACCACTCCTCCTCCTCCTCTCTGGACTGCACCAGAGCATCTCCACCATCACCTCGAACCACCTCGCGCTTCTCCCTCTCCTCCCCATGGTCTTGGCGTCGAGTTCCATCATCACCGTCGGCCTCGTCCGCCGCGGCCGACGCCCTGCTCAAACCGATGCCCCTGGGTGACCGTGCCGCCCACGGTTGGACGCGGCCGGATCCCCTGAGCACGCCGATGGCCAGTACACCAGAAACAGCGGCCTGTGGCGCCGGCCAGTCGCCGTCGAAGCCGCCCCTGCCTCTACTCTGTTCGAGCGGGAGGTGGGGGATGAACCCGACAGCCGGGCCCCACCTGTCGGCCGGCCAGAGGGCCTGAGGCCCTGACGGGAGGGCCCCGCCCTGCTTAAGTGGAGACGGACTCCAACCGCTGCCACCTCCACCGCAGGGAGGCGTATTCTCTGGAATACGTTTCCTGCGTCGTCAGCCCGAGCGCAGCCGAGCCACCGGGCCGGCCTACGATCTATCTATCGCCGTGTGCGCAGTATAAGGGTATAACCCTCTTCCTTTCCTTTTTCTTTTCCAGACAACTTCAAAATTCCATAAATAAATCAAATGTATTCCAAATTTGATGATTCAAATTTCTAGGAGTTTCTAAAATCCTGATCTACCTGTTGGTGCAACATGCACATTTTTCCAGAAACTTTTCCTTCACAAATATTATCAAAATGTCATTATTCCATTTTCTGTGATGAACTTTAGAAAATCACAGAGAGCTCAAATTTGATCCAAATGCAATGGTTCAAATTCCTAGATGCTTGTAATATCCAAACTTAGCTTTGGAACATTTTTATTAATACTTTCTGTACCCCACCAAATAATGAGCCATTTCTTCATATTTATCAACTTTGCAAAATCCTAGGAAATTCATTTGAACTCCAAATCCATTGAAACCAACTCCTAGATGCTTCTAAAATCATGATTTGTCAAATAGGTGCCTTTGCTCATCTTCCAAAAATATATTTCTGTACACTTCTTTCAAATCCATAAACCCCTTGATTCCATCATATTGAAATGTGCCAAACCACCCATTGATCATACTCCAATGAAACCACCTTGGTCATTTTTCATATGACCAGAGGTACCTTGAAAAGTCCAACTCCTATTTTTAGAGCACTTTTATTTTTGCTTTGTTGTGTTGCTTATTATGATTGTTTCCATCATTAGTTGACGAAATAAACGGAGTACTCGAAGATGGGCCAGAAGGTTTGAAGACTCGGAAGGACAAGGCAATCAGCCCTTTGACCATGTCTATGGAACCCTTTTTATGCATGTCATATAGTACCATAATGTTGTTGCTACGGAATCATGATGAGGTGGAACCACTTTGATGGTTTGCCACTGCACTTCCTCGTTGATACTTGCATTGTGCATGACCCTACCTTCTTATGAGGGTTATGCCGGTGGGAGTAGATAGATGTGTGCTATAGTAGTTGGCTACGCAAAATGAGTCAGGGTTATGCATTGAGAGAAACAAGTGTGGTTGACATACTTGCAAGTAGCTGAGTGGTTGCCACTAATGCCCCTGGGAGATGTTAAGGAACTAGGGCACTACTTGGTGAAGAAGTAGTGTACCGAGGCTTGATGAAAGTGTTGTTTACAGGGATGGATTAGATTTATGTGTGACTACCGTCCCAACCAAACATGCGCAACCACTCTACCCTTATATGGGAAAGGGCATTATTGATTACCTAGGTCGATACTAGCATGGTGCCCGCATTACTAGTGACGGGGGTGACATGAGGTCACTCTCGGGACGGGGTCGTGCTTGGATAGGCGGCCATGACTGTTTTCACAGGGCACCGAACACACCGTTGGTACCCCGTGTCAGTGGTATGTGATGAATATGGGAGCAAGGCTCCACAAATTTTAAGATGAGAAATGTTTGGCACGGGGCTATTACCAATCGAGTGGACTCTGTGTTAGTGTCGTCTAGGGAAAGATAATGATCGGGTGCTTACCCCGGGTACTTGAGGTACCGCGGGTCGTGAATGACACGGAAGTTCCCCGGATCTTGTGGGTAAAGTGTGCAACCTCTGCAGAGTGTAAAACTATTCGAATAGCAGTGTCCACGATCAAGGACAGTTGGGTGGTGCTACTTAGACTATGTCCATAAGTTTCTGGAAAACAACACGGTTGGGTAAATTTGTTGATGTGATTGTGAGAAAGTCACGATGAGCGTGAGCAAGAGTTGTTCATAGCTATTTTCTGAAATTGATGTCTGTAACCTCCTCATACTTGTTGCAGACGCATGCATGCCCTTGTTATATGTTGATCATACTTGCATATGAAAATCTAGCTTTCCGCAAAACTGCCAATTTAGCAGAAGAGCCTTGCATTATTATTCTGTCATCACACTTGGGTTGCTTGCGAGTACATTCAAAGTACTCATTGGCTTGCCACTGGTTTTTTTATTGGCCAGGCATGAGAGAACATGATATAATGAAGATTTCTTGGTGACGAACATGCGAGCTAGGACGCTTCCCAGTCAGAATGCCTGTAGGGTTAAGGCAGATGGCATGGGTCCAAGTTGTTATTGAAGATTTCCGCTGCCATGATATACTCAAGACTTGACCTTAATGGTCCTATTTGTGTAATACGGTATGTATGGATGTAAGACTCTTGTTATTCAGCTTCTATGTGTTTAGTGAGCATTCATCTCTGGGATCACTGTACATGTGCATTCAGTGATCACGACTTATGAGTCGAGGTCCCCACAACTAGGTATTGAGATACCGACGATCGAATCTCGGGCAAGTAACATACCGATGACAAAAGGAACAACGTATGTTGTTATGCGGTTTGACCGATAAAGATCTTCGTAGAATATGTAGGAGCCAATAAGAGCATCCAGGTTCCGCTATTGGTTATTGACCGGAGATGAGTCTGGTCATGTCTACATAGTTCTCGAACCCGTAGGGTCCGCACGCTTAACGTTTGACGACGATCGGTATTATGAGTTTATGAGTTTTGATGTACCGAAGGTAGTTCGGAGTCCCGAATGAGATCACGGACATGACGAGGAGTCTCGGAATGTCCGAGACATAAAGATTGATATATTGGACGACTATATTCGGACACCGGAAGTGTTCCGTAAAGTTTCGGAATTAACCGGAGTACCGGGGGGTTACCGGAACCCCCTGGGGAAGCTATGGGCCTTAATGGGCCATAGGAGAAAGAGAGAAGGAGGGCCAGGGCTGGGCCGCGCGCCCCCACCCCTTGGTCCGAATTGGACAAGGAAGGAGGGGGGCCGGCGCCCCTTTCCTTCTCCTTCTCCCTCTCCTTCCTTCCCCCCTTCTCCTTCTTGGTGGACTCCTACTAGGAATAGGATTGCAATCCTATTCCTAGTAGCATTGCCTCTCCTGGCGCGCCATAGAGGGCCGGCCGGCCTCCCCCTTGCTCCTTTATATACGGGGGCAGGGGGCACCTTAGGACACACAAGTTGATCAGTTGCTCTCTCCCAACCGTGTGCGGTGCCCCCCTCCATAGTAACACACCTCGGTCATATCGTTGCAGCGCTTAGGCGAAGCCCTGCGACGGTAACTTCATCATATCCGTCACCACGCTGTCGTGCTGACGAAACTCTCCCGTGAAGCTCAACTGGATCAAGAGCTCGTGGGACGTCATCAAGCTGAACGTGTGCTGAAGGCGGAGGTGCCGTACGTTTGGTACTTGATTGGTTGGATCGCGAAGAAGTTCGACTACATAAATCGCGTCACTAGACGCTTCTGCTCCCGGTCTACGAGGGTATGCTAGGCTTCTCGCCCCTCGTTGGTTACCCCAAGTGGAAGGTGTGAGATGTAGTGTTGCGGAAGTTTTTCCCTTGGCAAAGATACCAAGGATCGAATCCCCAGAGACTCCTAGGTTCAACAAGAAGGTGTCAACTGCTACGGCGCCAGATATTAGCAATCAACTTGGACCTGCAAACAGATACAAATAACTTTGCTCCCAACGAGTACAGAGAGGTTGTCAATCCCTCCGGCCTTGTAGTTCACAAAGGATTAAACGCAAGTGATAGTAGTGATAGATATAATTGCAATAGTAAATAATAGCGAAAAGTAAATAGCGGATGTGATCAATGATGGTAATATGGACCGGAGTCTCATGATGTTCACTAGTGATGTCTCTCTCCCAAAAGACAATAAAACAGCTATGTGAGGTAAACGAATTACAGCTGGGCAATTGACAGGACCATGTGCACAAACCAATGCTGACTACATTGCAAGAAAGGTTGAGGTTCAAAGCATGGGCGGTACACCAAAGTAAGTAGACCGAAATCCATCAATATCTACTACTAATCATCCACCTTGAGATATCTATCCAGAACATCTCGCTGGTATTAAGTTGCGAGTCCCACCCATAGTGTAAACTCAATGCAACAGACAACTGCATTAAAAGAACTTTGCGTAAAGTAAACAATCCTTGCACCCGCGGGCACAAGCACCGTTGTTTTCCCCCTTATGGCAATAGCACATGCCCTAGACTCATGTTTCTGTCACTCAAACTAGTCATCGAGGGGCATGAACCCACAATCAAGCATAACGTTCCCTCTTGGAGTCACTACCTATTACTTGGCCAAAGCAATAAATAACAACGGAGAACATGCAAGAATTACTTACGAACATAAATATAAAAGAGTTATATCAAATATATTACTCAAGCACAATCTGAACATAATCTCACAATCCATCGGATCCTAGCAAACTCATCATAGCAACAGCATAAGGATTACATATGTGCCTCGATCATGTAGGGCAGCTCACGAGGGCAAATTAGTGAAGCACAAGAACGGGAGGAGAACATCACATAGCTACTGGTCATGGACTCATGGTCCAAGGGAGACTACTCACAACTCATCTGGGAGGCGTCCATGGTGGTGGAGAGGCTCCCGATGGTGATCCTCCCCTCCGGCAGGGTGCCGGGAAGAGTTCTCCTGGTGCTCTCGATCTTGGAAGCGGCGGCGGCGACGAAATAGAGATGAGATCGCGAAAAGAGTTCCTCCCTCGAGGGTTTCGGGAGACGCTTTAAATATATGCCAAAGGGGGGCATCAGAGGAGCCTCGGGGGGCCCAGGCGCCCCCCCGGCGCGGCCCAGGGGGGCGCGCCGCCAGGGCGCCTGGAGGCTTGGTGGCCCCCCCGGGCTGTCCTTCGGGCGCACGGTAGTTTCTGGAACGCTGATTTTTTATATAATTTTTCTGGATTTTTCCTGGCAGTTCTCGTAATGTGAAAACCTGAAATAGAAAAACAGTCGAAAACAGAAACTGGCACTGGGGTGCACTGAGTTAATAGGTTAGTCCAAATATGATCAAAAGTGTATGGAAGTGTATAAATATCATAGCAATATCACCCAAAAGAGGCATGGAGCAAGCAGAAATTATAGATACGTTTTGGACGTATCAACATCCCCAAGCTTAATTCCTGCTCGTCCTCAAGTAGGTAAATGATAACAAGAATAATTTCTGTGGTGACATGCTATTAACCATATAGGACTTTTTCATAGTCATATGACAAAAAGCTTACTGAGACAATGAATCTATAGTAATTAAGTTGCCTCATGAGAAAATCACAAAGGACTGAAAGTTTTACAATATGATACTAAAACATCAAATAGATTTGCAATGAACATGATGTGCAAATATGATAAAGTGATATCTAGCTTGCCCCCTTTAGTGAAGCAAAACATAAATGCAGGGGCACCTCCAAGGTTTAAGTGATGACTAGATACAATGATTTCATAATAAACGATATCACAATCATGCAAAAGACAATGCTACTTTGGGACAATGCACATTACACTCAGAATGACAATCATGCTCTCAGTAGTTGGTGCTTTTAAAAGAAGGTGGAGACTCTCGAACCGTGGCTTTTGTTGGCAAGGTTGAAAACCCGTAGTCGGAAACAAAGACAAAACATGTACCAGAGCTCTTGGCTTTAAAACAGAGGTAATAATTTATTTTAGATCATGCATGTTTCGTCAACGAATGCTAGCAGACAACTCAATCACTTTTCGAGATGGACAAGTTTCGAGGAACGACTCCCGAATGAGGACGATCACATCCTCTTAATCTCCTTTGTTTATCACTGCCAAAGTTTTCTGATTTCTCATGAACAAAGCGTGAAGGAGGGTTTGTTTGTTATATTATCTTTTTGAGCCGGGCGCACTCAATGCCGGTTCCTTCTCGTATTATGGGTTTGCACATTATACATGCAGTCCCGGGGTGAAGCTTGTCCAACTTAAAAAGGTCATGAATTAACCACTACTTCCTCATGAACTTACAACAGAGGCACAAAATAAGAATGCTTTTTCTTTGAATAATTTCGAGATGGCACATGCAAGTCTCCGTTAGGAATGGCAGGTAAATACCATGTAGTAAGGTATGGTGGACTCATATGGCATAACTGGATTAAAGGATGTGGATGCACAAGCAGTCAGTCCGCTTAGTACAGGCGAAGGTTAGCAAAAGACTGGGAGCGACCAACTAAGAGAGCAATGACGGTCATAATCATGCAGAGCGACAAAGCAACATTGAATCAGGCATGGTAGTTATATCGCTACTCAGAAACAAAAGATCATCAAGGCGTAAATATGCGTGAGCATACGCCAAGTCAATCAAAATAAATTCTCGAAGGAAGATATTACTAAACCATACCACATCATAGGCAAACAAATCATGTTGGTATTCCAATAACACATTGGGAACCCCCCAGCTATTTGAGACTAACCATAAGAAAACATGAACTACTAAGCGCCATCATGCACGTAGCATCTTTATCATATACATATCAACCAATGCAACGGAAGCAAACTCTCTTAATAAGGTGAGCATGGTAATTAAAGAGAGTTCAAGCAACCAACTAAACAAAAGCTCTTTGAAAAGATAAGCATGAAAGCTAAGAGCTGAACATGATAGTAGCTATTAAAAGACAAAGAACACACACAGCAAGGATAGACATGAAAATTCTATGTTATGTTCTAGGTAGAAGTGGAGCGTGTTTCTCTCCCACATAAAGAAAGCTGAGTTCCGACTCGTTATGAAAAACTAAAGAAAACTAAAAGCAAGACGCTCCAAGCATAACACATAACACATGAAGTGATTAAAATATAGTGGAACGAAAGACGAACTGATAATGTTGATGGAGAAGAGGATGCACGGGGGCATCCCCAAGCTTATACGCTTGAGTCTCCTTGAATATTTCTTGGGAGTGCATGGGGGCATCCCCAAGCTTGAGCGCTTAACACTCCTGAATCTTTTTATCATCTTCCCTCGCACACTTGAAAACTCCCTTCATACATAACTCATCATAATCTGATTAGCGAGGTTAGTACCATAATAAAAATAATTATACCTTGCTGGAAATAAAGATATTCTTGAAGGTCTACTGTTTCTCAAGATTGCCAAAAGGTTTTTGCAAAGAAAAAGCAAGCTCTTGGTTTGCAAAATGAAGGAAAGGCAAAACAGGACAGAATCTGTGAAAAACAGAACAGCAGGTAGTAATTGATTTGTTCGGGGCACTTCTGCAACTCTAATCAAAAAACTCAGAACAGACGCACGAAACACAATTGTATAGAACACACTGTCGAAAAAATGCAGACCAAAAAGATGATCTGGTGATTTTATACGAATTTTTCTATCCAAGGACAGAATCTGTTTCCTGGACAGCACCTCACAACTTTTGAACTTTCTAGCAATCAGAGGCTACACTTGGCACAAAATTGAAAAGCAAAGATACAATGATGATGCTACAGTAGTAAACAACATCAAGACACAACAAAAGCAAAATAAATTTATTCATGTGGGCTGCCTCCCAAAAGCGCTTTCTTTTATGCCTTTAAGCTAGGCATAATGCATATAGATCAAGTTTTATCAAGAGTAAAAGAATAGCTAGCCCGTACAACGGACTCAAAAGGTAACTTGATCTTCTTTCGAGGGAAGTGTTCCATCCCTTTCTTGAGAGGAAACTGAAATTTTATATTCCCCTCTTTCATGTCAATGATAGCACCAACGGTGCGTAAAAAGGGACGTCCCAAAATAATTGGACAAGAAGGATCACATTCAATATCCATAATAGTAAAATCAACGGGAACATAATTATCATTGACAACGATAAGAACATCGTCGATCCTCCCCAAAGGTTTCTTTATGGAAGAATCAATGAGACAAACACCAAAAGAACAAGAATCATAAGGTTTCAATTTAAGCATATCATATATTCTTTTGGGCATAACAGAGGTACTAGCTCCAACATCACATAATGCATAGCAAGAGAAGTCATTCAATTTAATTTTTATCATAGGATCCCAACCATCTTCTAGCTTTCTAGGTATGGAGGCTTCTACTCTAAGTTTCTCCTCCCTAGCTTTGATGAGAGCATTAGTGATATGCTCTGTGAAGGCAAGGTTAAGCGTGCTAGTACGGGGATCTCTAGACATCTTGTGAAGGAAATCAATAACTTCGGTAAGAGTGCAATTATGAAAATCAAGGTCACTAGCATCAAGTAAAGTGGTAGTGGTGTCCTTTAGGTTCACATGTTTGGTAGTTTCTATAGTCATAGCATCACCATCAATAGGTCCAATGGGACCAGGAGTACATTGGGTGCTAAGAGTTTGGATATCCTCAACAACTTGGATAGTAGCAACAGTGTGGTGGGTAGGAAGGCCCTTAATTCTATCCTCTTCCTCCCTTTCTCTAGCCCATCTTTCTTTAAGTTTAGCCATCATCCTAATATTTTCATTAATTTGCACTTGAGTAGCATTAATAGGAGTGACCTTCCTCTCCTCAAGAGGAGAAGTTTTAATTTTAAGCAATTCTATCTCATTGGCTAAATGGTCTACCTTCAAAGAGAGATCATCTAGTTTATGTAGTTTTTCTTCTACCCTCTTATTAAAGGCTTTTTGGGTAGTGATGAAATCTTTAAGCATAATCTCTAGTTCGGTAGTGAAGTTCTTGGTACTAGGATAAGCACTGTTGTTCCCATAAGAATTAGAGGGGAACGGTCTAGGATTGCTACCAAAATTACTCCTATAAGCATTGTTGTTAAAATTGTTTCTAGAGATAAAGTTCACATCTACTTGTTCTTGAGCAATCAAAGAATTTAAAGGAACATCACGAGGATCAACAGAGGATTGCTTCGAAAGTAGAGACATGATCAAGTCAACTTTTTCATTAAGGGAGGAGATTTCCTCGACAGAGTTTACCTTCCTACCTGTTGGAGCGCGTTCGGTGTGCCATTGGGAATAGTTGGTCATCATCTCATCGAGAAGCTTCGTGGCAGCACCAAGTGTAGTTGACATAAAGGTTCCTCCCGCGGCCGAATCTAACATGTTCCGTGAGGTAAAGTTCAAGCCTGCATAAAAAGTTTGGATAACCATCCAAGTAGTCAAACCATGAGTAGGGCAGTTCTTGATAAGAGATTTCATACGTTCCCAAGCTTGGGCAACGTGTTCATTATCCAATTGTTTAAAATTCATTATGTTACTTCTCAGTTGGATAATTTTAGCAGGTGGATAGTATTTTCCAATAAAAGCATCTTTGCACTTGTCCCATGAATCTATGCTATTTCTAGGCAAAGACTGAAACCAAATTTTAGCTCCTCCTCTCAAGGAGAAAGGAAAAAGCTTAAGCTTAACAATATTACCATCTATTTCTTAGTACTTTCGCATATCACAAAGTTCAACAAAGTTATTCAAGTGTAAAGCAGCATCATCTCCAGCACCGGAGAATTGATCTTTCATAACTAGATTCAGTAAAGCAGGTTTAATTTCATATGAAGGTGCTGAAGTGGCAGGTGTACTGATAGGTGTGCTAATAAAGTCATCGTTGTTGTGACTAGTGAAGTCACACAACTTGGTGTTCTCGGTGGAACCCATAGTAGCAAGCAAGCAAGATAACTATTTTTGCGATATTCGATAAAAGATACTAAACCAGAAACTGAAAGGTAAACTAACAAGACTAAAAGCAAAGGTAAAAGATAGCGTGCAACTCCCCTATCTTGAAGAGTGGAGTCCCCGGCAACGGCGCCAGAAAAACTCTTGCTAGGCTTCTCGCCCCTCGTTGGTTACCCCAAGTGGAAGGTGTGAGATGTAGTGTTGCGGAAGTTTTTCCCTTGGCAAAGATACTAAGGATCGAATCCCCAGAGACTCCTAGGTTCAACAAGAAGGTGTCAACTGCTACGGCGCCAGATATTAGCAATCAACATGGACCTGCACACAGATACAAATAACTTTGCTCCCAACGAGTATAGAGAGGTTGTCAATCCCTCCGGCCTTGTAGTTCACAAAGGATTAAACGCAAGTGATAGTAGTGATAGATATAATTGCAATAGTAAATAATAGCGAAAAGTAAATAGCAGATGTGATCAATGATGGTAATATGGACCGGAGTCTCATGATGTTCACTAGTGATGTCTCTCTCCCAAAAGACGATAAAACAGGTATGTGAGGTAAACGGATTACAACTGGGCAATTGACAGGACCATGTGCGCAAACCAATGCTGACTACATTGCAAGAAAGGTTGAGGTTCAAAGCATGGGCGGTACGCCAAAGTAAGTAGACCGAAATCCATCAATATCTACTACTAATCATCCACCTTGAGGTATCTATCCAGAACATTTCGCTGGTATTAAGTTGCGAGTCCCACCCATAGTGTAAACTCAATGCAACAGACAACTGCATTAAAAGAACTTTGCGTAAAGTAAACAATCCTTGCACCCGCGGGCACAAGCACCGTTGTTTTCCCCCTTGTGGCAACAACACATCCCCTAGACTCATGTTTCTGTCACTCAAACTAGTCATCGAGGGGCATGAACCCACAATCAAGCATAACGTTCCCTCTTGGAGTCACTACCTATTACTTGGCCAAAGCAATAAATAACAACGGAGAACATGCAAGAATTACTTATGAACATAAATATAAAAGAGGTAGATCAAATATATTACTCAAGCACAATCTGAACATAATCTCATAATCCATCGGATCCCAACAAACTCATCATAGCAACAGCATAACGATTACATATGTGCCTCGATCATGTAGGGCAGCTCACGAGGGCTAATTAGTGAAGCACAAGAACGGGAGGAGAACATCACATAGCTACTGGTCATGGACTCATGGTCCAAGGGAGACTACTCACAACTCATCCGGGAGGCGTCCATGGTGGTGGAGAGGCTCCCGGTGGTGATCCTCCCCTCCGGCAGGGTGCCGGGAAGAGTTCTCCTGGTGCTCCCGATCTTGGAAGCGGTAGCGGCGGCGGAACAGAGATGAGATCGCGAAAAGAGTTCCTCCCTCGAGGGTTTCGAGAGACGCTTTAAATATATGCCAAAGGGGGGCATCGGAGGAGCCTCGGGGGGCCCAGGCGCCCCCCCGGCGCGGCCCAGGGGGGGGGGCGCCGCCAGGGCGCCTGGAGCCCTGGTGCCCCCCCCCCCGGCTGTCCTTCGGGCGCACGGTAGTTTCTGGAACGCTGATTTTTTATATAATTTTTCTGGATTTTTCCTGGCAGTTCTCGTAATGTGAAAACCTGAAATACAAAAACAGCCGAAAACAGAAACTTGCACTGGGGTGCACTGAGTTAATAGGTTAGTCCAAATATGATCAAAAGTGTATGGAAGTGTATAAATATCATAGCAATATTACCCAAAAGAGGCATGGAGCAAGCAGAAATTATAGATACGTTTTGGACGTATCAGGGTACGTAGACACACTCTCCCCCTCGTTGCTATGCATCTAGTAGATAGATCTTGCGGGATCGTAGGAAAATTTTGAAAATACCACGTTCCCCAACAGGCCTGAGTCCAACTTTGGATCCGAGACTGTCCCCCTTCCTTGCAGCCACCTCACCTTCCCGCGCACCGTCCCCCTATTGGTTGGTGTGTGATGCGACGCGGCTGCTGGGGTGGGGAATGGGGCCGACGGGGATTCCCCTTCTCGTGTTCTAATTGGCTCCTGGGAGCTGGAGGTTGGCAACAATGCGGATTGGGAGGTGCACCCCACGCGGCTCCCTCCGGAGGATCACTTCCTGTCTGCTTCCTCGGGTGGCAAGTGGGAGCCAGAATTCTCTAGCCCTTGGGAAAGTGACGCGTGTGGGGATACGAGGGAACCCGCCCCGCGGTGTGCATGCATGACGGACGTGCCTACGTGCATGGTGAGCCTTTCGGCGCTTTCCAGCAGGCCGCTACATGACGAGTTGGGTGTTATGGATGCACCAGCTACCGACTCCCAGGATGGTGGTGTGGACACAACGATGCAGGACGAGGCTTTGGCCTTCGCCTCCCTGATCTGGGGTACGCCGTCCCCTATCCGGCCTACCCCCGGTGGCCGTCGGTGGCTAGGTAGAGAAGACCCATGACCAAGAGGAGCGTGGATGTTACGCCAAGGAGAAGCATGAGGATAGCGAAGAGGATGGGCAGAGGTTCGGCTGCATCTAAACATCAACAAGCCATCATCCGAAATCTATGTTTGTCCAACGAAGGGGAGACCATTGGGGATGAAGCACTCAAGGCGTATGTGGAGTTATTCTCGCAGCTTCTTTCGGATGGCCACATTGCGGCAATTTTGGCCCTCTTTGGATGGGAGCCGCCAGCATTACCGCTGCAGGAGCAGCCTGCCCGAGTGGTGGGTGCGGCATGACCTTGCCGGGCCTGGTGGACCTTTGTGGATGTTTCTGATGGATGCACAACCAAATAGAGTGCTTGTGTGGAATGTCTGGGCCTGAACACGCCGGCAAGGAGGACGGACATTTCATAGGTTGTGGCCACGGCCAAGCCATCTATAGTTTGCTTTCAGGAGTCTAAGCTTGAAGTTGTATCTCTGGACGTAGTTCGTCACTGCATGGGTAATAGATTTGAGGGCTTCTTTTAGTTGCCGACTGTTGGTACGCGTGGTGGCATCATCTTGGCTTGGGATGCCACACAGGTGGCGTTGTCCAACCTGCACTACACTGACAACGCCGTAACTATGCTTGTCAAGCCACACGATGGGTCCCATTGGTGGATTACTGGGGTCTACGGCCCCCAGCTTGATGCGGACAAGGTCGCCTTCGTGGAGGAACTTTGCGAGATTCGTGATCTCCGTGCTGGCCCTTGGTCCATAGTGGGGGACTTCAACCTTATCCGAAACACCGAGGATAAGAACAACCAGGCGATCAATAGAAGGATCATGTCTCACTTTCAGTCCACACTTAATAGACTCAAATTGAAGGAGGTGTACCTTAACGACAGAAGATACACCTGGTCCAACGAGCGGCAGCTTGCCACTCTGGAAAAAATGACCATGTGTTATCGACGAACGACTGGGATGATCTCCACCCCTCCTGCTTTCTAGGAGCCTTGGGATCGGCCATATCCGATCATTACCCATTGCTCCTTGAGCTTAATGCTGATTGGAAGGTGGGCCGGCGCTTCTGCTTTGAAGCATTTTGGCCAAAAGTTGACGGTTTCTCGGAGACTGTTCAGACAACATTGGGATCGGTACCTTCTATGGGCAACCCTTACGTCGTACTGCATCATAAGCTTGGGGCCACGGCAAAAGCCCTGCAAAGGTGGAGTGACAAGTGGATAGGTAATGTGAACCTACAAATTGGTGGGGCCATGGAGCTGATTTACCGGCTGGATTTGGCCTCTGACTCTAGGATCCTCTCCATGGGGGAGGTCACTCTACGTCGTACCCTCAAACGCAAACTCCTAGGCCTATGTTCGTTGCAACGGATGATAGCTCGACAAAGATCAAGGTTGCTCTTCCTCAAGGATGGGGCTGCAAATACAGAGTTCTTTCATCGGCATGCGAAGCACCAAAGAAGGAAGAACTATATGACTCGGCTGACTAGGGATGGTGAGACTTTCATGGGGCAGGAGGGCATTGTGGAGATGGTGGATGATTACTTTGGCAATCTCTTGGAAACACCCACCTAGCGGGTACACACACTCAATCTTGACGCACTTGATCTCCCCTCCTTGGACCTCTCGCATCTTGAGCTTCCTTTTATGGCTGAGGAGATGGAGCGGACTGTCAAGTGTATGCCATTGGACAAGGCCCCTGGGCTGGATGGATTCACCGGGAGATTTTATGCCACATGCTAGGGAGTCATCAGGGATGATATCATGCGCGCTTTCCACACGTTTTATCTTGGTGATATGCGAGGCCTCCATGCGATCAATAAAGCTCTCATTTCATTGTTGCCCAAGGTAAATGGTGCAGTTGACATCGAGGACTTTCGCCCGGTTAGCCTTGTTCATGGAGCTGTTAAGCTATTTCACAAAGTACTGGCGGTCAGGCTGGCGAAAGATCTCCCAAGGTTGGTGGGCGTGCATCAGAGTGCGTTCATAAAAGGGAGATCCTTGCATGATAATTTTATGCTGGTGCAATGCACGGCGCGGAGGCTATATGCGTTAAGAGATCCTACGGTGATGCTCAAGCTGGACATCACTAAAGCCTTTGATATTGTTCAACGGCCTTTCTTGATCGAGGTTCTCAGTCGCATGGGGTTTGGCCAAGATGGATTTCTTTGATTGTTGGCCTACTAGGCACTTCTGCGACACGGGTTTGATAAATGGAGTGCCAGGGATCAACATTTTCAACTGATGTTGGCTTCTCCAAGGCGATCCGGTGTCACCATTGCTCTTCATTTTGATCATGGAGCCTTTGCATAAGCTATTTGAGTTGGCTGCTACACGCCGATTACTAGCACCGCTGGCAAGGGTTGGTATGAAACAACGGATATCCATTTTTGCGGATGATGTGATGCTATTTGTCAAGCTGAGCCGGATGGACTTGGGTGGCACGGCCGGCATTTTCGAGGCCTTTCGGGAAGCTTCTGGCCTACGGGTCAACCAGAGCAAGAGCGCAGCCCTCGCTATCCGCTGCTTTGACGATCAGATGTTGTTGGTGGGGCAATCTCTTGGCTTCTCATTCGGACACTTCCCATGCAAGTACTTAGGACTTCCCCTCACCATTCGAAAGCAAACTCATGCACAATTGAAATACCTGGTGGAGCAGCTGGCGGGACGCCTCCCCACTTGGCATGGTTATGCAATGCCCAAGAGCGACAGGCTTCTTCTTGTACAAGCTATGCTCAGCACCATACCCATACACACCATGATGGCATTGAACCTGCCGGCCAATACTATAACAACAATGAACAAAATTAATAGAGGTTTCCTGTGGTGTGGAAAAGCTGAGGCAAACGGAGGGCAGTGCTCGGTGGAGTGGGATATTGTGTGCACACCCAAGTGGGTAGGTGGTTTGGGAATACCAAGCTTGAGATGGTTGAACATAGCCATGCACGCTAGATGGCCTAGGCTACGTCGAGCTTATGAAATGAGGCCCTGGAATGAGTTCGACTGTGATGGCCTGGCTTATTAGGGATGATAGACTACTCATATCAATAAGGAATTCCTTCTTTTCCGGGAGCCCATTCGGATAAAACTCCAAAGTTAAGCGTGCTCAGCTTGGAGTAGCTTCAGGATGGGTGACCGACCGGGAAGTTGCTCCCGGGTGTGCACAAGTGAGGACAAAGTGCGCAGAAAAGACTAGTATTGATATGTGAGGCCAGTCTAGATCCTGCCAGGAGTAACGACCACCGGCGGGTGTGTCCGGGGCGTTACAAGTTGGTATCAGAGCCGACCCTCGCGGTTACACGGATGTTTGCGGACAGTTTGCAGTCATGTTGTGCATGACGTTTGTGACCCGTCGTGGCACACGGCATGGCACATGTGCTGTCCTGAAAGCACAGACGGTTGTGCCAAGAGGGAACATTCCTGTGGCCTGACGAGGACGTCGGTTCCTCTGAGTGAGGGTGTATGTGATGGCCTGGCTTATTAGGGATGATAGACTACTCATATCAATAAGGAATTCCTTCTTTTCTGGGAGCCCATTCGGATAGAACTCCAAAGTTAAGCGTGCTCAGCTTGGAGTAGTTTCAGTACGGGTGACCGACCGGGAAGTTGCTCCCGGGTGTGCACGAGTGAGGACAAAGTGCGCAGAAAAGACTAGTATTGATATGTGAGGCCAGTCTAGATCCCGCCAGGAGTAACGACCACCGGCGGGTGTGTGCGGGGCGTTACATCGACATCCATGTTCCAACTGAATCTCTACAACTCTTCCACTCGGGTGCCCACACAACTCTGGGGGCAGCTCCAATGCCATCTTCTGGGAGGACCGTTGGCTGGACGGGTATCGGGTCCAAGACATTGCTCCGAAGGTATACACAAAGATCCTGCCTCGTAAGCGCAACAATTTGTTAGTGAACACGGCTATACAGGAGGGCACATGGCCTTTGGATATTAATCTGAATCTAGACTTGGATGAGCTGCGTGAGTACGTCAATCTCTCGCATCGGGTGGCCATCATACAACTGCAGCCCGGCTCGCCGGACAAGCTCTCTTGGGCATGGGAGAGCAATGGTGCTTTCTCCATCAGATCGGCTTATGCGTCCAATTTTGTAGGAAGGGTGGTTAGTTCGACAAGTGATTTTACTTGGAGATCGAGGGCGCCACAGAGATGTCGTTTCTTTTCCTGGTTGGCCTTGCGGAACAGATGCTGGACCTCTAACAAGCTTGATCGGAGAGGCCTACCGCACCAAGATTCCTGCCTGTTTTGCAACCAGAGTGAGGAGACAATCAATCATATCTTGTTGGGGTGTGTTTTTGCTAGGTCGGTGTGGCACGAGGTATGTACGGCACTCGAAAGGCCTGATTGGGTGCCCACTTTGGTCGACATCTTGGCGGCATGGTGTCAAAATAAGTACACCATAGATGGTCGGTCGAGAGATCACCGCACAATCTTGGTGCTCATCCTTTGGAAGCTTTGGAAGCATATGAATGGTATTGTGTTCGATGGTGAGTCGCCTTCAATCACACGCATCAGAGCCAGGATCTTGGAGGAGGGCAGAATGTGGGCTACAGCCGGTCTTCTCAAGGGAGGCATGTATGTTTTCTTTGGTAGTTTGTCGCGGTGGGTAGGTCATGAGTAATCCGTTTTTGTAATCTAGGTGGACCTGGACATGGCTGCCCAGAATGTTGTACAGGGGCTCTTTACCGCCTTTCTATCTTTTATATATGATGTGCATGCTTGTGCGGATTCGAGAAAAAAACATTCCCCAAAATTGAAACTTTCAAAATAGTAGCACAATGAAAAAAAGTTTCAACATGGATGACTTCATGGTTTGAACATCAATAATAGTGCATGTAGGTTTTACTTCCTCCATTCCAAAATGTCATACTTCCTCCATTTCAAAATGTAGTGCATATAATGTTTTGACCAAAACTCATATTATGCAAACTTTGACCATATTTTGATTCTGTTTGGAACTGCTCCGTTTCGCCAAAATCATTTTTACTCCACTAAATTCACTTTGGAGCAGTTTCATCCAGAAGTTGTAGCACTATCAAAGAGAATGTTTGCTTCCATCTAGCTCCAACTTCAAGAATAAGAAATTTGGTGAAAATAATCTATTTGATTGGTTGAGGAGGGAGAAACGAAGGGGTATCCACTTACTGATAGTAGTGGTGGGTAATTTCCACCCAACTCCAGCTTCTAGAGTTTCTTGGAGCACCCCCTGAAGAGCTTCATAAAAATGTGGGAGCTGTACCTCAGATTGTAGTTTTTTGCGAAGCAGCATATCATGGAGCTACCCCGTTCAACTTATATTTTTTGGAGCGGAGCTGAATTTGAAGGAGCAAAGCAGTCCCAAACAGGCTTTATAAACAAAAATAGGTTCATCTAGAATACCAAATGCATATCCTTGGATACGTCATGAGTTATATTTTGGTAATGTACATGTGTGTATTATAGATATAGATAG
>LR738715.1:340141615-340151911 GCA_902687465.1 Secale cereale
TTCAAGAATAAGAAATTTGGTGAAAATAATCTATTTGATTGGTTGAGGAGGGAGAAACGAAGGGGTATCCACTTACTGATAGTAGTGGTGGGTAATTTCCACCCAACTCCAGCTTCTAGAGTTTCTTGGAGCACCCCCTGAAGAGCTTCATAAAAATGTGGGAGCTGTACCTCAGATTGTAGTTTTTTGCGGAGCAGCATATCATGGAGCTACCCCGTTCAACTTATATTTTTTGGAGCGGAGCTGAATTTGAAGGAGCAAAGCAGTCCCAAACAGGCTTTATAAACAAAAATAGGTTCATCTAGAATACCAAATGCATATCCTTGGATACGTCATGAGTTATATTTTGGTAATGTACATGTGTGTATTATAGATATAGATAGTTTTTTCTCTATAAACTTGGTCAAAGTTTATTAAGCTTGAATTTTGAAATAATAAATATGTATGCACTACATTGTGGAACGGAAGGAGTACATTAACTGTACCACAATCTCTACAAACACACCCTTGGACAAAAAAACTACATCAAATCCATTTGTGCCAAAATCTTACTCCTCCTACATCCATTGGTGGCGCACCATGAGCAAATCTCGATGTAGCCTCCCGTCCTCCGCCTTGATGGAGCAAACATATTTAAACTCAGAAGCTTGTAGAAATAGCACCCGACAAGTCGTTGATGTAAACGAGAAGATGCCAAATTCCGCAATCATCATAGCAAATAGTCTCCCCGGAGAAGAAGACATTGAAAAGATCATGTAGATACTAATGAGGACATCACTACTACAATTACACCCACAACACATGCTGCTACATATACTGTACCAATTACTAGAGCTCATGCACGCCAATTAAATTATCATGTACATTTGTTTCTTGGTAATGATTATAATGTTCATGAGAATATGATGCTGCCTAAATTGGATACATTAGTTTTGCTTATAAATGAAGGAACCCATATGAACAATAAGGATGAATATTTGAGCATAATAAAGCATGGAGATGATGGCACGCAAAGAGAAACAATAATGGAGTTTCTGGTGGATCTTACACGATAGCCACCATGACGACATACAAAGGACATGGACGAAATACACAAGATGACATTTCATAAATTTTTGTCTCTAGCTTAATATAGGTGATGTGACACCTTATTTTTGGGTCAGGCTCATGCAATTTCGAAATACAGTTAATAGGCGAAAGTATATCTATAGGGAGGTGATTGGACTGCTTGACCAAATAAAACTTATGATTTTCCCAATTTTAGTTGTAGGCAATTTTTAGCACTTCTACCAAGTGAAGTACACCATACACATACAAGTCTAAGAGTTGAGCAACGGAAATTAAAGACTTTGCATATGAATGTAAAGAAGGGATCGGAGAATTCAAACGCAATGAAGACACGATGATTTTTGTCGTGGTTCCGATAGGTGGTGCTATCGTACATCCACGTTGATGGAGACTACAACACATGGAGGGTACAGTTGCATGAGTCCATGGAGGGCTCAACCCACGAAGGGTCCATGAAGAACAAGCTTCACTCGGGTAGATCTTCATGAAGTAGGCGATCTTCTTGCCCTTACAAACTCCTTGGTTCAACTCCACAATCTCTTGGAGGCTCCCAAGTGACACCTAACCAATCTAGGAGACACCACTCTCCAAAAGGTAATAGACAATGTGTTGATGATGAACTCCTTGTGCTTCAAATGATAGTCTCCCCAACATTCATACACTCTTTAACATATTTGACTTTGGTAGAAGAGAGGATTGAACTTAAAGCAACTTGAGAAAGGTTAGAAATCAAGGTTCAAATGATTGCATTGGTACCTCTTGATCTCAACACATGATTAAGTGGTGGTGGAGGGGTATAATTAGGCAGCACCAAAAATCCAACCGTTACAAGTCTTTGACCCAACTCAGTGACACCGATATGAAAATCTCGGTGAGACCGACTAGTGTAAAAGACTTCCGTTAGGCTTTTCGTGAGACCAAACTGAAAGACTCGGTGAGACACAAGATGGCTAGGGCAAGACATCACACTAGTGGAGAAAAGTCTAGCTATGGCGTGCCAAAAACAACGTTGCTGGTGTAGACACACGATGTCACCAATATGGCGCCATTCTTAAAATACAGTGGTGGCGTTGGAGGCTACGCCAGCACTATTTTAGATACCAATGGCGTTGGATATAACTACACGTCGGCAATATCACAAATAACTATGGCATGTGACAAAGTGTAACATCGGTAAAAAGATAAATCTTCACTGGCGTTGCACACTATACGAACGCCGTTACTACTATTTTGAAAAGCTAAAAAGATCTGCCATGGCAGCGTAATTTATTATCAACTTATATAAACACGCTTTTGTCCCACATTGATTTCTATAAGATATTTGCATTAATACACACATCGTTTCTTCACATGCGTACATTAGCCACACACTACCTAGTTCTTATCGATCATGACTAATTAAGCATTCACTAAACTAAACCATGCATGCATATTACATGTTATTCATTCACAGTTATCCTAGCTAGGTAGCTAGCTAGTAGTACACTATCAACCGTCGTAACTACTAGCACTCCTCTGCTTTCGGAACAATTTTCAAGAATAGGAAAACCCCTGCATCTCCATGGTGTAGGACAGAGATCCACCAATGTCCAATCTTGATCTTGTAGTCTCTTGTTAGTTGGCTCCATTCATTAATTTTGAGTAGTCCATCTCGTCGTGGTGCAATCGAGTATGTAGCACTGAAATATGTAATGTTGTCGAAAATAATGGTCATTTCACCAGCCTGATAGTCATCCATCACGTAGGGCACAACACATCCAGGGAGTTTCTGTTCTTGAACATAATAGTAACATAGTAAGCAACAGTAAGACACACACACACACACACACACACACACACACACACGCACACACACACACACACACACACACTATGAGTTGAAAGAAGGAATGTATATGAAAAAGACATATTTATATATGTAGTAGCATGCAAAATGTTGCCATGCATTTTCTAGAAATGTTGTTCTTGTTCAGTGTGTGCACTAGTGGCAAGTATGGTCCATCATTTGGCCCAGCTCTGTAAGTCCTCTTAAGCATCCCAATATCAGCAAGAAAGGACACGAGGTAACTCTTTTCCTGCCAAGTAAGCATAGTGCGGCAGTGTAATAGGTGTCGTCTACTTAGTCTTGTATGTTTCTTGGAGATATAAAATAACATGTAAATTTTATACAAAAAAGATAAGTTATGGGTGAACTGGAATCTAAAGGTTACTACAATTTTGTTTAGAAACTTACACATAGGAAGAACTGGAATCAAGTCTAAGACGACCCCATATGTCCTCATCATTTTTATAATAGGTGCCGATATGAAATGTTATTACCATACCACGCTGAAATCCGTAAGCTTTGGCCAATCCTCTCCAATTAGCACAACCAAAATATGTATGATCGACCTCATTATAGAGCTTAGTCACCTCTTCCCTGTCATGGAGGAAAAACTTGTCTTGGACAAAAGGTCTTGCGTGGCAAGGGATATACTATTCGAAATGTAAAAAAATAGAAATTGTACTTTGAAGCATAAACCATATATAATACATGTGTAAGAACAAAATATGTGCCATCAAATATTAAAACTGATTATCACCGTTTGATATTTGTAGTCACTTTGAAGCATGAGGGAGAATCCTTCATTGTTTTCAAGGTGAGGATCGTCGCACATACCCCTAGTGTCACAACAGTAGGGGCACTCTTCCATTTTGTCGTACGTTCATATAATTAAAATCAGCATAAAAATCACCATGACCTTTGCTGAAAAATGGACATATTGAGTGCCAAAATTTTGACAAGACAGAACTAGACCTACGTTTCGCTAGAACATTGTCAACTCTATAGACATTCCATGCAAAAATGAAACATAGCATGAGACACTACGCGAGCAACACAATGCACATATACACAGTTGTACACATGTAATGCATTTCATCACAATAAATATGAACACTAGCTAGCTAGAACAAATCTGTATGAAAATAAATTGGTAGAGTGAGGTCTTATACCGTCCGAATCAAGAGGGACGACGTCGAAGGAGACCGAACGTGATGAGTTTGTAGCAGAACGGCAGTGGCACGGCGGGGCGGGGGGAACGTCATTGGCACGGCGGACGGCACAGTGGGGAGGGGGCGGCCGGTAGTACGGAGGGAGGCAAGGCATGGTGGGAGGGAATGGTGGCCGGTAGCACGACTGGGGCAAGGCGGGGTGTGGGAGAACGCTGGACGGTGACACGGCGGGGGCAATGGTGGAGGGCAGGGCGGCGGCACGAGATGGAGGAGATACTAAAAATGCGTTTGTTTGGCTACAATGTTAAGCACTGATTCATTGTTAGTGCTGGCGCGGGTGACACGGCCAACGCCAGCAGTAGATTTTTGAATTAGAGTTCACTACATATTCGTAGATGGTGTTTTGAGAGATGACATGCATAATACAGATATTTACAATGATACAAATTCTTCTCGTGGTTCAGAGTACATAAATATGTTACAGTGAATTAATAATATCCAAAGTATACACAATTTAGGAGGTACGGTACACAGAAATGAAGTAAACAAATCATGCAGTGCGACGTCATTTGACAACCCTCTCAATGACGGTTTAGGTCTTCTTAATCTTGCTTTGAGTACTTTTGGCCTGCGCTATGACTCTTTCTCAGGAATGGACGTCCTGTCGCACGCAAGGTAGTTCTGCTTCTTCTGGTGGTGTAATTTTCTTGGTCTTCATACATCTCCTCTTCTATTGGGTCCACGACAAATTGATCATAGTCATCCTCGTTGGCGACTTCATCCATCTCGACGATGCTCCTTTTGCCTCTTCGGACGACAACATGACTCAGCTTTGAAGGGTCAGATAAGTAGAAGCATTGTGACACGTCCTTAGCGAATACCCAAGGCTCATATTTGGCGGTGATTCCTTTCACCCCCTTTGCACCATCAGGTTGTGCTTTAGGCAAAAGACATGGTAATGAAACCATGTTCTTCATGCTTGACATTCTTCACCCATCTGACCCAGAACAGTGGCATTGTGTAATCTTTATCGTACACAAGTTCCCATATCTCTTCGTTCCTGTCGTAGTATCTATTACTCTTATTTTCGGTCAACTGCAACATCGTCACACTTGAGTTCTAGTAATCACACTTTTTGTCCTTCCCCTCAGTATAGAATGTGTAACCATTTATATCAAATGATTGGTATGTGGCGACAGTGCAAGCGGGGCCTACTGCTAATGCATAGATGAGATTTGCATCGGCCATACCAGTTGTCAGTGGTTTGTCCTGAATTCGCTCTTTGAACCAGGCCGCATATTGGGAGTTGTTCACTCTAATGATTTTGGCCTTGGTCCTTTGCCTCCCTGCCATTCCATTCTCTCTCCTTAAGGTGTCCTTGTGAGTTTGCTGCCAAGGACTGATTATATCTGCATGTTGTAACACTGCAGTGTGCGCTCTGTCGAAGTCAGCTCGGTGGTTTTGTAGATCCACATTTAAATCACGCTTCAGCCGTGAGTGACCCACTCCTTCAAGCCTATCAACTTGTTTCTTCGATGGCAAACCAAGCGATTGATCATCATTTATGACATTCTTGCAGAATGATATACACTCCTCGATTAGATAGGACGTACGATGCTTCCATCCGGACGGGCTTTGTTACGAATGTATCTCTTCACAGATCTATTCACCCGTTCAAACGGGGACATGGTATGCAAGAATGTCGGTCCAAGGTCTTTAACCTCTGCAACAGTATGAACTAGTAGATGGACCATGACATCAAAGAATGACGGTGGAAATATATCTCAAGCTCACATAATATTTAAATGATCTCCTCTTGTAGTCGTGTCAGATGCCGCACACTGATCGAGTTTCGAGACACAATGTCGAAAAAGTTGTTGAAGTCAATAAGTGTGTTGCGGACGTGATCATCCATTATCCCTCTGAGATCTATCGGAAGTAATTGTGTCATCATCACATGACAGTCATGCGACTTCTTATTGCTAAACCTTTGCTTTTTTGAGTCAAGATACATGCGTATGAGTCCCGAGTAGTTGAAAGGAACTTTTATGTCGTCGAGGCATTTGAAAACTTGAGAAAGCTCATCCGCGTCGAGAGAGAAGCAAGCTGTGGGCAATAATCATCTTTGGTTTTGGACACAGTTTTGCCCTCGGCTGACTTGTTGGCTTTGAATTTTTTTCCCTTGACCACGTCCTTGGTTTTAATGGATGAGGGTTGAAGCTCTTCCCTAATACCGATATATTTCAAGTCATGTCTCGCTTTCGGACCATCTTTACTCTTTTCTGGCATGTCAAACAATAAGCCAAGCAAACTCTCGCACACATTTTTTATGATATGCATCATATAAAGATAGTGAGGCGTACTTAGTAGTTCCCAATACTGCAAGCCCCAGAAAACACACTTCCTTTTCCATACTTTTAGCGGCATTTTCTCAGAGGACTTCTTTCTTTACTTTCCTGGCTTAGGGAAATCTTCCCAATTCATTAACATGTCCATGATTTCTGCTCCAGGTCACTTACGCGCGGCCCTCGGGTCTCATCAGTGTTATCGAAGAGATCTCCACGAGCTCTCCACTCGTCCTCTTTCTCAAGCCACCTTCTATGGACCATGGACACTATTTTCCTACTGCCCATTTTCGATAGCTGCCGATAACATGTGTCATCCATACATTTAACACAACTGCAGTGTCCATGGCACGCCTGCCCGGAGATATATTCGTAACCCATATGGTGATGAACGGTCGTGAGCAATGCTGCTCTCATGTGAAAATAATTTCATGTGCTAGTTGTAGGCGAACGTTTCATGAAAATAAAAAAAATCCTAGGAAACACCTAAGATCCAATCTAGGAGATGTATAGCTATGAGAGGGGGTGTGTCTACATACCCTTGTAGACCTAAAGTGTTAGCATCGTAACACGGTTGATGTAGTCGTACTCTTCACAATACAATCACGATCCAATCCGATCTAGTGTCGAAAGGACGGCACCTCCGAGTTTAGAAGACATGCGGCTCGGCGACGTCCTCTCCTTCCTAATCCAGCAAGCGAGAGAGAGGGGTAGATGAGATTGGGACCAACACGATGGTATGGTGGTGGTGGTGGGAGTGCAATTCTGGCAGGGCTTCGCCAAGCGTGCACCGATGAAATGTGGGAGGAGTTGGGAGAGGTAACGGGCAAGGGTCGAAGGGTGGCTGCCCCAACGCATCCCCACCTTTATATAGGCGTGGAGGGGGATGGTGGCTTGCCCTCCAAGGCTGTTGTTGTCCAAAGGGGGGTGAAGGAAATCCCTCCTTCTTGATCCAGCAAGCAAGAGAGGGGGGGGGTACTACCTCCGTCTCGATGAATAAGTCATTTGCGTAGTTCTAGGTTAACAATTTAACTATCTAAATATGTATTATATGTGACAAAAAATTTATATTTAGAAACTACATCCGTGTAGAAATCTAGTGACATACTTTTCATGACATATAACACATATTTAATTCCTCAAATCAATGACCTAGAACTACGCGAATGACTTATTCATCGAGACGGAGGTAGTAGATGAGATCGGAACCAACACAACAGTATGGTGGTGGTGGTGGCAGCGCAATTTCGGTAGGGCTTTGCCAAGCACGTACTGGTGAAATGTGGGAGGAGTTGGGAGAGGTAACGGGCAAGGGTCGAAGGATGGCTGCCCCCAACGCACCCCCACCTTTATTTAGGCGTGGAGGGGGCTGGTGGCTTGCCCTCCAAGGCCGTCGTTGGCCAAAGGGGGAGGAAGGAAATCCCTCCTTTCCTTCCCCACCGATCGCTATCCCCTTTTTTAGGATCTTGATCTTATCCCTTTGGGATATGATACAATTACTTTTAAGGAAGGATCTTGGTGCGCCTAGACCAGGGTTGTGGGGACTTTACCCACTAGCCACGTTCATCTGGGTCCCCATGCAGGTGGGCCCCACTACGGAACCTTCTAGAACCTTCCTGGTACAATACTTAAAAACTCAAACTTTTTCCGGACCCTGATAACAACTTTCCATATATGAATCTTTACCTATGGACTGTTTCGGAGCTCCTCGTGATTTCCCGGATCCCATCTGGGACTCTGAACAACCTTCAGATTTTCCACTATTAATATCTCAATACTACCCTAGCGCTACCGAACGTTAAGCGGTGACCCTATGGGTTCGGAACATGCATACATGACCAAGACTCTTCTCCGGTCAATAACTAATAGCGGGACCTGGATGCCCATATTGGTTCCTACATATTCAACGAAGATCTTTATTAGTTGAACCAGATGTCGAGGATTCAGTTAACCCCATATTCAATTCCCTTTGTCTGGCAATATGTTACTTGCCCGAGATTCGATCGTCGGTATCTCCATACCTAGTTCAATATTGTTATCGACAAGTCACATTACTCGTTTCATAATACAAGATCCCATGAATAACTCATTAGGCACATTGCTTGCAAGCTCTTTATGATGTTGTATTACCAAGAGGGCCCAGAGATATCTCTCCATCACACGGAGTGACAAATCCCAGTCTCGATCCATGCCAACCCAACAGACACCTTCGGAGATACCTGTAGAGCATCTTTATGATCACCCAGTTATGAAGTGATGTTTGATAGCACACAAGGTATTCCTCCGGTATCCGGGAGTTGCATGATCTCATAGTCGAAGGAACATATACTTGACATGAAGAAAGCTATAGCAAATAACTTAAATGATCTGATGCTAAGCTTACGGTTGGGTCTAGTCCATCACATCATTCTCCTAATGATGTGATGCCGTTTATCAAATGACAACTCATGCCTATGGTTAGGAAACCTTAACCATCTTTGATCAAAGAGCTAGTCAGGTAGAGGCTCACTAGGGACATGGTATTTGTTTATGTATTCACACATGTATTTAAGTTTCCGATCAATACAATTCTAGCATGAATAATAAACCTTTATCATGAACAAGGAAATATGATAATAAGCAATTTATTATTGCCTCTAGAGCATATTTCAAACAGTCTTGCACTTGAGTCAATAATCTAGTTTACATAGTTATGAATCTAACAACCATCGTGTCTTGGTGCTGATCATGTTTTGCCCGTGGAAGAGGTTTATTCAACGGGTCTCCTACATTCAGATCCATATGTACTTTGCAAAGTTCTATATGTCCATCCTTACCATAATTACGAATGGATTTGAAGCGGCGCTTGATGTGCTTGGTTCTCTTGTGAAACCTGGGCTCCTTTGCAATGGTACTAGCTCAAGTGTTGTCACAAAAGATAGTCATTGGATCCGATGCACTAGGTACTATCCCCAGATTGGATATGAACTCCTTCATCGAGACTCCTTCTTGCACTGCTTCCGAAGAAGCTATATACTCCGCTTCACATGTAGATCCCGCCATGACACTCTGCTTGGAACTGCACCAACTGATCACTCCACCATTTAATATAAATACGTATCCGGTTTGAGACTTAGAGTCATCTGGATCTGTGTCAAAGCTAGCATCAAAGTAGCCCTTTACGACAAGCTCTTCGTCACCTCTATAAATGAGAAACATGTCCTTAGTAATTTTCAGGTACTCAGGATATTCTTGAGTGCTATCCAGTGATCTACTCCTGGGTCACTTTGGTACCTCCTTGCCAGACTTATGGCAAGGCACGCATCAGGTCTGGTACAAAACATGTCATACATAATAGAGCCTATGGCTGAGGCATATAACACTGAAGGTTGGCCCAAACACGACTGTCCAATCAGAGACCCTTCAACGAAACTGTGTGCGATGCATTAGTCACAAACATTGATGTAATAAAACCATAAAAATGATACAAAACATTTGCGATGGCGGTCACATCAAACACGATTCAAATTAGATTTTCATGTGCAATGCATGGCAAACGGTTAATCCAGAAGAACTGTTTGTGATGAGGAAGAACAACAGAAACATGCAACCAGATGAGCACGTGTGCGATATATGGCATACAGTTCACTAGGATGAACTGTGTGTGCTTAGGCAACACAATAGAAACGGTGGGGCCAAATCAAGGTGTGTGTGATGGAGGGCATACAGTTCACTCGGATGAACTCTTAGCGATGAGCCAAAACAACAGAAACAATTCAATTGAACAAGATGTGTGCGGTACGCGACAAACAGTTCCGTAATCAGAAATGTGTGTGAAGACCAATAATAAAACAGACGATTGCTGCTTATAAGTCGTGTGATTTGCTCTGTCTACAGAAGAATAAAACAC
>LR738715.1:340157225-340167292 GCA_902687465.1 Secale cereale
CCTGCCCGCGCCCACCTTACTTCCAGTCCGGCCAAATCCTCCCCCGTCCGCCCACCTTCGTCGCGACGACCGGCACGCCCCACCATGGCCAACCCGCCCCGCCCCCCGAACTTAACTGGCAACGAATTGGTTCTGGCCTCGCGCGCCGCCAGAGAACCACCAGGCCACAGCCGCGCCCCGCTCACCCCCTATCCACCTTATGGAAACGCAGCCGCCGGAGCACCAATCTCCAGGCCGCTGCCGCGCCGCCCCTCTCCGTGCGGCCAGGGCGTCCCCGAGCCACCTTCTCCTCCACGCGCGACCAGGGTTCCCCATGGCAGTGCGCCGCCGCACCCTCCCCACCGAATCCACTTCGGTCCCAGCCCGACCACCACCGGATCTCGGCTGGATCCACCACGCCCGATGGCCTTCGACCGTAGTAGCACCATCGGGGTCCCGGGTCATCCTCTACCTCTCCCTCTCCGCTAGATCCACCACTGTTCAAGAACAGCCACAACGACGCCGGCTTGGGGCAGCAGGGTCAGGGGCACCACCGCGGCAGCAACTTCGGGCCCAGGTCCCGCTCTAGCTCCGGCGGTTCCCGCATCTACGCCGCCCAGCAGAATCTTGGAGGAGCAACCTCCTCTCTGGTATCCCTCAGGTTTCGTCCCTTGCGCGCGGCGGTTCTCTACTCCCCACCTCGTAGTTCACCTTGCTCACCTACCACGCGCCGGACCCGTGCTCTGCCGTCGTCGGCAGTGTAGTCCGCTCCATGGGCATTGCAGTCCACATTGGTGGTGGATGCCGATGAGGCGACGACGAGGAGCGAGCCAGCGTGGCAGCTGTAGCAGCTTTCGCCGGCAGCAGCGGGGAGGCCCCACCTACCTTTTGTTGGCAAGCATGGCCCTGCAAAAAATGGAGCGTGTGTGCGTACAATTCGTTCTTGTTAGTTTTCTTTAGTTTCTAGTCTTGCAGTGCAATTTTCTTCAGGAAGACGTCTAGTGATTTGTAACTTGCAGTGCGGGTTTCTTGTGGGAAATGTCACTCGTTTTGTTGTGCGATGGGAGTATACACATCTATATGTATGATATTATTGCAGTTTCCTGGTGGTGCGCTTGCAGCCTGGTGCATGTGTGCAGGAAGTGCTTGTGGTTCAATCTATAACAAACCATTGATGCAGTACACTTGCTTTGTCTTAGCAGCCAGGATGCATTCTTAAAAAAAGTGAGAAGAAAAAATGAAAAATAATAGTGCAGTTCACTAATCTCAACCGTGCAAACTTCAAAAAGGCATTTTGTAAAAAATGAAGTACACTAGCCTTGTTAATTCAGTTCGAACGTATTTATAGAAAAGTAGTTTGAAAACGAAAAAACAAGCCACGCAGCCCACTACTTGTGTTGTGGTTCACTTTACCTTTGGTGTGCACTGCATTCATCCCACAAAGTGTTTTCATATTTCATCAATATGTTAGAAAAATGACGAAATAAACCATGAAGTTCACTTGACTGTCTCATGCAGTGCGGTTTTCTGTCTGAAGCAGTGCGCAGATCTGTTTGATGCAGTATACACGACGATTTGGGTGTCGCGAAAAACGTAGTGTCCGCGTTTCGGTATTTTTAGAATTGCTCTTAAACTGTAAGGAATCAGAGAGAGCGTTCTACATGAAAAAGTTGGGCCTCGACGATATCTTTCCAACGCCGTATCGTTTGGGTCATTCCGATCAGCGATTTGTAAAATTTTTACGAAAAAGTCGCCGTTGCCACTCGTCATTTGTCGCACGATTTTCAAAATTATCTTAAAACCGTAAGGAATCTCAAAAACATTATAACATATGAAAGTTGCGCCTCGTCCATAGCTTTTCAATGGTATATTACATGCCCCGTTTTGACAAACGGTTAAAAAACTGGAGCGAAAACAGTACCGAAAAATTTAAAAATATTCGAAAAACAGAATTCCACGATTTAGTAAATTTGAAACTGTTTTTAAACCGTAATGAATTAGACAAAAAATTATACATGAAAAAGATGCGCACTGACGATATCTTTCTAACGGTGTATCATATACTTCATTCCGACGAGTGGTTTAGAAAAAAACGCTCGCTGCCATTATTCGTCGGTCGCACCGTTTTCAAAACTGCTCTTAAACCATGCGGAATCTCGAAAAGTGTTCAACATGGCGAAGTAGCGCATAATTGATACATTTTCAACGGTATATTACACGCATTGTTCTGACAAACGGTTAAAAAACTAGAGCAAAAAAGGTACCGAAAAAACAACAGGTACAGGTTTTTCAACATGAAGTTCACTGGTCTATGTGTTGGAGTACCTCTGCTACTAAGAGTGCAGTGCCCTCATGTTATGTGTGCAGTGCGGAAGTGTTATGAGAATATTATTCTCATAATATTATGAGAATAGACCGGCTATATATATATATATATATATATATATATATATATATATATATATATATATAGAGAGAGAGAGAGAGAGAGAGAGAGAGAGAGAGATAGAGAGAGAGAGAGTTGCATTATTGTTCATGAACTCCCTGAAAGCCCCAACCAACAGGCAGAAAAAGGAGAACACCACCCCCAATCCACGAACCACCCTCCACCTTCCCCGAACCACCCCCAATCACGCACCTCTCACTCTCTCCTGATCCCCCATGGCGCCGCCGTCGCTTCCTGCCCAGGATCCCGTTGCACCGATGTCGCTGCCTGCCCAGGGCGCCACCCCCCTCTCGCGCGCCTCCTCCGACGCACAGGTCCTCCCGAGTGGCCCCACCATCGCAGCACACGGGCCGTTTCGGCCGCTGTCAGCGCCGCCCCCATCCCACCTCCTCCTAGGCTCGCCACCACCACTCCCGTCTCCAGAGACCCATCACGCATCACGATCTGGAGTGGTTGACCTCTCGGGGTTTGGGAAGTTCACTACAGCCAATAAGTGTCATTGAAGGGCGGTGATCTGCAACTTCCTCTCATTCCTCGCTGTCGTCACCTGTCGTTGCTTTGACACCACGAGCTGACCCATCTCAGGCCGGCGTCCCCGTGCCCAGTCGCTGACCGGTGCCATGGACGCCTGCCGCCGGCCTCCGCTGTCACGCACGTCACCTTCCACTCGGCGCCCATGTTTGGGATCTCATATTACTTACGTCCGGCTCCTCTGCACTCTGTAGTTCAGTTGCTACTGATGTTGTAGCTCCTAAATCCGTCATCCACTTAACCCGACGGTGATTCTCAAGCTCCCAGTGACGACCAGCACGGAGATGCCAGCACACAAGGGTGTCAGCACCGCGGAGGTCGGGAGCTCGTCTGCCTCGAAGATGATCTCCAGGACTAGAGCACAATATCCTGAAGAGTGTAATTGTCGCACATTCATGAAGCCATTGGCTCGAGCATCAAAGAGAAAACTAGTTGTTTAAGTAGCGGTGGAAGAATATGTGCATCGATGCATGATTTGTGGCAAGAACTTTCTTTATAACTTTGATCTTCAAAGCCAGGAACTGACGGATTATGAATTTACTTCTCTGAACTTATCAAACAACTACTACTGGTCCAGTGATGTATCATTGCAGCTCCTTGATGTCTACTACACAACCTTCTTCTTGTAGACTCATGTTGGGCCTCCCAGCACAGAGTTTTGTAGGACAGTAGCAATTTTCCCTCAAGTGGATGACCTAAGGTTTATCAATCCGTGGGAGGCGTAGGATGAAGATGGTCTCTCTCAAACAACCCTGCAACCAAATAACAAAGAGTCTCTTGTGTTCCCAACACACCCAATACAATGGTAAATTGTATAGGTGCAGTAGTTCGGGGAAGAGATGGTGATACAAGTGTAATATGGATGATAGATATAAGTTTTTGTAATCTAAAAATATATGAAAACAACAAGGTAACTAGTAACAAACTTGCGCATAAATGGTATTGCAATGTGTGAAAACAAGGCCTAGGGTTTATACTTTCACTAGTGCAAGTTCTCTCAACAATGATAACATAATTAGATCATATAGCAATCCCTCAACATGCAACAAAGAGTCACTCCAAAGTCACTAATAGCGGAGAACAAACGAAGAGATTATTGTAGGGTACGAAACCACCTCAAAGTTATTCTTTCTGATCGATCTATTGGGCTATTCCTATAAGTGTCACAAACAACCCTAGAGTTTGTACTAAAATAACACCTTCACACACACATCAACCAAAACCCTAATGTCACCTAGATACTCCAATGTCACCACAAGTATCTGCGGGTTTGATTATACGATATGCATCACACAATCCCAAATTCATCTATTCAAACCAACACAAAGAACTTCAAAGAGTGCCCCAAAGATTCTACCGGAGAGTCAAGACAAAAATGTGTGCCAACCCCCATGCATAAGTTCACAAGGTCACTAAACCCGCAAGTTGATCACGAAAACATAGATCAAGTGGATCACGTGAATATCCAATTGTCACCACAAATACGCACCTACAAGACATACATCAAGTGTTCTGAAATCCTTAAAGACTCAATCCGATACAAAGGGAAAACTCAATCCATTACAAGAAGGAACAGGGGGAGAAATATCATTAGGTCCAATTATAACAGCAAAGCTCGCGGTACATCAAGATCGTGCCAAATCAAGAACACGGGAGAGAGAGAGAGATCAAACTCATAGCTATTGGTACATACCCTCAACCCCGAGGGTGAACTACTCCCTCCTCTTCATGGAGACTGTCATGGATTTGTCACGACAGATGTCCTAGTGTGAGGACTTAGCCGTGAGGCCAACGCATCTATGTGGTAGCTTGAGAGGGGTTGAGCGGAATCGAGAGACGCAACACAAGACAAGGATTTAGACAACCTCGGGCCTCAGGAAACATCATCCGGTAACAACCCTACATGCTGTTTGTGGCTAGGTCTCATTATCATCACGAGAGACTCGCGGGTAAACCGGCTCTTTGTGTCTAGCCCTAGAGATTGTTTGTTGTTGCCTGTCCCTCCTTGGGGAGCCCTGCCCCTCCTTATATATGTTGAAGGGGCGGGTTACATGACTAGTCCTAGTAGGATTAGGATTACTCTATTACAAGTGGAGTCCTAGTCTTGCTTCCTTTGTAGGAGAATATTCCTTGTCCTTTCCTCATAAACCGGCCCATCATAACATGAACCAGCCTTCCGTAAACCGCCTTCTGGGCCATCGGGTCTTGTAGTTCCTCTGTACCGCTCGCCGGGTCACCCATGAGTCGCCAGGCTCGGGCGGGTCACTTAGTGAATCGCCAAGTCCGGCCGGGTTATACTTCCGGCCGGGTTACGCCACGGGGTATATCCCCGACAATAGCCCCTAGTTTAATTTGGCTTTATCCATGTTAAACTAATCTGCAACATAAACACAAGAACAAATTTGGCGGCTTGTGCTCCGGGTTAAATATTCTTATAAACCGACACTTGATCATCCTTAAATCCTTGTCCTTTCCTTCTTCTAGAAAATCCGGGTCAATAGACCAGCTTCATAATCAACTTGCTTGCATAAGAAATATTGTAAATCAAGAATCCATTTGAGTCGGCCTTCAATGGTCTGACTTGATAAAAATATTGGTCTTTCAAATATTCAACTGATATCCAGCCGGCTTGAAGATGCCGGTTTATGATTACCACCATTGTCGGGTTGTAAAAACTGATAATTCCGGGTCATGAATGTTATAGTCATCGGGTCATGATTATTACAAACACCGGGTCACACAATTGATTCTCCTGGTTTGTTCAAAACTGAGAATTTTAAAATGTTCCTCCTTTATATGCATATCACCTGTAGCCCCCAAGTCTTACGAAGGGAGCATAGTAACCACTTAAGACTTGCTTCAATATAAATGTCACAACCTTGAAAACATCCGATTTGTTCATATCAGTCAGGAGTCATAAATTGAATATTCACATATGTAGCCCCCAAGTGCCGGGTTTTCATGCTTGCATCAACTTGGGACTTGAATTTGCCTTAAGCTCACAAAAACTTCAATCAGTGTAGCCCCCAAGGGCCGGGTCATTATACAATAATGAGCATGGAATTTGTAAATATAATCATGTAGATTTGAGCAGTGATGTGTAGCCCCTAAGGGCCGGCTCATTAAGGTAATACTGAGCTGGGATTTGATATATACTTCAATGAAAATAACATCTTATAATGTAGCCTCCAACGTAGGGCTTGAACCCACGTCCACAAGGTTAAGAGCTTTGTGCTTCACCAACTGAGCAATGGACCCTTCAATATAATGTATTAAGACTTGTGTACCTTGAATTGCTGATAGGAGCAATTGGTAGCCCCCAAGGGCCGGCTCATTATAATGTGATGAGTCGGGTCTTTAATAAGGTGAGCAAAAAATGACTTTACATTAGCCCCCAAGTGCCATGGTGCATGCTGGCAGTGACATGGGACTTGCGTATTTGATGTAATCTCAATTTGGATAATGTAGCCCCCAAGTGCCGGGTACTCAAGACTATTCCTTCAATTGTATAATAAACCATTTCCATTGATAATATGATAGCCATTGCGCTAAAGCAACTTTGAAAACCTTAATCATAATACTGGTTATTGATAACCATGGTAAAAGTCCAGCCATGTTGGCTACTTGAATATTTGAATAATATAACCTGGTTTGAAAACCGATTCCTGCCATATAAACCGGTATATCCGTGCACATATGATACATGCTATGATGATGTAATGATGATGCAATGTATGACGCAATATATGATGATGTATGTGTATGATCAAGAGGGTTTAAACTATGGTTCAGATATGACCAGAGCCCCCAAGTAGCCATAATTGTGGCATTGCGCCGATCAAGAGGTGTAGCTATGGTTTGAATACAACCAAGCCCCCAACTGATTTCCCTGGTGCCCTTATGCCTATCAAGAGGTGTGACTATGGTTCGAACCCATAGCCCCCAAGTGATTTCCCTGGTGGCCTTAAGCCTATCAAGAGGTGTAGCTATGGTTCGGATACGACCAAGCCCCCAAGTGATTTCCCTGGTGCCCTTATGCCTATCAAGAGGTGTGACTATGGTTCGAGCATAGCCCCCAAGTGATATTGTGAGCTGTGCTCAAGGGATGCCCATGTTTGAGCTGTGCTGTGCAGCAGACTCTCTTTGGCCCCTTATGATAATATTGGCTTGATAGCCGGATTACCGAAGTAACCAGAGCTGTGCTCTTATGATAATATTGGCTTGATAGCCGGATCAATGGGTAATTAGAACTCCGCTTTATAAACAGAAGCCCCCATGTGATATATTTCTGAGCTGTGCTCGCCGTGTGCCTATGTTTGAGTTGTGCTGTGCAACAAACACTCTTTGGTCCCTTTAATTTTTCCTGAGAACTCGAACTTGCGAGATATTATTCTTTTGAACCGGAAATTCTTAAACTGGATATTGAGAGCTTAAAAGCTTTGTTGGAGACATCTTTCCCTTGAACCAGATCTTAAACCGGAATCTTCATTTTCAGCCGGAATTTTTCTGACGGCCTTTAAACTCGAACTTGCAAGAGATTAATTCTTTTTAAACCGGAGATTCTTAAACCGGATTTGAGAGCTTCAGAGCTTTGTAGGAGACAGATTTCCCTTGAACCGGATTGTAAACCGGATTTCTTTCTGATGACCCGGAAACTTCTTCACTGAGCCGAGATTTTGTATTTGTCATATACTTTTTAAGCCAGAAATTTTCAGACGGCCTTTAAATTTTCATCAATATAGCAGTTGCCTATGGGACCGGGTTATCTTTCCCTCCATCATCCTCGGGTTCTTAAATTTGCTGAAACTGGCAAGATTTGCTGAGTCATGTCATCGTAGCCCCCGAGTCTTAAGACGACTCGAGGAGGTATCTTGAGATTCTCTATATTTGACCATAGCAGAAGGTGTATATCATTGGTGTTGATAGCGCGATGTGAACCACAGAAGGTTGAGGTGACTGCAGCGGGTTATAAATGATCCCGTACGAGCCATGTCAGCAACTCTGCCAATGGTTCCTTCCAACTGGCTGTTTTGAAGTTAACCAAACTGTATTGGCGGCGGCTTGTGCACCTGCCCATTGATCCACGCAGTGCAGACGGCGGTTGATAGTATATGATAATTTGCCTCCATTTTGTTGAAAGAAAACCAGGCTACCCAAGCCGTGACTTGCTCATACTCAATAAACAGCTCATGCAGACAGGTGCGGCCCAGTATGTTGATGTAGACCAGGCCGCAAGAGTCGGACAACAAAGACGACCGCAAGGTCAGAGGCGATGTAGATAAATGAGTCGGCCACGGCGTTGTAAGCCGGTGCAGTCTGGTGAACCGGCCGCGGGGGCGGACGGGTGAGTTGTCTGCGGTGTTGTAAACCGGTACAGACGGGTGAGTCGGCCTGATATGTTAGGCCAGTATTTATCCGCCACAGATTTGATGATCAGTTGACCATCATGGTGAAGCGGCACGGTAAACCGTGCGAATGGGCAAGTGAGCTTCATTGTGTTGATATATGCCGAACCGTGGAGGCGGATGGAAAAAACAACCGCAACATTAAAGGCAGTATGGACGCGGGCGAGTCGCTACCGCTCTTGCAGTGACCAAATGTCCTGCATAAATAATATCATAAACCGGAGTAATTGTTCTCAAAAGGAAAAATTTGATATGTGCTATTTAAAATAATATAGACAGGTATCACCTGATGTATTTGGACCTTATGATCCTTATCGGTGTCCGTTAGCCAACCCGGCATGTTGAGTAGGCCGGACCGCAGGGTGGACAGTAAAACGACCGCAGCATCAGAGGCAGCATAGACACATGAGTCGGCCACAGTGTTGTATGTTGGTGTAGACGAGCAAGTTGTCCCCCTCGTTTTAAGCCGGCGCGATCGCGAGAGACGGCCATGGCGTGATAAACCGGTGCGGTCACGAGATACGGCCACCGTATCATAAGCCGGTGCGGGCTCCGTTGAATAATAACCGCCTGTGCTAAATGATGTTGGCGTGCCTCCATCTCCGCGGTATAATATCACTTTGTAATGAATAATTCTCCTGCATATAAAGTACAGCAGGGCAGAGTAGTTTTGCTCGGATGAATTAATATGTGCTTAAAAATAAAATAGGGTAAATAGCACCTGGTAATTTTTTTGTTGTATGTGGGTGCGGCCATTAGTACGCAGTTGGTCTCCACGTAATTGGGCTTGTTCATCCAAAGTCGTCTCCGTATCCAAGTCAGGTGAGGCAAGCCGACAAGGCGGCTCAGAAGGGGATCACGGCGACGGCGGCTTACTGCAGGACCACGGGCCACAGCGGCGGATGGTGGCTTGGCGAAGACCGATGGCTCAACGGCTCGGCGGCGGCTTGAAGCAGAAGACGGAGGTGATCCTTGGCGGCGACTCATTGAAGGTAAGCCACGCGACGAAGCTGCGTCCAGGTTGAATCCACTTCTGGGTCGTGGTTGTAAACCGTGCGAGTACTAGTAGCAGCCCCTTGTTTTCTTCAGGACTTGATCCATCAGTAAATCATGCGTGGATCAGCAAACACCACTTTACATCGGATAGAACAACTGCGATTGAGATTTCCTGTCCTTTTAGACGCAGCTTGCGATTGCCAGATCGCCAAAAAACCGCCACCGCCAAAAAACTCTTGTCATGGATTCGGCGAATCTCCTTGGTGCTTGCAGCGATCGTATAAAACGCAACTCCACCGTGCTGTCATATCTGACTGCTCGTCATAAAAACGATATAGATTCTTCCGCGCTGGGCCTTCTTAATCCGGTGAATTGTCAAACTTTTGATCCCTGGTAAAGAGCGCGGGGTGGCTCAGAGCAAGCAGATGCAGGCGGGCACAACCGGCCAACGCGGCAGGGGAGGCCCCATCGCTGTTGTTCAAGGCGCAGCTCGGCGAGTCAACAGGGCGGTCAATCCGAGGAGTCCGACCCCGGGAGAATCTACTTTTGGGTCGAAGGCTGGCAGTATCCGTGGTGGCTCGAAGGCAGAGGCGTGACCAGCAAGTATGAGTCTGGCTCGAGTTGGAATCTCATATAGTGCTTCAGGATTTTCCTTGCCATGGTACTCTTGTAAGAAGAAATTTAAGTCACTCACGGCGACGGCAGCGGCT
>LR738715.1:340167302-340191537 GCA_902687465.1 Secale cereale
CGTGGATCAGCAAACACCACTTTACATCGGATAGAACAACTGCGATTGAGATTTCCTGTCCTTTTAGACGCAGCTTGCGATTGCCAGATCGCCAAAAAACCGCCACCGCCAAAAAACTCTTGTCATGGATTCGGCGAATCTCCTTGGTGCTTGCAGCGATCGTATAAAACGCAACTCCACCGTGCTGTCATGTCTGACTGCTCGTCATAAAAACGATATAGATTCTTCCGCGCTGGGCCTTCTTAATCCGGTGAATTGTCAAACTTTTGATCCCTGGTAAAGAGCGCGGGGTGGCTCAGAGCAAGCAGATGCAGGCGGGCACAACCGGCCAACGCGGCAGGGGAGGCCCCATCGCTGTTGTTCAAGGCGCAGCTCGGCGAGTCAACAGGGCGGTCAATCCGTGGAGTCCGACCCCGGGAGAATCTACTTTTGGGTCGAAGGCTGGCAGTATCCGTGGTGGCTCGAAGGCAGAGGCGTGACCAGCAAGTATGAGTCTGGCTCGAGTTGGAATCTCATATAGTGCTTCAGGATTTTCCTTGCCATGGTACTCTTGTAAGAAGAAATTTAAGTCACTCACGGCGACGGCAGCGGCTCGATTTGTAATCCACCGTGTAACCCTAATACCTCTTAAACTTTTAGATATCACAGATTGTAAACTTGGGTTGACGATCTTTCAGCTGATGTAGATCCTCTCAAAGCCGGATATTCTTCCTCCAGAAAATTACAAGCTTCTCGATCCCTCGGGGAGATCCCTCCAAGAACTCAACACCGCCATGCGCGAGCCCCACGGTGGGCGCCAACTGTCGTGGATTTGTCACGGCAGATGTCCTAGTGTGAGGACTTAGTCATGAGGCCAATGCATCTATGTGGTAGCTTGAGAGGGGTTGAGCGGGATCAAGAGACGCAACACAAGACAAGGATTTACATAGCTTCGGGCGCTGGGAAACATCATCCGGTAACAACCCTACACGCTGTTTGTGGCTAGGTCTCATTATCATCACGAGAGAGTCGCCGGTAAACCGGCTCTTTGTGTCAAGCCCTAGAGATTGTTTGTTGTTGCCTGTCCCTCCTTGGGGAGCCCTGCCCGTCCTTATATATGTTGAAGGGACGGGTTACATGACTAGTCCTAGGTAGGATTAGGATTACTGTATTACAAGTGGAGTCCTAGCCTTGCTTCCTTTGTAGGAGAATATTCCTTGTGCTTTCCTCATAAACCGACCCATCATAACATGAACCGGCCTTCCATAAACCGCCTTTTGGGCCACCGGGTCTTGTCGTTCCTCTGACCCGCTCGTCGGGTCACCCATGAGTCGCCAGGCCCGGGCGGGTCACTTAGTGAATTGCCAGTCTTGTTTTTACGCCGCGGAGTATATCCCCGAAAAAGACCGCCAGAATGATGAAGATGGCCACCGGTGATGGTTTCCCCCTCCGACAGGGTCCCAGAACAGGCTCCTGATTTGTTTTTTGTGGCTACAGAGGCTTGTGGCGACGGAACTCTCGATCTAGGTTTATTTTTGGGGTTTTCCCTATTTATAATAATTTGGCGTCAGGGACAAGTCAGGGGGACCCACGAGGCACTGACAAGGACGGGCGGCGCGCCCTAGGGGGGCGCGCCCTCCACTCTTGTGGTGGCCTCGTGGCTCTTCTGGTCCATCTCTAGTACTCCATGGGATTCTTTTGGTCCATAAAAAAGTCGTCTTATAGTTTCAGCTTGATTGGACTCCGTTTGGTATTCCTTTTCTGTAAAACTCAAAAACAAGGAAAAATAGAAGTTGGCACTGGACTCTAAGTTAATAGGTTAGTCCCCAAAATAATATAAATAGCATAATAATGCATATAAAACATCCAAGGTAGATAATATTATTGCATGGAACAATAAAAAATTATAGATACCTTGGAGACGTATCAAGCATCCCCAAGCTTAATTCATGCTCGTCCTCGAGTAGGCAAATGATAAAAACTTAATTTTTGATGTGGAATGCTACCTATCATATTTATCAATGTAATTCTTCTTTATTGTGGCATGTATGTTAAGATCCATAGGACTTAAAATAAAAGTTTATCAATATCAAAATAGTAATACTTCGAGCATACCAAAAGCAATCTACGAAGCTTAAAAAATGACATGGCTAAAGAAAGTTATCCCTACAAAATCATATAGTCTATATTCTCCCTTTTCTTAACACAAGATACCCCTCATGCCCATCCCGATGTCAGCCAAGCAATTGCTTTCATACTCTACTTTTTCAAGCCTTTTCAACTCTTCACGCAATATATGACACCGAGCCATGGGCATAGCACTATGGGTGGAATAGAAGGTGGTGATAGGCAAAAGGAGGGAGAAAGTCTCACATCAACTAGGCAAATCAATGGACTATGGAGGTGTCCATCAATCGATATCAATGTGAGTGAGTAGGGATTGCCATGTAATGAATGCACTAGAGCTATAAGTGTATGAAAGCTCAATAACTAACTAGTGGGTGTGCATCAACTTGCTTGCTCATGAATACCTAGGGCATTTGAGGAATCCCATCACTGGAATATACAAGCCAAGTTCTATAACGAAAAATTCCACTAGTATATGAAAGTAACAACATAGGAGACTCTCTATGATGAAGACCATGGTGCTATTCTGACGCGCAAGTGTGGAAAAAGATAGTAACATTGTCCCTTCTCTCTTTTTCTCTCTTTTTTTCTTTTTTAGGCTCTTTGGCCTCCTTTTTTGTGGGCTTCTTTGGCGTCTTTTATTTATTTGGGCTTCTTTGACCTCTTTTATTTATAATCTCACATGGGACAATGTTCTAATAATGATGATCACCACACTTTTATTTACTTACAACTCGATACTAGAACAAAGTGTGACTCTATATGAATGCCCCCGGCGGTGTACCGGGATGTGCAATGATCTAGAATGACATGAATGAAAAATATGAACGGTGGCTTTGCCACAAATACTATGTCAACTACATGATCATGCAAATCAATATGACAGTGATGATGTGTGTCATAACAAATGGAACGGTGGATTTACATGGAAATATATCTCGAAATGGCTATGGAAATGCCATAATAGGTAGGTATAGTGGCTGTTTTGAGGAAGGGTGTAAGGTGGTGTGATGCACCAGCGAGAGTTGCGCGGCACTAGAGTGGCTAGCAAGGTGGAAGGGTGAGAGTGCATATAATACATGGACTCAACATTAGTCATAAAGAACTCACATACTTATTGCGAAAAATCTACTTAGCCCTCAAAGCAAAACAATACGACGCATGCTCCTAGGGGGAAGGTTGGTAGGAGTTAACCATCACGCGTCCCCGGCCTTCACGCAAAGATAACAATCAAGATACAGTGCGAACCAATTTGGTTACATAGACCATACGTGCATGCTACAGGAATAACAAACCTTAACATAATTATTTCTTTAACCTCACAAACTAACACTAGCATGACTCTAATATTACCATCTCAACATCTCAAACAATTATAAGGAATCAAACTTTTCATAGTATTCAATGCTCTTTATATGAATTTTTTTATTATATCTCCTTTGGATGCCTCACAAACTACCATGCTGTTTAGAGACTCTAAGAATAATATAAGTTAAGCATGAGAGTTCATCAATTTCTTCAAAATAAAATGACCGCCATGCTCTAAAAAGATATAAGTGAAGCACTATTGCGACTGACAAACTACTCCAAAATGATATAAGTGAAGCAATGAGTAGTCGAATAATTATGTAACTATGTGAAGACTCCCTCTCTCTCATTTAATAATTTCATATCTTAAGTACTTTATTCAAACAACAAGCAAAATAAAATAAAATGACATTGCAAGGATATCACATATCATGTGGAGAAGCAAAAACTTAGGCTCAACCGATAGTTGTTGATAAAGAAAGGTGGGATGCCCACCGGGGCATCCCCAAGCTTACATGCTTGAGACTTCTTGAAATATTAATTAGGGATGCATTGGGAATCCCCAAGCTTGAACTTTTGTGTCTCCTTAATTCCTCTCATGTCGCGGTTTCTCTACATCTCAAAAACTTCATCCACGCAAAACTCAACAAGAACTCGTGAGACAAGTTGGTATAAATCAACTCAAAAACTTATCATTCCATACTGTGTAAAATCACTAAAATTATAATTTAACATTTGATACTAAATGCCTATGCATATTTATTACTCCTATCCTCAAATAGAACCATTAAACATGCAAACATATGGAAACCATGCAAACAAAAAAGCAATCTGTCTAAACAGGACAGTCTATAAAGAGTGGAATTGTTCTCATACTTCCATAGCTCTAAAAATTCGAAAAAATTACCACGTAGAGAGAACTTATTCATGCTAACTTTGTAAAAAATTCAAGAATTTATCACATTCTGACTATCCATAAGAATTCAAACAATGATAGAAAACTTTCTGTTTTCAAACAACAACATATATACTTGCAAAATAAGCATGGTAAAGGCTATACTTGACACTTTTATTGAAATAAAAGATACGAAAACTTATTCTAAATTACAGAAAGCAAATCTAAACAAAAGTAAATGATGCTCCAAGCAAAACACATATCATGTGATGAATAAAAATATAGCTTCAAGTGAGGTTACCGATAATGTTGAAGACAAAAGAGGGGATGCCTTCCGGGGCATCCCCACGCTTAGTTGCTTGGATCTTCCTTGAATATTACCTTGGGGTGCCTTGGGCATCCCCAAGATTAGTGTCTTGCCACTCCTTATTCTCCTCATGTTGATGTCTCACTCAAAACTTGAAAACTTCAATCACACAAAACTTAACGGAACTTTGTGAGATGTATTAGTACTATAAAGCAAATCATTCACTTGGGTACTGTAAAATACAAGATTCATAGTTGTTCTCACACAATCCCTACTGTACCCTATCATTTACACAATTTATATCACTTAATATAAGCTATGGAAACACTAAAACAAGCAAACTACGCAATGAAAACAGAATCTATCAAAAACATAATAGTCTGTAATGATCTGGACAAGCACCATACTTCTAAAACTCTAAAAATTCTGAAAAAATAGGACAACATAGGCAATTTTTATATCAATCATGTGTAAAAAATTCAGCTAATTATCGCGTTCCAGTGATTTATTGAATTTTCTGCACTGGACACAAAACTTTCTGTTTTTGCACATAATCAAATCAACTATCATCCACACTATCCCAAAGGATTTACTTGGCACTTTATTGAAACAAAAGCTGTAAAACATGATTACTACAGTAGCTTAATCATGTGAACACACAAAAACAGTAGGTAAAAGTATTGGGTTGTCTCCCAACAAGCACTTTTATTTAATGCCTTTTTAGCTAGGCATGATGATTTCAATGATGCTCACGTAAAAGATATGGATTGAAGCATAAAGGGAGCATCATGAATTGCATAACAAGTACATTTAAGTCTAACCCACTTCCTATGCATAGGGATTTTTTGAGCAAACATTTTATGGGAGCAAGAATCAACTATCATAGGAAGGCAAAACAAGAACAACTTCTAGATTTTCAACGCATAGAGAGGAAACTTGATATTATTGCAATACGTGCAAGCATATCTTCCTCTCTCATAATACTTTTTAGTAGCATCATGAATGAATTCAACAATATAGCTATCACATAAAGCATTCTTTTCATGATCCATAAGCATATAAATTTTATTACTCTCCACATAAGCAAATTTTATTGTCAGGAATAGTGGTGGGAGCATCATATGAAACTTGAATACCATAAATTGTTTCCACATTGAAAGAGTAACGTTCAGTAAAAGGTATTCAAAACTATGAAAATAATTATGACTACTTTTTATAACATAAGTATTATCACAATAATCATCATAAGTAGTAACTTTGTTCTCATCATAGTCAATTGAAACCTCTTTTGAAATAGTGGAATCATTACTAAATAAAGTCATGACCTCTCCAAATCCACTTTTATCATTATAATAAGATTCAACACCCTCCAAAATAATGGGAAAATTATTATCTAAAGTTGACACTCTTCCAAACCCACTTTCATAAATATTGAAATCATCACAAATAGTAGGCATGCTATCATCATAATAAATTTGCACATCAAAACTTGGGGGGACTAAAAATACCATCTTCATTAAACATAGCATACCCAAGCTTGGGATAAACATTAATTGCAGAAAGTAAATTCTCAAACATGTCATTCTCATCAAACATAGCATCCCAAGCTTTTGTCTTTGCATATCATAAGCATAATCACTCTCATCATTAATTGTATGAATAACACCAATAGTATCGCAAAAAAAAACACCAATAGTATACCAATTATTATCATCACAATTTTCTAAGTTGGTGCCAAAAAGATTCTCAAGATTATAACAAGTATAATTACTTTCCCAATCATAATCATCACAATGAGTAATAGGCATAACAAAATCATCCTCAATAGTTTCTTCGGACATTGTACCACAAGACAAAGGATCACTATCATCATCAAGTATATCATCTTCGACATTTATTTTTGATTCACTCTCATAAGGCAAAACAATAATAGGAGCAACATCATTTGGGAGGGATACCTTTATAAATTTTCTTCTCTGTCTTTTATTTTTCTTCTCCACATCATGTGTGGGTTTAATCACCTTTTTGGAGCTCCTTATTGATGAGATTGGTTGAATAAAAAGCTCCTCCTCGTTACCTGATTCATCATAAGAAAAAATAGGAGGATATCGGGAAACCTCTTACCCTTCATTAGTATTCTCTTCATCTTCTATTTGTTTTCTTGTCTTTAAGTAATTGGAAATATAAGGATTCTCAATGCAATTTACCGCACAATACATACAAATTTCATTTAGATCAAAATCAATCATTTTCATGAGAACCCAATCTGGAACCTCGTTAGTTCCATGTTTCATTTCTTCATACCCCAAAAAATAGACTAAGTTCATTATAATGCTCAAGGGTAATGAGGTTATCACAATTTTTGGACATAATTCGATCACGAAATAATTCACATTGGAAATTAAAATGACCACTTTCATTGCAAAGTTCACAAGTAATGCGAAGAAGAGGACATAACTTTTTAGCACAAATATCTAACACCTTACATAACCGTGTGGTTTCTAAATATTTATGTCTCTTAAAAAATCTATCTTCCCTTGTTGGTATGTAATTGCAAACTCTATGCACTCCACAAAAGTTGACATGCTTATAAGAAACATTTTTATCATGACTCATGGGTACGCGTCGGTGCTATACAAACGGTTTTAAACCCCTTTCCGCGACGCATTTGGAACCGTCGCCAAGTGAGTGTAGGCGATAGGGGGGTCCTTCCCACACGACCCAGAAACCGTCGGGGATAGGGCCCCTACAGTACTCCTACTCATTTCTGCTCGCATTGCCATCACAGGCGGTATTTTGTGGTGCTATGTTTACGATGTGCAACCCATCACAAATGGTTCCCTATTATAGAACATGTATGATGCGCGACCCATCAGAAACGGTTCACCGTTAAGAAGATTAGCTAATCGGCGTACGAGTGTCGGACAGGATTATGAAACGTCGGACCATCATAAAATCGTCGTACACAACAACTATCACACACGCTATTCTGCGATGCAACGTTTACGGTGCATACTTCATCAGAAACAGTTCATGGTTGCAAATCGTGTACGATAAGGCAACTAACACAAATGTTTAGTTAGCCTGCACCATTTGTGATATTGTTTGTCATCGCACACGCTTTGCAAACGGCAACTGTGTGCATGCTTGCACACGTTTCCTCTCTGTGAACCGTCTCGGATTATGGTGCATATCGCAAACGTTTGTGTTTTACTAACCGTGTGTACCGTAACAACCCGGAGAGCGTAATTTCACCGTAATTTAATTGCTGCTTTTCCAAATTGTACCGGATTTGGATTTGAATTTGAATTTGAATGTATGCTACAACTTTATTCATATCCATCAGGTTCAAACAACCAATGCATTATTCCATTCATAGGTACATATGTTCAAGAATTACATAAGAACCAAATAAAGAATGATGAACCACAGTTGTATACTTATACTATTAAAGACGGTAAAGAAAGAGGCCAAATATATTCTGGTTGCTGAACAAGGTGAAGCGGAATGCCCATATTTTGCCCTCCTCCATGCAGAAGGCACGCACGACTCTACTCCATCCCCTTGTGATGGGCGACCGCCCATCCTTCACGGTCTTCATGAAAACATCTAGATAATCATCGTGTTCTGGTAGAAATACTTTAACCATTGCATGCCCACCAATCATGTAGTTTGAGAGGTAATCTTGAGTAAACTGCTTTGGCAACCACTGCAAAGGAAAAAGATTTAGACATTGTCATCTAACACAACTCATGTAAAAAGAAGGATGCAGAGTTCTTAATTACCATCCCGCAGTTCGATGTTGTCTTGGATAAAGTGTAAACAAATAGTTTAATTGCCATCTTTGGACCCATTTTACTAACAATCTTTATCAGCTTCCTCACTTGATGCTAGTTCATCGATATCTCATTGCCCCATACACAGAAAGGGTCGAAACGCGGATCTTTACCAATGACATATGTACCTAAAAGCACCAAGTTAATATTAGAAGCTAAATAGCAATTGCACAATCATGTAGTACAATACTCTTTTATAATATGTCTATATACATCCGTATGTGGTAGTCCATTTGAAATCTCTAACAAATACAAATATTTAGGAATGGAGGGAGTATCTTATAACATCCAATATACTCAAATATTAGATGAATTAACATCTTATATTATGGTCCCGAAAGAGTCTAGTTCATTCTTACAAATTATCGGCTGATTAACTGCTGTTGTATCCATGGGTTACAGATAGTTTGAGCTAGTTCGAGCTCAAATAGCCCTAAAGTATACCTAAACATGAGGGTTGGGTTGTTGTTGTTGCTGTTGCTGCTCTTTTACGTATATCTAGACATCATTAGAACATTAATGTAACACTCTTCCTTGTTGCTATGTAGCCTAGGATTGCATACTTAGACATTAAGTACGGTGCATGTTGCTATGTAGCCTCAGATATATTACATATGGCCCTAGTTAACCTAACGAAAAATGGGTTGCGGATATATTCAGTTAAAAGTCTGATTGACCGATTAGTCCCTTATCAGCCATTGGCCTATATGGTACCAGCTACCGATATCCTGAACAGTGAGCAGATATAAGCCATGGGATGAAACTAACCTCGATGGAAAACATCAGTCATTCCCAAAATTGTCCTATGTAGGTACATCATGTAATGCCCAGGATGGGACTATACCTCCTACGTGTCGAGGCACGACTTAAAGGTATAAGCCCATCCTAGAATGATCTCAAGTTTGGTATCTTTGCACGACTCATGTAAAAGAGGGATTAAAATGCAAAAGGAGATAGTTGGCTTACACTTGCCACTTCACACAATACATTACATAAGCAAGACATCATACAAAACATCACAACCCGACTACGGGTGAAGATCCAAAAGAAAGATACCAAAAACAACAAAAGCCACAGGTCAGGATTGAATCCTAGTAGAAACCACTACTGATCGTCGAACACGTCACAAGCAAACGGCCACTCTCTTCATCGGACTCCTGGTGAAGAACTGGAACCAGCTTCTGCTTCAAACTCGGCTGAACCTGCATCTGGTGTTGTAGTAACTGTGAGCCACGAGGACTCAGCAATCCCATAACCATGGGTAACAAGACTAGCAAAGCTTTGTGGGTAGGAAGAGGTAAAGTGGTGAGGTTGCAGCAGCGGCTAAGCAATATATGGTGGCTAACTTACGAGTACCAGAATAAGATGAGAAGCTACACAAACGGTCGCAAAGGAGGTGATCGCTAAAGATCCTAACTACATACGGTCGAACATAACCCCACCGTGTTCTCTTCTCAAAGTGAAAAGAGACAGTCACGGTTACTCACACAGTTGTGTGTTTTACTTCGGATCATCTGTCAAGTTTTCTACAACCGGACATTAACAAATTCCAATCTGCCACATAACCGCGGGCACGGCTTTCGAAAGTTCATAACCCTGCAGGGGTGTTCCAACTTAGCCCATCACAAGCTCTCACGATTAGCTGAAGTGATAAATATAATATCATCACCCCTTATCTTAGGGAAAATCCGATCAGGCTCGGCATCCCGGTAGCACAAGTCATTTCGACAATGGTAAAACAAGTCCAGCAAGACCTCCCGATGTGTCGACACCCTGATAGTAGCCGCGCGTATCTAAGTCTCAGGACACGACCGGATGGGTGATCCTACAGGTTATACCAGATACCTCGGGTTTCCCCAAGGCGGCCCCGCAGTCTCCCCGTTTGGGACCAACACCATCAGCACTGGCCCCCCCTGCTATGTAGAATTAAGAATCCTCGGGTAGCGCTAACTCCCTATGCAATTTAATTATTTATTTAAGTTGTTATTATGAGGCAAATAAAACCAATGTTGGGCCTTGCTGGAGGAGTTTTATTCAAAGTCGAACTGTCAAGGGGTCCCCATTACACCCATCGTGTTAGGAATGCAAAAATCAAGGAACATAATGCCGGTTTATCGGCGCCTAAGGTGGCATGAGTGGAACAAAACACCGAGCAAAAGGCCAAGCCTTCCACCCATGCCCAGTATATAGGTGTGTTAATAATAATTATAGATATTGTGATATAACCAACCACAAGTTCCCTCCTGGAACAGACTTCATCTTCACCTGCAACTAACAACGCTATAAGAGGAACTGAGCAAGCGAGGCTGAGCAAGCGAGTAACATAGCCAAACAGTGGTTTTGCTAGGAAGGTTTCAAATGTTAGAGGTTTCATGGCAACAAGGAGAGGCTGACATAAAAGATGGGTATCGCGACATGTAACGATAGCATCGAGACAACTAAGCATGGCAATGGTAGCAAAGGTATCCAAGGGTATGATCATCTTGCCTGGGATTCCACGAGGGAGAAGAACGGATCCATGAAGAAGACGGAGCAACACAGACGAGAGAATCCTCACAACTCCGGAACGAAACCGAAGCTATCAAGAGAAGCAAACCGGAAAGAGAACAAACAACACAGTAAACACACAAGCATAAACATGGCATACGATGCACAAACAAGGATGATGCATGTCCGGTTTAACTATGCATGGCAAAAGCACAAACAACACTACAAGTTAAGTGGAGATCAATATGCAACGAGTTGCATATTGACGAAACACCACATTTATTTATTTAGTTGACTCTCGTTATTTACAAGTCAAGATTAATGTTTTTAACATGGCAAGAGGTGAAGCATAATAAAACTACACTATTAGGCATTTTAAATGAGGCCGGAAAATAACAACAACATATCCGGAAAATCCCCATGAGCATGTTTTAAAAAAAAATATAAGCAACAACAATTTAACATATGTAATGTTGTTAAATGATGCGGATGACATGATCAAGTTTATGCAATTATTAATTAAAGGTTGACTTAAAAGAGATATGAAGCATTTGTCACCGTGGTGGAAAGAAAGGGTGCCACGGCAACGATCCGAAATGATGCAAAGGCAACAACTCGGTTCCGGTAACTCGTTGAGAGTCCGATGCAAAAGGTAAGATGGCATGAGCGAGTCAAACGAGATGAAAGAGGTGGGGTGATCCCGTTGCCGGGTTCCCACGAGTCGGTGACGAGGCAACCGAGGAACAAGCCAAACGGACGAAACGGGCACGAGCACACACAAGGGAGACATTTCATACACACAACAAGCATGCAACACACGGGTCATCCACGGGGTTATACCTTCGGAACCAACGTTTCGGGGCGGTTCGAGACATAGAGGAAGGAGTCGAAGTAGTGGAAGTAGTGGTACACGAGTCGTGGTACACGGGGCGACGGTAGTGGTACATGCCGTAGAGGGAAGTAGGTACACGGGCGACGGTAGACGTTCACGTTCCGTAGTGGTACTTGCGACGTCGGGGTGCTTGGTCGAAGACGTTCCGTAGGGGTACACGGGCGATGGTAGGGGTACTTGGGTCTCCGAGTAGTCGTTCTCGAGCTCGTAGCCGTTCGGTCGTCGTGGGAAGTAGTGGAACTTGGTCGTTTTCTGGGCGTCGGTAGTCGTACACGGGGCGTTTTGTAGATGTTCACGGAGCTCGTTCGTAGATGTACTCATTTCCGTAGATGTACACAAAACCGTAGAGGAACTTGTTGCGAAGAGGTACTTGGTCGGTTCGCCGGGTACTCGTTCGGTCATCTGTCAAGTCAACAGAACAAGCACACACAAAACACAAACAAAACTACAGCAACGTTCTTGCGGGAAGGGACCCTGGCAGCGGCACGACGAGGTAGTGACGAGGCCGGGGCGGCTCCTGGCCGGAGGGAAGGACGCAGAGGCGCGGACGGAGGAAGCTGCTGGAGAGGAGGGAGCTCGGGGCGCTCTGGCCGGCGAGGAGAACGAGGCCGCACGGGGCTGCTGGGCTCGGGGCCCCGGGCTGGAGGACGCGCGAGGACAGCAGCCTGGCTGGCCACGGCCATGGCGCTGCCCGGCCGCGCTGGAGCGACGCACGGGAGGAGAGGAGGGTGCCTGGACGGAGGGGGAGAGCCGGGATGCGGGGAGGCCGCGGCCTCGGGCCTGGGCGTCGCTTGGCCGCTGGAGGCGAGGATGGGTGCGGGCGCTCGGGGCCAGCACGAAGGGAGGCGGTCGCAGGCCGGCGCCCCGGGCGCGCGGGAGGGAAGCTCAAAGGCGCTGGAGGGCGGAGCCTGGCCGGCCCTGGCTAGGCGCGGCGTCGAGGCGAAGGTCGCGGGGAGAAGTGGTGCTGCGGCGCTCTGGGGGGGCTCGAGGGAACGGACCCAGGTGCGGGGGAGAGATCGGGCAGAGGGAAGGGAGAACGAGGAGGAAGACGGTCGAGAGGGTAAGGCAGAGGCTCGGCCTCGAAGGAAAGAAAAAGGTGCGGCGGCGGAGGGGGAAAGAAGAGCGAGGGAGAGAGCCAGGAGCCTGGGTGCGCGCTAGGGTTCGGTCCTGGCGGCTGGGCCAAGGGAGTTGGGCCGAGGCGCCCTGGGCCAAGGAGGGAGGAGGAGAGGCCTGGAGGGAGGTGGGCTGCTGCTCTTATTCTTCTTTTTATTTCTTTTTGCAGAAACAAAAGACAAGAAAAAGAGGAGGTGGTTAGGGCAAGAATCAGGACAAAGGAGTATTTTTCTGGGGCACAGAAAAATGAGCAAGGACCGAGAAAATAAGAAAGGCATGATTGGAAAATAATTCAAACACATTTGAATTTAATTCAAATAGTTTTGAACTAAAACTTGATTATAGAAGTGTCCAAAAATGTCCGGAATTTTGGAGGAGCCTCGAAACAACGGAAAAGAAATATTGGCAAGATTTTGAAGGTGAAACTCGAAGTGAAAAAGACATGAGGAAAAATGCAAGTGTGTTAAGGTGATTCCGAAGCAATGGAATAATTAATATATAGCTCCCTAAAATAATGGGAGACTTTTATATGTTATAAAGAGAAGTCACCTTCCCTCGATTTAAATGGACCGGAGGCCCACACAATTTATTAGGTTGAGATGCAAAAATAAAAAAAGACATGATGGCATGATGACATGATGCAATGCAAAAATAAATAAAACAAGCACAAAGAACACACGGGCAACCCGGAACATCTGGAATCTTCGGGACTCTTCTGGAATCTTCTGGGACGTCGGTCTCGGGCGTCACAACTCTCCCACACTAACAGAGGATCTCGACCCGAGATCCTAGAGATATCACCGGGTAAAAACGGAAGAGGAAGAGGTAAAACAAAGTTGCTTCTTTGACAGACGAGTGAAACCAAAGAACCTTGAGAGGTTGAACAAAAATGAAAGAAGAATACAATGGAGATTTACGAAGTTGAGAACACTCCGTTAGAAAGAGGAACAAGGAGCATTATGAGAACCTTGAAGGTTGAAAGACATGAAACAATAGCTCACGGATGACAAAAGAATAAGAAACCGCAATGGTGTAGCCAAGGAATAAGAATGACAGAATTTAGGCAGCACTCCGTCTGAAAAAGGAAGAAATTAACAAGAACTTAAGGAGATGGAGTGATACATGATGAAAACAACAACATACTGCCTCCGAAATAATTGAAAGAATGGCACAAGGTTAAGAAAGATTCAGACATCAATCCGGTTGAAAAGAGAGGCAAAACTAGATAAGATGATGGAATTTGAATGAAGAAAACAACGCTCCGGTTAAATGATAAGCAAGGGAAAGAACATGATCTCGATAAAACGAGATGATGGTTTGGATAGAGCAATATCACAAGGCCTCCGGAATGAAAGAATAGCATAGGTCGTTGGAAAGAAAAGAACGGAGAAGAAAATGACAACTTCTCTCAAAATTGAATTTGAGAGAGCATCCTTACGAAGAAGAGTTGAACAGAGTTGTTGGAATTCGACAACGAAACGAATAAGCTTGATGTGGGCTTATGGAAAACATCTCAAAATTAAGAGGTGATAACCAGCCACTAACGAAAACAATTGATTGGATTGAGATCAACAAGGAGATGAAAAACTTATCTCACCGGGAGGATAAATGAAGAAACTGGGTCATTTATAAGCACCATAATAGCAACAATTCTTAGGGAAAGCTTATAGGTGCAATACAACCCAAGGTAACTCCAATGAATAAATTGAAGGGTTGGAAAGATCTCCTAAAGAGAAAGGAATGATGGTTTTAATTATCTCATCCTTGATAACTCGTGAATCATGAAACATGAATAAATTGACAAGAATGACATAACACCATCTGAAAAGATAAGGTGGAAAGAATTGCAATTGGAATGCATGATGAAAATGCTTGAGCTCCAACAAGAATCTTGATGAAAACTTCGAGGATGAATTAAAACATGATGAACCACCATGAAGAACTCCGGTAATGAAAGCATGAGAAGTGAAAGATGAAAAAAGAATAAGATTCAAGGCCTGCGATGAATTAGATTGAGCTTTGAAAATGATAATTGAAATAACTTGAAGCTCCGGAAAACAAGATGAACAACTTAGAATCAAGGATATGATATGATGAACAAGCTCCAGACAAAAGAATTAAATCACCTTGAAGGAATAAGAATAAGAATTATGTAATGCATCTCCTTCACCAATTTAAATTGACTTCAAGCAAAGGATTTGGCATACTACTTATTCTCGTTGGAAAGAATTAAAGAGGGATCTAGCACAAGCTTGGGTAAATCTTCAACAAAGCACCAGTAGGATTATGAAAAGAACAAATGAATTAAAACGATAACAACGGAAGAGGAATCTAGAATGAACCACCGTAAGAATATGGAGACGAACGAAGAGACATCAATGAAGAATATTTGGAGGACAAAGTTGAAAACTGTGAACGAAGAAATCTTCTGAAATGATGGCCTTCGGAGGATCACAAAGAAAAGAATTCAAGAATGCTTCGGATGGGTATGAAAAGAATTCCTCACAATCGGAACAATAATGAGGATGGTATGAAGCTAGAACCACGAACCTTCAAGAGAACGGGCCAAGATTAAGAGAACTCTTCTCCGGTCTCCAAATGTTGAGAATGAAGACGAGAAATGCCATGAAGAATTGTTGAGCACTCCGGAATGAAGAATTAAAAAGGTTAAACCAAAGATGAAAAGAATTGAAAACGATCTTGGAGAAGGCATGTGACTGATGGAAATCATACTTACGTCACACTTTGAAAAGAATTTGAGTATAGCTCCGGAAAACAGAAGAGTCAGGTAAGATCCTGGAAAAAAGACCTGTGGGTTAGGGCCCACTAAAGAAATCACCGTTGGAAAAGATTGCTTAAGAGATATAGCACCGGTTGAATTAAATGGCTTGAATAAGATAACAACCTCAAAATAATTTGAACGGATTAAGAATGGAATTAGGAATCTTGAACACTCCGGATATGAATAGCAAGAGGAGAATGATTAATTGGTGCACCGGAATAAAAAGCATTGTGAAAAGAGGAAAATGATAAGATCAACACCGAAATCTTGAATTATATCCACCGGCAGAATTAGAGAACAAAAGAATGATGAACTTGAAGCTCTGAGCATCTTCACGATAAATCACCGGATAAGAACAACGAAGGAAAAGAATGAAGAAACATCACATGAATAAAATGGATACTTCATTTAAGAATTCTGGCTCCAAGAAAAGAAGGGAGGGAGGGTGGGGAAAAACAAAGACAACTTGGGATGAATGAAACAGACAAATCGTCGGATTTCTCAACGGCGTCTGTATGGAATAACTTGAAGAGAAGGCACACCGGTTGAAAAGAATTTAACATGACCATCTCGATGATCAAGAAGGACTAGCACTCTCAAGGAAATATGAGAACACCGATTAGGAAGGTATGGAATCAACATTTGACATCGAAGCAACTCGAATACCAGAATCAAAACAAAACAAAGGATTGAACGAATGAATTCCGCAGGTACATCAACTTGACGAGAAGCCACTTGGAGAACAAAAAGTAAATAAAAAAGGAACAAGTTACAGATGGAACAAATACAAGATAGAAGCTTCGTCCGACATATTCGTGCTGAAAGCTCATGGAACGTGTTACAAAAGGGTTTTGTCATCCCCGGATCAGCATAGCCAAGGACCCTTTAAGATGCAACTCCCGATCAGAACAAGTCCATAAAACCACTTCACTCAATGTAGAACCCCGAACTTCATATCGAGCATCCGTTGGAAGAATGCCTAGAACTACTGGATGAACCCACCTATAGATTTCCGAAAGTTTCCAGTTATGCAATCAGGTGTTGGGGATACACGGGAAGCACCGCGCAATCAACTCTAAACCTACATCCAGGTGTATCCATCCTTCAACACATAACCAGTCTTTCTCGGAAACTGTTTACCTCGGACCTTCGAAAAGCATCCACTATAACAAGCTATGGCAATACTCTCGAACTACCTCCCCAGTACTGGGTGATGTCGGGGTTATCTTGCCACTGGCCGTATAGGAGAGATTTTTGATGTCGGCCGTCTTAAGTATTTAGTACTGCCGCGATATGCTTGTTACAATGATACCCCGAAGCTCAACTCCTCGGTAACAGGAGGCATCGAGAACAATATCCTTGTCACAAGAACATCGAAACAATCCCAGAATACTCGCGGGATCCTAAAAAAAAATTTGGTGCAATTTTGAAAGTAGAAGAGGCAAGAGTAAACGTCAGGAGTCCTCACCAGAGAGAAAGGGGATGAGAAGCAAAGAAATCCTACTCTCCGATATATATATAGGACTCAAAATATTTTCAGTGTGTGCCTAGACTCAACCGTCAACGATTCGATCAATCAGTGGGGGCTTCTAGGTCGGAGAAGGCTCTGAATACCAACTTGTAATGCCCAGGATGGGACTATACCTCCTACGTGTCGAGGCACGACTTAAACGTATAAGCCCATCCTAGAATGATCTCAAGTTTGGTATCTTTGCACGACTCATGTAAAAGAGGGATTAAAATGCAAAAGGAGATAGTTGGCTTACACTCGCCACTTCACACAATACATTACATAAGCAAGACATCATACAAAACATCACAACCCGACTACGGGTGAAGATCCAAAAGAAAGATACCAAAAACAACAAAAGCCACAGGTCAGGATCGAATCCTAGTAGAAACCACTACTGATCGTCGAACACGTCACAAGCAAACGGCCACTCTCTTCATCGGACTCCTGGTGAAGAATTGGAACCAGCTTCTGCTTCAAACTCGGCTGAACCTGCATCTGGTGTTGTAGTAACTGTGAGCCACGAGGACTCAGCAATCCCATAACCATGGGTAACAAGACTAGCAAAGCTTTGTGGGTAGGAAGAGGTAAAGTGGTGAGGTTGCAGCAGCGGCTAAGCAATATATGGTGGCTAACTTACGAGTACCAGAATAAGATGAGAAGCTACGCAAACGGTCGCAAAGGAGGTGATCGCTAAAGATCCTAACTACATACGGTCAAACATAACCCCACCGTGTTCTCTTCTCAAAGTGAAAAGAGACAGTCACGGTTACTCACACAGTTGTGTGTTTTACTTCGGATCATCTGTCAAGTTTTCTACAACCGGACATTAACAAATTCCAATCTGCCACATAACCGCGGGCACGGCTTTCGAAAGTTCATAACCCTGCAGGGGTGTTCCAACTTAGCCCATCACAAGCTCTCACGATTAGCTGAAGTGATAAATATAATATCATCACCCCTTATCTTAGGGAAAATCCGATCAGGCTCGGCATCCCGGTAGCACAAGTCATTTCGACAATGGTAAAACAAGTCCAGCAAGACCTCCCGGTGTGTCGACACCCTGATAGTAGCCGCGCGTATCTAAGTCTCAGGACACGACCGGATGGGTGATCCTACAGGTTATACCAGATACCTCGGGTTTCCCCAAGGCGGCCCCGCAGTCTCCCCGTTTGGGACCAACACCATCAGCACTGGCCCCCCCTGCTATGTAGAATTAAGAATCCTCGGGTAGCGCTAACTCCCTATGCAATTTAATTATTTATTTAAGTTGTTATTATGAGGCAAATAAAACCAATGTTGGGCCTTGCTGGAGGAGTTTTATTCAAAGTCGAACTGTCAAGGGGTCCCCATTACACCCATCGTGTTAGGAACGCAAAAATCAAGGAACATAATGCCGGTTTATCGGCGCCTAAGGTGGCATGAGTGGAACAAAACACCGAGCAAAAGGCCAAGCCTTCCACCCATGCCCAGTATATAGGTGTGTTAATAATAATTATAGATATTGTGATATAACCAACCACAAGTTCCCTCCTGGAACAGACTTCATCTTCACCTGCAACTAACAACGCTATAAGAGGAACTGAGCAAGCGAGGCTGAGCAAGCGGGTAACATAGCCAAACAGTGGTTTTGCTAGGAAGGTTTCAAATGTTAGAGGTTTCATGGCAACAAGGAGAGGCTGACATAAAAGATGGGTATCGCGACATGTAACGATAGCATCGAGACAACTAAGCATGGCAATGGTAGCAAAGGTATCCAAGGGTATGATCATCTTGCCTGGGATTCCACGAGGGAGAAGAACGGATCCATGAAGAAGACGGAGCAACACAGACGAGAGAATCCTCACAACTCCGGAATGAAACCGAAGCTATCAAGAGAAGCAAACCGGAAAGAGAACAAACAACACAGTAAACACACAAGCATAAACATGGCATACGATGCACAAACAAGGATGATGCATGTCCGGTTTAACTATGCATGGCAAAAGCACAAACAACACTACAAGTTAAGTGGAGATCAATATGCAACGAGTTGCATATTGACGAAACACCACATTTATTTATTTAGTTGACTCTCGTTATTTACAAGACAAGATTAATGTTTTTAACATGGCAAGAGGTGAAGCATAATAAAACTACACTATTAGGCATTTTAAATGAGGCCGGAAAATAACAACAACATATCCGGAAAATCCCCATGAGCATGTTTTAAAAAAAAATATAAGCAACAACAATTTAACATATGTAATGTTGTTAAATGATGCGGATGACATGATCAAGTTTATGCAATTATTAATTAAAGGTTGACTTAAAAGAGATATGAAGCATTTGTCACCGTGGTGGAAAGAAAGGGTGCCACGGCAACGATCCGAAATGATGCAAAGGCAACAACTCGGTTCCGGTAACTCGTTGAGAGTCCGATGCAAAAGGTAAGATGGCATGAGCGAGTCAAACGAGATGAAAGAGGTGGGGTGATCCCGTTGCCGGGTTCCCACGAGTCGGTGACGAGGCAACCGAGGAACAAGCCAAACGGACGAAACGGGCACGAGCACACACAAGGGAGACATTTCATACACACAACAAGCATGCAACACACGGGTCATCCACGGGGTTATACCTTCGGAACCAACGTTTCGGGGCGGTTCGAGACGTAGAGGAAGGAGTCGAAGTAGTGGAAGTAGTGGTACACGAGTCGTGGTACACGGGGCGACGGTAGTGGTACATGCCGTAGAGGGAAGTAGGTACACGGGCGACGGTAGACGTTCACGTTCCGTAGTGGTACTTGCGACGTCGGGGTGCTTGGTCGAAGACGTTCCGTAGGGGTACACGGGCGACGGTAGGGGTACTTTGGTCTCCGAGTAGTCGTTCTCGAGCTCGTAGCCGTTCGGTCGTCGTGGGAAGTAGTGGAACTTGGTCGTTTTCCGGGCGTCGGTAGTCGTACACGGGGCGTTTTGTAGATGTTCACGGAGCTCGTTCGTAGATGTACTCATTTCCGTAGATGTACACAAAACCGTAGAGGAACTTGTTGCGAAGAGGTACTTGGTCGGTTCGCCGGGTACTCGTTCGGTCATCTGTCAAGTCAACAGAACAAGCACACACAAAACACAAACAAAACTACAACAACGTTCTTGCGGGAAGGGACCCTGGCAGCGGCATGACGAGGTAGTGACGAGGCCGGGGCGGCTCCTGGCCGGAGGGAAGGACGCAGAGGCGCGGACGGAGGAAGCTGCTGGAGAGGAGGGAGCTCGGGGCGCTCTGGCCAGCGAGGAGAACGAGGCCGCACGGGGCTGCTGGGCTCGGGGCCCCGGGCTGGAGGACGCGCGAGGACAACAGCCTGGCTGGCCACGGCCATGGCGCTGCCCGACCGCGCTGGAGCGACGCACAGGAGGAGAGGAGGGTGCCTGGACGGAGGGGGAGAGCCGGGATGCGGGGAGGCCGCGGCCTCGGGCCTGGGCGTCGCTTGGCCGCTGGAGGCGAGGATGGGTGCGGGCGCTCGGGGCCAGCACGAAGGGAGGCGGTCGCAGGCCGGCGCCCCGGGCGCGCGGGAGGGAAGCTCAAAGGCGCTGGAGGGCGGAGCCTGGCCGGCCCTGGCTAGGCGCGGCGTCGAGGCGAAGGTCGCGGGGAGAAGTGGTGCTGCGGCGCTCTGGGGGGCTCGAGGGAACGGACCCAGGTGCGGGGGAGAGATCGGGCAGAGGGAAGGGAGAACGAGGAGGAAGACGGTCGAGAGGGTAAGGCAGAGGCTCGGCCTCGAAGGAAAGAAAAAGGTGCGGCGGCGGAGGGGGAAAGAAGAGCGAGGGAGAGAGCCAGGAGCCTGGGTGCGCGCTAGGGTTCGGTCCTGGCGGCTGGGCCAAGGGAGTTGGGCCGAGGCGCCCTGGGCCAAGGAGGGAGGAGGAGAGGCCTGGAGGGAGGTGGGCTGCTGCTCTTATTCTTCTTTTTATTTCTTTTTGCAGAAACAAAAGACAAGAAAAAGAGGAGGTGGTTAGGGCAAGAATTAGGACAAAGGAGTATTTTTCTGGGGCACAGAAAAATGAGCAAGGACCGAGAAAATAAGAAAGGCATGATTGGAAAATAATTCAAACATATTTGAATTTAATTCAAATAGTTTTGAACTAAAACTTGATTATAGAAGTGTCCAAAAATGTCCGGAATTTTGGAGGAGCCTCGAAACAACGGAAAAGAAATATTGGCAAGATTTTGAAGGTGAAACTCGAAGTGAAAAAGACATGAGGAAAAATGCAAGTGTGTTAAGGTGATTCCGAAGCAATGGAATAATTAATATATAGCTCCCTAAAATAATGGGAGACTTTTATATGTTATAAAGAGAAGTCACCTTCCCTCGATTTAAATGGACCGGAGGCCCACACAATTTATTAGGTTGAGATGCAAAAATAAAAAAAGACATGATGGCATGATGACATGATGCAATGCAAAAATAAATAAAACAAGCACAAAGAACACACGGGCAACCCGGAACATCTGGAATCTTCGGGACTCTTCTGGAATCTTCTGGGACGTCGGTCTCGGGCGTCACACATCAAGAAGCATGTTAAGCATAACAGGCTAAACATCAACCAAAATTATACATGGCAGAAAAAATAATCTCCAAAAGATAGCTTCAGTGAGCAGGTTTAAGCACGCTGGTAAAGCAAAACAAGTGGAAAGGTGTGCTAACTGCAACAGGCCTAACACTTAACAACAAGCAAACATAGTCATTCAAACTGTATTGTGCCGGTCTAAGTACACTGGTTATGGTTAAATAAAAATGGAAAGGCGTGTTAACTACAAGATGCAGCAACCAAATGTAGTAATTCATAATGGTATTGTTGAAACTGGTACTGATGAAATTGAACTGCACAGTTCATACTTGCACATATAGAACATCACGTTGTGAATAAATGGAATAAACAAGGCATACTACAAACAACCAAAGATAGCATTTGAAACTGAACATATGCTAACTACAAACAACTGAACAATCAAAAAAACTTTGAAAGAGGCATATGCTAGCTATAACAGGCTTAACAGCAAGCAAATATATGCATTCCTATCGGTATGTTTAAAATTGGATTGATAAAAGGTACTGCACATTAAATAATTGCACATATAGAGCATCACATTGTGAACAACTGAAATAAACAAGGCATACTGCAAACAACCAGATATAGCAATTAAAACTGGACATATTCTCACTACACTACAAAAGGGACTCGACAAAACAAATCATGGATTTTCCCCCCTGTGAAGAGGCACGACAAAACAAATCATGGGTTTCCTCACTTGTCACAGATGGTCTCATTCCTGTGGAAAGAGCACGAACCCTGGATGCGCTCCATGTTGTCGCAGATGGGCTCCTTCCCCTTGGAAGAGCACGGCTGTAGGGTGCCCTCCCTGATGTCGCACACAGGTGCTTTCCCCTTGGAAGATCAGATGGGCTCTTTCGCCTTGGAAGAGCCTGAGAGGGTGCCCTCCTCGTGGTCGCCGTTGATGAGGTCTTACTTGGAAGTTGTGGATCCCAAGCCAGCATCGTAGAACGTGTCCTTCAGAAATGACAAGGGGCTCGATGGCGATGTAGAATGGCAAATTGTTGGCAGCGAGCCAGAGGAGATCAGCAGCGGGGCCATGGATGAGATCGACAGCGGTTGAACCCGAGGGGTTGGGGGTGGGCCACTTAACCTGTGACACAACCCGCCTTAGGCCGTCGCTGTCGATCACCTCGATGTCGTAGCCGGTGGCCAAGACATGCCCGCATACTCTAGCCCGCTGCTTGAGTGCCTGCCGCCAGTAATGGTCGTCACCTTCGTCGGCGACGTCGGGCGAAGAGACCGCTATACACCTCCTTTGGGCCAGTCGCTCCTCGAGCTCCATGGGAAGCGTAGCCGGGCTTTGGCTGCGATGCTTTGGACTGGGGGATGGGGATCTATGGGAAAGGGGGCGTTTGGCAGGCATCATCTAAGAAACCCAGGGCGGCCTGGGTATGGAGATCGGTGGGTAAGCTGCACGGGCAAACCAGCAGATGTTGATAATGGAGGCCTTAAGGCAGCGGCGGCGGGGACCTTGCTAGGGTTTCGAGCGAGGGAGGGTGTGTGTGTGTACGCACGCACACAGCCGAGGAGGTTTTGGTGTGTGTGTGTGTGTGTGTGGAGGGGGGCGTGGGGTGTTTGAGGAAATGACGCGGGTACTGAAATTTTTACTACACGGGAGTGAAATGTCGGGCTACTGAAAATTTTGATGATAGTGCATCGCACACGGTACGGAGATAACAACCGTGTGTTATGAAACAGTAAAACCCTCGAGGTGGGCAGATATTTTCTAGGGATGCAGGCGGGATTGGGAACAAGAAACATCGCACATGGTCTGGAGATAACAACCGTATGTTATGAAATAGAAAAACCCTCAAGACGGGTAGATATTTTCTAGGGATGCAGGCGGGATTGGGAGCAAGAAACATCGCACATGGTCCGGAGATAACAACCATGTATTATTGAATAGAAAACCCCTCGAGGCGGGCATAGATTTTTGATAGGGGAGCCTAGTGGAGCCCAATGTACTATGCGGATGTGTGCGTGACAGGTGCACCGGCGTGGCACACGCTTAGTTTGAGTGTACCGTGTCTGTTGCGTCATCCGACTTGTCTAATGTTCATAAATTTGGCAAAAAATGATGCAGGAGAGGGTCAGAACACGAACACACTTGCATGCGGACCAAATTTAAGTATCAAAAGGGTGGTTTGACTTTCAAATACCAAATGCAAATTCGATGTGGTGCCTCTCTCACAAAGCGCACGGTATTGCTTGCCCCCCCTCGTGTCGGCACGAAGGGAATCCTAAGCTATGAATGCATGCCCCCTCCCCCCAACCGAGGTACACCTAGCAAAGTGCGAAGTAGCTAGCAGACCCCTTCCTCCCTCGTGTCGGCAAGAAGGGAATCCTAAGCTATGAATGCATGCCCCCCTAACCGAGGTTCATTCACGTAGCAAAGTGTGAAGTAGCTAGCAGCCCC
>LR738715.1:340191954-340202445 GCA_902687465.1 Secale cereale
CACACACTTTCGGTCGGCAGGCTAGAGAGGCATATATATCAGCAAGATGGATCGTAAAACCGACCAAGAAGAATCCACCTTGGTCGTCCAACCTCTCTCCGTATTGTTGGTCAAAGTGATGGCCGTCCACGTGTCACAACCCTAGTTCTGGTATGCACTAGGCTAGCTTGGTGTTTGCATCATGTTTAGTTTTCAAATGAATTTGAATTGGGGACTTGTGAAACCCTCAGAAACCCTTTTGAAAAATGACCCAGATAAAAATTGCTCCAAAAAGGTCCAAGAAAATGTTCATGTTTCTCTCTGAAAATATTGGCCAGAGATAAAAATCAAACCAATATTATTAGGAGCTCATAAATATTTATTTGGGGCTTTTGGAATTAATGCAATAAATATTTGCATTGGATATATGTATTTTATATATGTCCAATAATTCTGGAATTTGTGTGGGGCTTTGGAATACTCCTTCTAGTCCCTGCACAATTGTCAGAATAATTTAAATGATTTTCTTTAAAATCAAAACATAATTACAGAAATAGAAAACAGAAAAGGAAAGGAAAACTTACCTTACCTGGGCCACTTGCTGGCCTGGCACTGGGCCGGCCCAGCTGCCAGTCGTCGTCCTCCTGGCGACGACAGGAGGCAGGGGCACGCGCCCGCCGCTCTCGCGCATGGCCGCCACGCCTCCTGCCTGCCTGCCCTCTCCCTCGCCGCTCTGGACGCGTGGAAGACGTCACGCGACGCACTAGACCCCTCTTGCACTCTCCCGTGGTTTCCCCTCCTCTCCCTCTCTCTCTTTCTCTCGCACCCCCGAACGCCGCCGTCGTCGTTGCTCGCCGCTGCCGTGGCCACAGGCTACCCCACACCCAGCCAACGTGCCCGAGAGCTCCGCCATCTCATCCCCGTCCTCTCCATCGAGTCACGCGTTGCTGGACGCCCTGAGGAGCTGCCACCGCCAACTTCTTCATCGCCGGCCGCCGGAGATCCCCTCCGCCGCCCTGTTCGCTCCGGCCCTCCTCCGAGCTCTCCGCCTGCACCGCTGCGACCGCGGTGAGCCTCTCCCTCGAACCCCGCCCTCCGTTTCGCCGTTCTCCCGCCGTAGCCATGCCACCCACCGGGCCCAAGCGGTTGCGCCGCCGTGTTTCCTCTCCGCCGTGGCTAGAGCCACCGTGGCTTGCAACTTGGCGCGTCTCTGCGTTTGCCACACTGCCAGGAGCCCGTAGCACCCCTCCTCTGGCCTCCCCGTGCCCCGTAGCGCCGTTTCCGACGAGGCCCGAACTCCGGCGCCGCTGCGAGCTTCGTTCCGGCCAGCTCCGACGCCCCCGCAACCTCCCGTTGGCGTGGATGGATGCGGGCGAGCCTCTGCAGCCTGCAGATGGCCTCGGCCGTCCATTTGGACGCCGGGGGCCCAATCTCGATGCCCTCCGCCGCGTTTGCTGCCGCTGGCGGCTAAACGCCGGCGTGTTAGCCGGGGTTTGACCAGGATTTGACCCTTGGGTCAGTGACAGGTGGGTCCCCCTAGTTAGTTGACCAGATTAGTGTTAATTAATTAGTTTAGTTAATTAGTGTAGTTACTGACTTGTGGGCCCAGCCCTGCTGATTTTTGTTAGGATTAGTTTTAGTGTTAATTAACTCAGTTAATTAACTGAGTCACTCACAAGTGGACCCCACTGTCAGGTTTGACTCTGGTCAGCCTGGTTGACCTGCTAACGTCCTGTTTTGGTCATGCTGACGCAGTATTCCAGTTCTGGAATTTAAATAAATCTTAAATGATTTATTTATTTTAGAAATTGGTTTAAACTTCAAAAAATCACAGAAATTCAACCGTAGCTCAGAATGAAATAATTTATATATGAAAAATTATCAGAAAAATTCAATCTATCCATCTGTACCATTTTCATGCATGACAAATGAAGTTATACCTACTAAATATATGAAAACACATAAATGGCATTTGAAAATGCTTATTTTAGAGTTGCATTTGAACCCTTGGTTCAAATGGAATTCAACCAAATAAAATGCTAGTTGTATTAGCTCAACAACATCATATCTTAATGCCATATTCATGCATCATATTGTTGCATATGCTTGTGTTTGATTGCTGGAACCGTCCTTCTCGATAGGTTCTGCTCCGGAGACCGTTCCAGAGTACCTGTCAGAGGAGCAGTGCTCTACACGTTGTTATACCAGGCAAGCAAACCCCTTTGTTCATTTCGATACAATCCTACTCTCTCGCTCCTGCTCCCTATTATTGCATTAGGACAACAACGATTCAACTGCTACTTTATGATGTGGTAGTTGAACCCATTCCTCTACATGACCTGTCATTGCCACAGTAAATAGTTGAAACCCACTAGTATGTGTAGGAGTTGATTGAAGCCATGTTGTGTTCTTACCATGCCTTGCTTGCTATTGCTTAGAGTGTGTCAGGTCTGATTCATTGGGAATGAATTGGAGTGCAGTGATATGTTCTGATGCTGAGCGTTAAGTGTGTGAACATGATTTGGTAAAGGTAGCGGTGAGAGGCCATGTAGGAGTACATGGTGGGTTGTCTCACTGGAACCGTCTTAAGCACTGAGTTCTGTGTATGTTGTCCAATGACTAGCTACTACCACACATTGGGTTTCGGTAACTCGGCCCCTCTCGGCTTATTAATCAACTTGATCTCTGTCCAGGAGTCGCAACTAGTTTCTGGTGTTTATAGGTAGTGTTATTTCTCTACCAAGTGGCACTCGGCAGGGTGGGCTTGGGACAGACTAGGCACACGTGGCCCGGTGTACCAAGTGGCACCCGGATGGTGGGCTCGGGAACCCTGTACACATCGTTTGTGGCCGTGATGGAAACCTCGGCCGGACTCCCTTACGGATGGAACTCGAATAGGCGATAAACCTGGACTAGAGTCTTCTGTGGTTAGTCAGGTCGTGGCCGACACCCTCGCCAGGCTTCCGCTTGAAGGTTTCCGAGATACACGACGTGTACATGGCGGTAAGTGGCGAGAGCGTGTGTGAAGAAGTACACCCCTGCAGGGTTTATCATGATCTATTCGAATAGCCGGGTCCACGGTTATGGACTTCTTGGATGCTTACGTGGTACATAGACAACTGAAAGTGGATACCCTAAAATACTCAAGACAAGTGTGAGTGCTATGTATGGCCTTCTCGTAGGGAGACGGGGATGTATCCATAGTGGTGTATTTGGTGGTGTTTAGTGGACTCGTGTGCACCACCTCAAAAAGTTACCAGCAATCATAGTACAGGATAGCCACTGAGTCAAAGCTGGCTTGCTGCAACTAAACCCCACTATGCCTTCTTGATACAAATGCATGTATGATAGGATCTGATGTAAGTCTTGCTGAGTACCTTTGTACTCATGTTTGCCTATTTATGTTTTGCAGATGAGACTTCTGTCTCTCTAGTAGTTCTGCTTGGACTTCGACAAGTAGCTTGTTACCTCAGCTACGATCTTGGACGAGTGTTGTAGATAGTCAGGCTCTCCAGCCTTTTTGATTTGTAGATGTCTGTACTCTGACATGTTGTGCTTCCGCTTGTTGCTTGTATGCTCTGAATGTTGGGTCATGAGACCTATGTTTGTAATATCTGGCTCCTCGGAGCCTAATGAATAAATACTTTGTTCTTAGAGTCTTGTTGTGATGCCATGTTGTATTTGCGCATATTGAGCATATTGTGTGTATGTTATTGAAATGCTTGGTATGTGTGGGATCCGACACCAAGTTGTTTACCCTTGGTAGCCTATCTTACAGGGAAATGTCTCCTAGTGCATCCACTGAGCCTTGGTATCTTGCTACTGCTCCGGAACACTTAGGTTGACCGGCATGTGTCCTTCTTCGTTCCTGTGTCTGCCCCTTAGGGGAAATGTCACGCGCTTTTCCTTAAGTCCTTGTAGCTTGCTACGACTTGGGTTCATACGTTGATGACCGACACGTTCGTTGCTGGGTCATGTATGCATGTCTCTGTAATTTAGTGCCACCTTTTGTTTATAACTGGTCATGTCGGCCCGGGTTCTCTGTCACATGGATGCTAGCGACACTATCATATACGTGAGCCAAAATGCGCAAACGGTCCCGGGCCAGGTAAGGTGGCACCCGTGGGATACCGTGCGTGAGGATGCAAAGTGATATGGTGTGTTACATGCTAGACCGGTGTGACTTAGGATCGGGGTCCCGACAGCTTTGGTATCAGAGCCAGGCTGCCTGTAGGATTACCAAGCCAAACTAGTCGAAGTTGAGTCTAGAAATTCTTTAGCTATATAAGGGAATTGATTGTGGAAGGGAACGTAAGGCTCTTTTTACTCCTTATACCTCATGTCTTCTGATCTGAGTCATCCTACCTTTCCTACGGGGTTAAGGAACTAGGCTTTCTCTTTCGTCTATCAGGATCACGAGTTACTACTCCGTAGTTCCATGGGATTGGTTGATCAGAGTCCTACTCCTGTTTTCAAGTTCTTCCGGTGTAGTTTGTTTAGCACTGTCACAGAACCTTGAGTGATGATGTTGAGTTGTTGTACTACCCTTTGTTAGCAGGATGTCTTATTCTGAGCATTTTACTGCCATTATGCTGCCGGAATTATCCTAGTAGCTCGAGAGATACTAACTTCTTATTCTACCTTATGCATCCTATATTGATGATGTTTCCGTCCTCGGTTTCGTTTCTCAGGATGTCTTCAATTAAGTGAAGCTCAGCTGCTCGTAGACAAAATCCCAGAGGTGGTAGGGATGAGGAGGATCCTCCCGACCAGCCTTCGTTGACAGGTTTAATGTTAGAGATGGAGAGGAACAAGCGAGAGTCTAACCGCTTGTTGGCACGTATTGAGGAGAACACCACACATTAGTGCAAAGAGTCAGCAACCATCTATGACTTCATTCGTCTGAAACCACCCACCTTCCATCATCCCATTGAGCCGCTCGATGCAGATGACTAGCTCCGTAGTATCACTCACAAGCTGCGTTCTGCGAACATAGCTGAAGAGGACAAGGTCATCTATGCCACTTATCACCTGGAAGGTCCTGCTAGTCTTTGGTGGCAGAACTATGAGGCCATGAATCCAGCTGGCCAGATTCCTACCTGGAGAGATTTCACTGAGGCTTTTCGCGAGCATCACATTCCTCAAGCTCTCATCGATCGCAAGAGAGAAGAGTTCTGTAGTCTTACCCAGGCTAAGATGGTTGTTGATGCTTACAGTAGAGAGTTTGAGAACCTCGCCCGCTATGCTACAGAAGAAGTGTCCACGGACGCCAAGAAGCAGGCTAGGTTCCGGAAAGGTCTCAACCCCAAGTTGCGTCGTGATCTCCACCTGCATCATTGCAACACATTCCAGGCTCTTGTGAACAAGGCCATCGATGCAGAGACCGCTCAGCTCACTTACGAGGAGTCTCGTAAGCACACCCTTGATTTGGGATCTTCCTCCGGTTCTAGTTCTCAGAAGCGCCGGATTTGGGTTCCAAACTCCGCTCTTCCACCCAGATATCCTCCGAGGCCATATTATGAGGTGCCTCATCCAGCTCAGTTTTATGCTCCTCCCAAGCCTATTGGTAAACCGCTTGTCAATGCGGGTCCACGATCTACCTCAGGGACTTGCTTCACATGAGGAAAGCTAGGACACTATACATGTGACTGCTCTCAGGCCAGTCTTGCTCCACCCCAGCCCGAGAAGTCCGTTCTTCGTGGTAAGCCACCACGCAAGACGACCAGTGCAATTTCAGCTCCCACTAAACATGGACGTGTGCATCATGTCTCAGCTAAAGACGCTCATGATGATCCAAATGTCGTTCTTGGTACACTCCTTGTCAATTGCCATTTGGCTTCGGTTCTGTTCGATACCAGAGCATCTCACTCCTTCATCTCTGAAGGCTATGCCGGTTTGGACGACATGTCATTTTGTGATATGCCAACTCCGCTTGAAATCCAAACCCCAGGGTCTAGATGGCAAACTACCAGAATAAGCCATGTTAATGGAATACTTGTTGACAGACTGGTATTCCTTGCCTCACTTATATCCCTCAAATCTTCGGATATCAACATCATCTTGGGTATGACTGGATGACAGCTCATCATGCCAAGATTGATTGTTACACTAGGTCTGTTCAGCCTACACATCCGTCTGGCAAGATAGTCACTGTCTCCACTAGAGTTGCAAAGCGTCAACTCTATTCTCTTAATGCCAGCCCCCTCCCAGACCTTGAAGATATCTCGGTAGTCCGTGACTTTCTGGATGTCTTTCCAGAGGAACTACCAGGTGTTCCACCTGATAGGGATGTAGAGTTTGTCATAGATCTTATCCCAGGAACTGTTCCAATTTCTAGGAGACCTTACAAGATGGCACCCCTAGAATTAGCTGAGCTTAAGGAACAACTTGATGAGTCCTTGAAAAAGGGTTTCATCCATCCTAGTTCTTCTCCATGGGCTTGTTGCGTCCTCTTCGTCAAGAAGAAGGATGGCACGGAACGGATGGTTGTAGATTATCGTCCCGTTAATTTGGTCACGATAAAGAACAAGTATCCGCTCCCCAGGATCAACGACCTGTATGATCAGCTCGCTAGATCCTCAGTCTTCTCCAAGATGGATTTGAGGCTAGGCTACCATCAAATCAAGATCAGAAACGGAGACATTCCTAAGACGGCTTTTGTCACTCGTTACGGTCAGTACGAGTACACCGTCATGTCTTTTGGTCTAACCAATGCTCCAGCCACTTTCTCCCGCTTGATGAACTCGATCTTCATGGAGTACTTAGATAAGTTCGTCGTGGTTTACCTCGATGATATTCTGATCTACTCGAAGAACGAGGAAGAGCATGCCGAACATCTTAGATTGGTGTTGGAAAAACTCAGAGAGCACCGCCTTTATGCCAAGTTCTCCAAGTGTGAATTTTGGTTGCCAGAAGTGACCTATCTCGGCCACGTAATCTCTGGTAAGGGCATTGCTGTCAATCCCGAGAGAGTTCAGGCCATTCTTGATTGGACTCCACCTAAAACAGTTAAACAAGTTAGGAGTTTCCTTGGTCTAGCCAACTATTGTCGCCGCTTTGTTGAGAACTTCTCGAAAGTGGCCAAACCTCTCACGGAACTTCTCAAGAAAGATAAAAAGTTTGAGTGGTCCCCACAGTGTGAGCACAGTTTTCAGGAACTGAAAAGACGCATGACTTCTGCTCCCATACTTGTGCCATCGGATTTCACTAAGGACTTTGTTATCTACTGTGATGCCTCACGACAGGGACTAGGTTGCATTCTTATGCAGGATCGTCATGTGATTGCCTATGCATCTCGACAGTTGCATCCACATGAGGAGAATTATCCTACACATGATCTAGAGCTTGCAGCCGTAGTCTATGCACTTAAGACCTAGAGACATTACCTCCTTGGTAATCGTTTCGAGATCTACACCGATCACCTGAGTCTCAAGTATATCTTCACCCAGCCAGATTTGAACCTTAGGCAAAGAAGTTGGTTGGAGTTGATCTCAGATTACGACTTAGGGATTACTTACACCCGAGGCAAGGCCAATGTCATGGCTGATGCTTTAAGTCGTAAGTCATATTTGCAACAATCTCATGTTGCAGCAGGGCCAACCACTTCTCCATGAGGAATTATGCAAGCTTAACCTTCACATTGCTCCTCACGGATTCCTTTCCACCTTGGTGGCGAAACCTAACATTGAGGATCAGATCATTGCTGACCAGAAGTTTGATAGGGGTGTTACCTGCATCAAGAGAAACATTAAGAAGGGAGTTGGTGGATGTTTCTCTATGGATGATCGAGGTGTTGTGTTCTTTGAGAATCGCTTGGTGGTTCCCAAGAATCAACATCTGCGATAACTGATCCTTAAGGAGGCTCATGAATCTCCTCTCACGGTTCATCCCAGTAGTACTAAGATGTATCAGGACCTACGCCAGAGGTTCTGGTGGACTAGGATGAAGAGAGAAATTGCTGAGTTCATTGCTAAATGTGACGTTTGCTGTCGCGTTAAGGCAGAACATCAAAGACCTGCTGGCACCTTTCAGCCTTTAGCTATTCCTGAGTGGAAATGGGATAAAGTTGGTATGGATTTCATCACCGGCTTTCCCAGGACCAAGAGAGGGAATAATGCTATCTTCGTAGTCATTGACCGTCTGTCCAAAGTGGCTCACTTCCTACCTGTTCCAGAGAGTATCACTGCTAGTCAGCTCCCTGACTTGTATATCTCCCGAATAGTGTCACTTCATGGTATCCCACTAGAGATCAATTCAGACCGTGGTAGTCTTTTCACTTCACATTTCTGGGAGAGTTTCCAAACTGCCATGGGCACCCATCTTTCTTTCAGTACCGCTTTCCACCCTCAATCAAGTGGTCAGGTGGAACGGGTCAACCAAATTCTCGAAGACATGCTTAGAGCTTGCGTTATCTCATTCGGTATGGATTGGGAGAAATGTCTTCCTTTCGCCGAGTTTTCTTATAACAATAGCTATCAATCCAGTCTCAAGAAAGCTCCTTTTGAGAAACTCTATGGACGAAGATGTCGAACACCTTTGAACTGGTCAGAAACCAGTGAAAGACAATTCTTTGGACCGGACAAGATCCAGGAAGCAGAAGAGCAAGTTCGCATCATTCGTGAGAATTTGAAAACAGCCCAGTCTCGTCAAAAGAGCCAGTATGATCGCCATCATAAGGAAGTGGCTTATGAAGTTGGCGACAAGGCTTATCTTCGGGTTACCCCTTTGAAGGGTACCCATCGTTTCGGTATCAACGGAAAATTGTCTCCTCGTTACATTGGTCCTTTTCGCATTCTCGCTAAACGAGGAGAGGTTGCCTACCAGTTGGAACTACCCCCACATCTTTCTCGAGTACATGATGTGTTCCACGTCTCTCAACTCAGGCGTTGCTTCTCGGATCCCATCCGCGGAGTGGACCACGAAACGCTTGATCTCCAAGATAACCTCACAAATCGAGAGTACCCCATTTGCATTCTGGATCAAGCAGAGCGTGTCACTCGACGACATAACATCAAGTTTCTCAAGGTTCAGTGGTCTCATCATTCTGAGAGAGAAGCTACATGGGAGCGAGAAGATCGTCTCCGACTGGAGTACCCCACCTTCTTTCCACCGACTCCTGAATCTCGGGACGAGATTCTTTCGAGTGGGGGCGAGTTGTCACAACCCTAGTTCTGGTATGCACTAGGCTAGCTTGGTGTTTGCATCATGTTTAGTTTTCTAATGAATTAGAATTGGGGACTTGTGTAACCCTCAAAAACCCTTTTGAAAAATGACCCAGATAAAAATTGCTCCAAAAAGGTCCAAGAAAATGTTCATGTTGCTCTCTGAAAATATTGGCTAGAGATAAAAATCAAACCAATATTATTAGGAGCTCATAAATATTTATTTGGGGCTTTTGGAATTAATGCAATAAATATTTGCATTGGATATATATATTTATTATATATTTTATATATGTCCAATAATTCTGGAATTTGTGTGGGGCTTTGGAATACTCCTTCTAGTCCCTACACAATTGTCAGAATAATTTAAATGATTTTCTTTAAAATCAAAACATAATTACAGAAATAGAAAACAGAAAAGGAAAGGAAAACTTACCTTACCTGGGCCACTTGCTGGCCTGGCACTGGGCCGGCCCAGCTGCCAGTATTCGTCCTCCTGGCGACGACAGGAGGCAGGGACACGCGCCTGCCGCTCTCGCGCATGGCCACCATGCCTCCTGCCTGCCTGCCCTCTCCCTCGCCGCTCTGGACGCCTGGAAGACGCCACGTGGCGCACTGGACCCCTCTCGCACTCTCCCGTGGTTTCCCCTCCTCTCCCTCGCTCTCTCTCTCTCGCACCCCCGAACGCCGCCGTCGCCGTCGCTCGCCGCTGCCGTGGCCACAGGCTACCCCACACCCAGCCAACGTGCCCGAGAGCTCCGCCACCTCATCCCCGTCCTCTTCGTCGAGTCACGCGTCGCCGGACGCCATGAGGAGCTGCCACTACCAACTTCTTCATCGCCGGCCGCCGGTGATCCCCTCCGCCGCCCTGCTCGCTCCGGCCCTCCTCCGAGCTCTCCGCCTGCACCGCTGCAACCGCCGTGAGCCTCTCCCTCGAACCCCGCCCTCCATTTCGCCGTTCTCACGCCGTAGCCATGCCACCCACCGGACCCAAGCGGTTGCGCCGCCGTGTTTCCTCTCCGCCGTGGCCAGAGCCACCGTGGCTTGCAACTTGGCGCGTCTCCGCGTTTGCCACACTGCCAGGAGCCCGTAGCACCCCTCCTTTGGCCTCCCCGTGCCCCGTAGCGTCGTTTCCGACGAGGCCCAAACTCCGGCGCCGCCGCGAGCTTCGTTCCGGCCAGCTCCGGCGCCCCCGCAACCTCCCGTTGGCGTGGATGGATGCGAGCGAGCCTCCGCAGCCTGTAGATGGCCTCGGCCGTCCATTTGGACGCCGGGGGCCCAATCCCGACGCCCTCCGCCGCGTTTGCTGCCGCCGGCGGCTAAACGCCGGCGTGTTAGCCGGGGTTTGACC
>LR738715.1:340202455-340217247 GCA_902687465.1 Secale cereale
GTAGCCATGCCACCCACCGGACCCAAGCGGTTGCGCCGCCGTGTTTCCTCTCCGCCGTGGCCAGAGCCACCGTGGCTTGCAACTTGGCGCGTCTCCGCGTTTGCCACACTGCCAGGAGCCCGTAGCACCCCTCCTTTGGCCTCCCCGTGCCCCGTAGCGTCGTTTCCGACGAGGCCCAAACTCCGGCGCCGTCGCGAGCTTCGTTCCGGCCAGCTCCGGCGCCCCCGCAACCTCCCGTTGGCGTGGATGGATGCGAGCGAGCCTCCGCAGCCTGTAGATGGCCTCGGCCGTCCATTTGGACGCCGGGGGCCCAATCCCGACGCCCTCCGCCGCGTTTGCTGCCGCCGGCGGCTAAACGCCGGCGTGTTAGCCGGGGTTTGACCCTTAGGTCAGTGACAGGTGGGCCCCCCCAGTTAGTTGACCAGATTAGTGTTAATTTTAGTTTAGTTAATTAGTGTAGTGACTGACTTGTGGGCCCAGCCCTGCTGATTTTTGTTAGGATTAGTTTTAGTGTTAATTAACTTAGTTAATTATCTGAGTCACTGACCAGTGGACCCCACTGTCAGGTTTGACTCTGGTTAGCCTGGTTGACCTGCTGATGTCATGTTTTGGTCATGCTAACACAGTATTCTAGTTCTATAATTTAAATAAATCTTAAATGATTTATATATTTCAGAAATTGGTTTAAACTTCAAAAAATCACAGAAATTCAACCGTAGCTCAGAATGAAATAATTTATATATGAAAAATTATCAGAAAAATTCAATCTATCCATCTGAACCATTTTCATGCATGACAAATGAAGTTACACCTACTGAATATATGAAAACACATAAATGGCATTTAAAAATGCTTATTTTAGAGTTGCATTTGAACCCTTGGTTCAAATGGAATTCAACCAAATAAAATGCTAGTTGCATTAGCTCAACAACATCATATCTTCATGCCATATTCATGCATCATATTGTTGCATATGCTTGTGTTTGATTGCTGGAACCGTCCTTCTCGATAGGTTCGGCTCCGGAGACCGTTCCAGAGTACCTGTCAGAGGAGCAGTGCTCTTCACGTTGTTATACCAGGCAAGCAAACCCCTTTGTTCATTCCGATACAATCCTACTCTCTCGCTCCTGCTCCCTGTTATTGCATTAGGACAATAATGATTCAACTGCTACTTTATGCTGCGGTAGTTGAACCCATTCCTCTACATGACCTGTCATTGCCACAGTAAATAGTTGAACCCCACTAGTATGTGTAGGAGTTGATTGAAGCCATGTTGTGTTCTTACCATGCCTTGCTTGCTATTGCTTAGAGTGTGTCAGGTCTGATTCATTGGGAATGAATTGTAGTGCAGTGATATGTTCTGATGCTGAGCGTGAAGTGTGTGAACACGATTTGGTAAAGGTAGCGGTGAGAGGCCATGTAGGAGTACATGGTAGGTTGTCTCACTGGAACCGTCTTAAGCACTGAGTTCTGTGTATGTTGTCCAATGACTAGCTACTACCACACATTGGGTTCCGGTAACTCGACCCCTCTCGGCTTATTAATCAACTTGATCTCTGTCCAGGAGTCGCAACCAGTTTCTGGTGTTTGTAGGTAGTGTTATTTCTCTACCAAGTGGCACCCGGTAGGGTGGGATTGGGACAGACTAGGCACACGTGGCCCGATGTACCGAGTGGCACCCAGATGGTGGGCTCGGGAACCCTGTACACATTGTTTGGGGCCGTGATGGAAACCTCGGCCGGACTCCCTTGCGGATGGAACCCGAATAGGCGATAAACCTGGACTAGAGTCTTGTGTGGTTAGTCAGGTCGTGGCCAACACCCTCGCCAGTCTTCCGCTTGAAGGTTGCCGAGATACACGACGTGTACATGGCGGCAAGTGACGAGAGTGTGTGTGAAGAAGTACACCCCTGCAGGGTTTATCATGATCTATTCGAATAGCCGGGTCCACGGTTATGGACTTCTTGGATGCTTACGTGGTACATAGACAACTGAAAGTGGATACCCTAAAATACTCAAGACAAGTGTGAGTGCTATGGATGGCCTTCTCGTAGGGAGACGAGGATGAATCCATAGTGGTGTATTTGGTGGTGTTTAGTGGACTCGTGTGCGCCACCTCAAAAAGTTACCAGCAATCGTAGTACAGGATAGCCACTGAGTCAAAGTTGGCTTGCTGCAACTAAACCCCACTATGCCTTCTTGATACAAATGCATGTATGATAGGATCTGATGTAAGTCTTGTTGAGTACCTTTGTACTCATGTTAGCCTATTTATGTTTTGCAGATGAGACTTCTGTCTCTCTAGTAGTTCTGCTTGGACTTCGACAAGTAGCTTGTTACCTCAGCTACGATCTTGGACGAGTGTTGTAGATAGTCAGGCTCTCCAGGCTTTTTCATTTGTAGATGTCTGTACTCAGACATGTTGTGCTTCCGCTTGTTGCTTGTATGCTTTGAATGTTGGGTCATGAGACCTATGTTTGTAATATCTGGCTCCTCGGAGCCTAATGAATAAATACTTTGTTCTTAGAGTCTTGTTGTGATGCCATGTTGTATTTGCACATATTGAGCATATTGTGTGTATGTTATTGAAATGCTTGGTATGTGTGGGATCTGAAACCTAGTTGTTTACCCTTGGTAGCCTATCTTACAGGGAAATGTCTCCTTGTGCTTCCACTAAGCCTTGGTAGCTTGCTACTGCTCCGGAACACTTAGGCTGACCGGCATGTGTCCTTCTTCGTTCCTGTGTCTGTCCCTTAGGGGAAATGTCACGCGTTGTTCCTTAAGTCCTTGTAGCTTGCTACGACTTGGGTTCATACGTTGATGACCGACACGTTCGTTGCTGGGTCATGTATGCCTGTCTCTGTAATTTAGTGCCACCTTTGGTTTATAACTGGTCATGTCGGCCCGGGTTCTCTGTCATATGGATGCTAGCGACACTATCATATACGTGAGCCAAAATGCGCAAAAGGTCCCGGGCCAGGTAAGGTGGCACCCGCGGGATACCGTGCGTGAGGCCGCAAAGTGATATGGTGTGTTACATGCTAGACCAGTGTGACTTAGGATCAGGGTCCCGACACCATGCGACCCCGGAGATGGGCTAGATCGCCAATAATCACGCAAGTAGCTAGTCCCCGAAGACAACCACTGCATGCGTGTGGCCCAAACATATGTATGGAGAGGTGTGTTTTTGAGTAACAATGGAACAACTTTGATGTGGCACCGTGATTTCTAACTAGAAATCCCCGCACTGAGTGAGGGTTAGGTTGACGATGCATATGTATGTTACACCACACTTCAAGCCAACAACAGGCATTCATGCATGCAAGCATGCATAGTATATGCGCTCAAACTTAATTAGGTCTGAATCCCACCATGACCTATATTACGATAACACGAACCAAATGAAGAATCTGTCATGGTAACCTATCTTGTTGTTGGTCAAGGTGATCATGGATGTCCACGCAGGCCCACAAATATATAGGCTTGTTGCCGATAACCACGCGAGGGAGTGTATCGTTCGAAGGCAACCACACATGCATATGTATGGAGGTGATGCGTGCATGCATGTTTGAATACACAACATTGACGTGGCGCATGTGTCAAAAATCGTACACTAGCTCCTCACACAGAGCGAGATCAGTTCATGATGTGTCGTTGTACTAGCCACTTCGACTCGATGGGAGAGATTCATGCGTACACATGCATGTGTGTGTGCTCAAACTGTATCATGCATGCCATCCCAAAGGAAAAATAGTAACCCTTCCTAAGTCAAATTAACCTCTCTTGTTGTCCCGCAAAAACTAGTGATGGACCAAGCGGGCCCACAGATGGAAAGCATCGATATCGCTAATAACCGCTTAAGTGGGTGTGAGAGGACAACCACCACCGCTTTGCATATGGGCCAAACATATATATGTTGAATATCAAAAATGCACAACTTTGATGTGCCAAATGCCTCAAAAACCGTAAACCATGCACCCACACAAAGTGAGGTTCATATCAAGCGTACTACATATGATGGTCCCCTTCCCCCCTCTTCACCGCATACTACATGCTCCCGCCGTAATATATGTACAACCCAAAAGAATCCTCATTGATGGTGAAATTAATTAACCTCTCCTGATGTAGGTCAAAGTGATGCATGCATGCATCGATGATGGCCTCGTGGGCCCACAGATGGAAGCGTCACACGTGAGTGTCCTATCTAGGATATGCATGTGGCCCAAAAAGGTGTTGTGTGATGTTTGAATAACGAATTTAACAATTTTGATGTGGCATGTGCCTCGGTAACCAAAAAGTCCCGACAGTGAGTGAGGTGTACTTGTTCACGCACGCGTACATATAGTATATATGGTAGTCCCCTCCCACCTCTTCGACGCGTACTATATACAACCATAACACAAACAAAAAAGATTCTACCTTGCTGGTCAAATTAACCTCATTGTCGGCTGTTCGTCAAAGTGATGGATGATGACCTCGCGGGCCCACAGAAAGCGTCACATGCAAGTATCGAGTGTCGTGTAGGACAACCAATGACTACATGTGGCCAAGACATTTATGTATGAAAGGGTTGTGTAATGTATGAAATAACAATTTCACGACTCTGATGTGGCACCGGCCTGCCTAACAAAACAGCTAACCCACACGGTGGCTCACAACTCGTAGTGTACTGCGAGCCACCCGCCACCCCCAGACGCACACACCCACACACGCACCGCGAATCCACCGCAACTACGATGCATGTTAAATTAATTATCTCGCGGTGAACATACATGTTACCAAAGGAGGGACATTTTAATTTAAAAAAAATCACAGAGATCATTAAGACGTTTTAGTACATTGATTGATTGATTTTCTACAGGTATAATGTGCAAAAATCAAATTTGAGCTACATGCACACGTTACAGTGCACCTAAATGGATTGCAAAAACACATGTGTCTCATTGGGTGCATGTTTACTCCCCGTGCAACAAATTTCAAACATTGAGAATCTTGATTTTTAAATTCTAGTACATCCAAAACTTATTTGAAGTTCATGAAACTTATTGTGTTGTCATATGGACACAAATACAAGGTGGCATTGTACATTTTTTGTCAAATTTGAGACCAGTTTTTTGTAATATTTATGTAATTACAGATGGGAGATTATTAATAATTGGGAACCAATATCCCAAACGGATTATTTATTCGGTTAAGCAATAAAGTGGCAGCATTAATCATCCAAATAGAAAAACAATATACGTGCCGCCGCGCGACCTGTGTGGCGTGCGAGCAGGCGTGAGTTGACGGAACGCATGCAAGCAGTCCACCGCACAGGCAGACGGGAAGGCGTGCGTGCAAGCGTGTGAATTGACGGAGGTGTGCTCACTGCGCAGTGTCATCGGGAGGCGTGCTAGTAGCTGTGTGAAACTTTGGTAGGCATGCCAGCAGTCCGGTGTGTATGCTCACCGGGAGGCGAGCCATTGGTTTGACCGTCGCCCGCCTCTCTCCCACAACTACCACTACTCCATATTAATGGTGCGTCCGACCGTCCGCACCCCCCATCCTTGCTACGCACACACAGTCCTTTCTCTCTGCTTGCATCCTCGACACCGCTCTCACTCCTGAAAGTCGTCAGAGGATGCCGCCTAAGCGCCCCATTGGAGGGAGTGGTGACACCGGGGCTGTTAAAGCACCGGAGCACGGCGTGGAGATGGAGATAGAGGTTGCTGTCACCACCTGCGAGTTATCGCTGAACCCTGACTTCATCGACAGCGTCGAGCTTCCACAGCCGGAGACGGAGTTCCACACCGACTCCGACGACCACTCCGATGACGACTCCGATGACCACTCCGGCGATGACTCCGACGACGACGGATAGCTGGTTAGTCATCTATACCGATTTCTTTGTCAAATAGATCATAGGGTTTCTCTGGTTACTCCTGCCTCCCCCTTTTTGGAGTAGAAATCATGTGATTATGTTCTCCCAATCCATGAAATCTGAGTAAGTTTCGTTAGATCTGTGTATTGTATTGATTGTTTGAATGGTACAGGTGATAAGTGATTAGTTGTTTCATCTGTGCAAATGATTTCTGCTAGTAATCCTACTAGGGTTAGTGTTCGTGCTAATAATTCCTAGCCAGGACTTGACAATTGATTTTGAATGACCTACATATGTTTATGCCATTATTTTCTTCAAGATTGGCCTGTACATAGATGACTGTGCTTAAAAATCGAACCATAATCTCTGGATATGTATAATTAAATAGCCATAAATTCCTAAGCATACTTCACGGCATGTAATCAGTGATTTGATGCCAAATTTGTTTTACTATTTATATAGGTGTTATCTGACGATGTGGACATCAAGGATGAAGATGCCTAGAGGAGGTACAAGAGGCGAATCCCGAGGGAGCTTTGTGCGGGAATGCATAACAGACATATTAGGACCTGGAACGACGGCTATGGATGCCCATTTTGCAACCACAAGCTTCACGACGCGTATCTAAGTGTTTTGTTGCATGCAAGAGGACGGGCCGTGATACGTCTCCAACGTATCTATAATTTTTTATTGTACCATGCTATTATATCTATTTTGGATGTTTAATGGGCTTTAATATGCAATTTTATATTATTTTTGGGACTAACCTACTAACCAAAGGCCCAGTGCAAATTGTTTTTTCTTGCCTATTTCAGTGTTTCGCAGAAAAGGAATATTAAACGGAATCCAAACGGAATGAAACCTTCGCGAGGATCGTTTTTGGAACAAACGCAATCCAGGAGACTTGGAGTGGACGTCAAGGAAGCAACGAGGCGGCCATGAGGCAGGAGGGCGCACCTAGGGGGGTAGGGGCGCCCCCACCCTCGTGGGCCCCTCGTAGCTCCACCGACCTACTTCTTTCGCCTATATATACTCATATACCCTGAAAACATCCAAGGCCACCACGACACCATATTTCCACCGCCGCAACCTTCTGTACCCATGAGATCTCATCTTGGGGCCTTTTCCGGCGCTTTGCTGGAGGGGGAATCGATCACGGAGGGCTTCTACATCAACACCATAGCTTCTCCGATGATGTGTGAGTAGTTTACCACAGACCTTCGGGTCCATAGTTATTAGCTAGATGGCTTCTTCTCTCTCTTTGGATCTCAATACAAAGTTCTCCTCGATCTTCTTGGAGATCTATTTGATGTAATACTTTCTGCGGTGTGTTTGTCGAGATCCGATGAATTGTGGGTTTATGATCAAGATTATCTATGAACAATATTTGGTTCTTCTCTAAATTCTTATATGCATGATTTGATATCTTTGCATGTCTCTTCGAATTACCAGTTTGGTTTGGCCTACTAGATTGATATTTCTTGCAATGGGAGAAGTGCTTAGGCTCGGGTTCAATCTCGCGGTGTCCTTTCCCTGTGACAGCAGGGGCAGCAAGGCACGCATTGTATTTTTGCCATCAACGATAAAAAGATGGGGTTTATATCATATTGCTTGAGTTATCCCTCTACATCATGTCATCTTGCTTAATGTGTTACTCTATTCTTATGAACTTAATACTCTAGATGCATGCTGGATAGCGGTCGATGTGTGGAGTAATAGTAGTAGATGCAGAATTGTTTTGGTCTACTTGTCACGGACGAGATGCCTATATACATGATCATGCCTAGATATTCTCATAACTATGCGCTTTTCTATCAATTGCTTGGCAGTAAATTGTTCACCCACCGTAAAATATGATATCTTGAGAGAAGCCACTAGTGAAACCTATGGCCCCCGGGTCTATTTTCCATCACATTAATCTCCCGTCAACTAGCTATTTTTATCGTAGTTTATTTTGCAATCTTTACTTTTTAATCTATAAAACAAAAATACCAAAAATATTTATCTTATTATCTCTATCAGATCTCACTTTTGCAAGTGGCCGTGAAGGGATTGACAACCCCTTTATCGCGTTGGTTGCAAGGTTCTTAATTGTTTGTGCAAGTACTAGGGAATTGCGTGTAGTCTCCTACTGGATTGATACCTTGGTTCTAAAAAACTGAGGGAAATACTTACGCTACATTGCTGCATCACCCTTTCCTCTTCAAGGGAAAACCAACGATTGCTCAAGAGGTGGCAGGCCGCTGGTTCCTTCAAGCAGAAGTATTCTCATAGGGTGGCGCACGGCGCGTACGCCGAGTACCTGGAGAAGCTTCAGAATAGTGTCGGACGCATGTGAGATGTGATGTGGGATGGATCAAACTATGTACGCTTGAGTATGCTTAATGACGGTTGAACTATGTACATATGGTTGAACTATGCTTATGTACGTGTACACTTATTATCTATGTCTGAGTATGTTAAATATTTTCCCAAATTTAGGTAAAAATTACAACGGGGGACCAATAAACTAGGACGGAGGTAGTACATCAATCACACACTGTTCCCAAAATGGGAGCCGTGTGTAATGACTTTCATTTTGTGTGCTGCGTCAATCACACATGGTTCGCTCTAGCAAATCATCGCCCCCAAAATTCTTTGTGGGGCAGAAAACCCTCACCACCCAATTCAAAAAATAAAAAAACTCACCATCCCCACGTCACAAAAACCCTCACCCCGCCCGCCACCCCCTCGGCCCCTCCGGTGCGTTCCCCATTCACACCTGTACAAGATCCTCCGTGTCTGATACGTCCATTTTGCATCATGCTTTTATGTTGATATTTATTGCATTATGGGCTGTTATTACACGTTATGTCACAATACTTATGCCTTTTCTCTCTTATTTTACAAGGTTTACATGAAGAGGGAGAAAGCCGGCAGCTGGAATTCTGGGCTAGAAAAGGAGCAAACTCTGGAAACCTATTCTGCACAACTCCAAAAGCCCCGAAACTCCACAGAACTCTGTTTCAGAAAATATAAAAAATATCTGGCGAAACAAAATCACGAGGGGGCCCACCTGCTGTCCATGAGGGTGGGGGGCGCCCCCCCTCTGGGCAAGCCCCCCTGTCTCGTGGGCCCACCGACGGCCCCTCGATGCCCATCTTCTCCTATATGAGGTGTTTTGACCTGGCAAAAATCACAAGGAGGCTTTCGGGACCATACGTCGCCGTCTCGAGGCGGAACCGAGGCAGAAACCAATCTAGGGCTCCGGCAGAGCTGTTCTGCCGGGGATACTTCCCTCCAGGAGGGGGAAATCGTCACCGCCGTCATCATCAACAACTCTCCCATCTTGGGGAGGGCTATCTTCATCAACATCTTCACCAGCACCATCTCCTCTCAAACCCTAATTCATCTCTTGTATCCAATCTTTGTACCCAAACCTCAGTTGGTACCTGTGGGTTGCTAGTAGTGTTGATTACACCTTGTAGTTGATGCTAGTAGGTTTACTTGGTGGAAGATCATCTGTTCAGATCCATTATGCAAATTAATACCCCTCTGATCATGAACAATATTATGTCTTGTGAGTAGTTACTTTTGTTCCCGAGGACATGGGAGAAGTCTTGCTATAAGTAGTCATGTGAATTTGGTCTTCATTCGATATTTTGATGAGATGTATGTTGTCTCTCCTCTAGTGGTGTCATGTGAACGTCGACTACATGACACTTCACCATTATTTGGGCCTAGACGAAGGCATTGGGAAGTAATAAGTAGATGATGGGTTGCTAGAGTGACAGAAGCTTAAACCCTAGTTTATGCGTTGCTTCGTAAGGGGCTGATTTGGATCCACATGTTTCATGCTATGGTTAGGTTTACCTTAATACTTCTTTTGTAGTTGCGGACGCTTGCATTGGAGGTTAATCATAAGTGGGAGGCTTGTCCAAGTAAGGAAAACACCCAAACACCGGTCCACCCACATACCAAATTATCAAAGTACCGAACGCGAATCAGATGATCGTGATGAAAACTAGCTTGACGATAATTCCCATGTGTCCTCGGGAGCGCTCTCCTTTATATAAGAGTTTTTCCAGGCTTGTCCTTTTCTACAAAAAGGATTGGGCCACCTTGCTGCACCCTATTTACTTTTACCTTTTTTCACTTGCTACCAGTTACCTTATCACAAAACTATTTGTTACCTATAATTTCAGTGCTTGCAGAAAATACCTTACTGAAAACTGCCTATCATTTCCTTCTGCTCCTCGTTGGGTTCGACACTCTTACTTATCAAAAGGACTACGATAGATCCCCTACACTTGTGAGTCATCAATACTATTTTCTGGCGCCGTTGCCGGGGAATGAAGTGCCTTTGGTAAGGAAAAATTTATATAGTGTGCTGAAATTTATTGTCACTTGTTACTATGGCTCATAATCCTTTGAGGGGATTGTTCGGGGTATCTTCACCCCGACCAGAAGAGCAAAGAGTTGCTCCTCAACCTACTGCACCTACTCAAAATGTTTGCTTTGAAATTCCTTCGGGTATGATAGAGAAACTGCTTGAAAATCCTTTTACAGGAGACGGAACACTGCATCCCGATTTACACCTAATCTCTGTGGATGAGGTTTGTGGATTATTTAAGCTTGCAGGTATGCCCGAGGATGTTATCAAGAAGAAGGTCTTCCATTTATGTTTGAAGGGAGATGCATTGACATGGTTGAGGCTATGTGATGATATTGGATCATGGAATTATAATCGTCTGAAGTTGGAATTTCATCAGAAGTTCTACCCTATGCACCAGGTTCATCGTGATCGTAATTATATTTATAATTTTTGGCCTCGCGAAGGAGAAAGCGTCGCTCAAGATTGGGGGAGGCTTAAGTCAATATTATATTCATGCCCCAATCATGAGCTCTTAAGGGAAATGATCATTCAAAATTTTTATGCTCGGCTTTCTCTCAATAATCGCTCCATGCTCGATACTTCTTGTTCTGGTTCTTTTATGATGAAGACTGTTGAATTCAAATGAGATTTATTGGAAATAATTAAATGTAACTCTGAAGATTGGGATCTCGACGAAGGTAAGGAGTCAGGTATGACCCCTAAGTTTGATTGTGTTAAAGCCTTTACGGATACCAATGTTTTCCATGAGTTTAGCACTAAATATGGACTTGACTCTGAGATAGTAGCTTCTTTCTGTGAATCATTTGCTACTCATGTTGATCTTCCCAAGGAGAAGTGGTTTAAATACCATCCCCCTATTGAAGTAAAAGTAGTTGAGCCTGTTAAAGTTGAAGAAAATACTATCACTTATAATGTTGATCCTATTATTCCTACTGCATATATTGAGAAACTACCTTTCCCTATTAGGATAAAGGATCATGCTCAAGCTTCAACAGTAGTTCATAAGAGTAATACTAGAACACCTACACCCTCTGAGAAAATTAAAGTTGGACCTAGTGTTGCTATGGTTAAAGATCTCTTGGTAGAAGATTTAGATGGACATGTTATTTACCTCCAAGAAGAGTCTTCTAGAATAGCCAAACCCAATGCTAGGAATAAACATAGACCTATTGTAGGCTTGCATGTTATCTCTGTTAAGATAGGAGATCATCGCTATCATGGTTTATGTGACGTAGGTGCTAGTGCGAGTATTATCCCTCTTACCTTATATCGAGAAATTATGCATGATATTGCACCTGTTGAGTTAGAAGGGATTGATGTTACTATTAAGCTTGCTAATAGAGACACTATTTCACCAGTTGGGATTGTTAGAGATGTTGAGATTTTGTGTGGGAAGGTTAAATACCCTGCTGATTTTCTTATTCTTAGTTCCCCACAAGATGAATTTTGTCCCATTATATTTGGTAGACCCTTCTTGAATACTGTTAGTGCTAAGATAGACTGCATAAAAGATATTGTTACTGTTTGGTTAGGGGATATGTCTCATGATTTTAACTTTGCTAAATTCCGTAGACAACCCCTTGATAATGAACTACCTAGTAAGGATGAAATTATTGGTCTTGCTTCTATTGCTGTGTCTCCTAATGATCCCTTAGAACAATACTTGCTAGACCATGAAAATGATATGCATATGAATGAGAGAAGGGAAATAGATGAAATATTCTTTAGTCAGGGACCCGTATTGAAAAACAACTTGCCTGTTGAAATCCTAGGGGATCCTCCTCCACCCAAGGGTGATCCCGTGTTAGAACTTAAACCTTTACCTGATAATCTTATGTATGTTTATCTTGATGAAAAGAAGATATACCATGTTATTATTAGTGCTGACCTTTTAGAGCAGGAAGAAGAGAAACTATTGAAAACTCTGAAGAAGCACCTTGCTGCTATTGGATATACTCTGGATGATCTTAAGGGCATTAGTCCCACTTTATGCCAACTCAAGATAAAATTGGAAGAAAATGCTAAACCTGTTATTGATCATCAACGAAGGTTAAACCCTAAGATGAAAGAAGTGGTAAGGAAGGAAATACAAAAGCTTCTAGAGGCAGGTATTATCTATCCAGTTGCTGATAGCCACTGGGTAAGTCCAGTCCATTGTGTCCCTAAGAAGGGAGATATGATTGTCATTCCTAATGATAAAGATGAATTGATCCCGCAAAGAATAGTTACAGGTTATAGGGTGGTAATTGATTTTCGTAAGTTAAATAAAGCCACTAAGAAAGATCATTACCCCTTGCCATTTATTGATCAAATTCTAGAAAGGTTATCCAAACATACTCATTTTTGCTTTCTAGATGGTTATTCTGGTTTCCCTCAAATACCTGTGTCAAAAGGGGATCAAGAAAAGACCACTTTTACTTGTCCTTTCGGTACCTTTGCATATAGACGTATGCCTTTTGGTTTATGTAATGCACATGCTACCTTTCAAAGATGCATGATGGCTATATTCTCTGATTTTCGTGAAAAGATTGTTGAGGTGCTCATGGATGATTTCTCCGTTTACGAAACTTCTTTTGATGATTGCTTAAGCAACCTTGATTGAGTTTTGCAGAGATGTGAAGACACTAATCTTGTTTTGAATTGGGAGAAGTGCCACTTTATGGTTAATGAAGGCATTGTCTTGGGACATAAAATTTCTGAAAGAGGTATTGAAGTTGACAAAGCTAAACTTGATGCTATTGAAAAGATGCCGTGCCCCAAGGACATCAAAGGTATACGAAGTTTCCTTTGTCATGCCGGGTTTTATAGGAGGTTCATAAAGGACTTCTCCAAAATCTCCAGGCCTCTGACCAATCTCTTACAAAAATATATTCCTTTTGTCTTTGATGATGATTGTCTAGAGGCATTTGAAATACTTGAGAAAGCATTGATCTCTGCACCTATTGTCCAGCCTCCTGACTGGAATTTACCTTTTGAGATTATGTGCGACGCTAGTGACTATGCTATAGGTGTTGTTTTAGGACAAAGAGTTGATTAGAAATTGAATGTTATCCAGTATGCTAGTAAAACTCTAGACAGTGCCCAGAGAAATTACGCCACTACTAAGAAAGAATTTTTAGCACTTGTGTTTGCTTGTGATAAGTTTAGACCTTATATTGTTGATTCTAAAGTAACTATTCACATTGAGCATGCTGCTATCAAATACCTTATGGAAAAAGAAAGATGCTAAACCAAGACTTATTAGATGGGTTCTCTTGCTGCAAGAATCTGACTTGCATATTATTGATAGAAAGGGAGCTGAGAACCCCGTTGCAGACAACTTGTCTAAGTTAGAGAATATACTTGATGACCCACAACCTATTGATGATAGCTTTCCTGATGAACAATTAGCTGTCATAAATACTTCTCGTACTTCTCCATGGTATGCTGATTATGCTAATTATATTGTTTCTAAGTTTATACCTCCTAGCTTCACATACCAACAAAAGAAAAAGTTCTTCTATGATTTGAGACATTACTTTTGGGATGACCCACATCTTTATAAAGAAGGAGTAGATGGTATTATTAGACGTTGTGTACCTGCGCATGAACAGGAACAGGTCCTACGCAAGTGCCACTCCGAAGCCTATGGAGGACACCATGCGGGAGATAGAACTGCACATAAGGTATTGCAATCTAGTTTTTATTGGCCTACTCTCTTCAAGGATGCCCGTAAGTTTGTCTTATCTTGTGATGAATGTAAAAGAATTGGTAATATCAGTAGATGTCAAGAAATGCCTATGAATTATTCACTTGTTATTGAACCATTTGATGTTTGGGGATTTGATTATATGGGACCGTTTCCTGCCTCTAATGGGTACACACATATCCTAGTTGCTGTTGATTACGTTACTAAGTGGGTAGAAGCTATTCCAACTAGTAGTGTTGATCATAACACCTCTATTAAGATGCTTAAAGAAGTTATTTTTCCAAGGTTTAGAGTCCCTAGATATCTAATGACTGATGGTGGTTCACACTTTATTCATGGTGCTTTCCGTAAGATGCTTGCAAAATATGATGTGAATCATAGAATTGCATCCCCTTATCATCCACAAACTAGTGGTCAAGTAGAACTAAGTAATAGAGAGCAGAAATTAATTTTGCAAAAGACAGTTAATAGGTCTAGGAAGAGTTGGTCCAAGAAACTTGATGATGCATTATGGGCCTATAGAACTGCATACAAGAATCCTATGGGTATGTCTCCATATAAGATGGTATATGGAAAAGCTTGTCACTTACCTCTTGAGCTAGAACATAAGGCATATTGGTCTATTAAAGAGCTCAATTATGATTTCAAACTTGCCGGTGAGAAGAGGTTATTTGACATAAGCTCGCTTGATGAATGGAGAACCCATGCCTATGAGAATGCCAAGCTGTTTAAAGAAAAAGTTAAAAGATGGCATGACAAAAGGATACAAAAGCGTGAGTTTAACGTAGGTGATTATGTCTTGCTATACAACTCTCATTTAAGATTTTTTGCAGGAAAACTTCTCTCCAAGTGGGAAGGACCTTACGTTAT
>LR738715.1:340217257-340235583 GCA_902687465.1 Secale cereale
TCCAAGAAACTTGATGATGCATTATGGGCCTATAGAACTGCATACAAGAATCCTATGGGTATGTCTCCATATAAGATGGTATATGGAAAAGCTTGTCACTTACCTCTTGAGCTAGAACATAAGGCATATTGGTCTATTAAAGAGCTCAATTATGATTTCAAACTTGCCGGTGAGAAGAGGTTATTTGACATTAGCTCGCTTGATGAATGGAGAACCCATGCCTATGAGAATGCCAAGCTGTTTAAAGAAAAAGTTAAAAGATGGCATGACAAAAGGATACAAAAGCGTGAGTTTAACGTAGGTGATTATGTCTTGCTATACAACTCTCATTTAAGATTTTTTGCAGGAAAACTTCTCTCCAAGTGGGAAGGACCTTACGTTATTGAGGAGGTCTATCGTTCCGGTGCCATAAAAATCAACAACTTCGAAGGCACAAATCCAAAGGTTGTGAACGGTCAAAGAATCAAACATTATATCTCAGGCAACCCTATAAATGTTGAAACTAGTGTTATTGAAACCATAACCCCGGAGCAATACATAAGGGACACCTTCCAGAATGATTCAGCCTCCGAAAAGGGAAAGGTATGTGGTACGGTAAGTAAACCGACTCCAAAACAGCTCTAAAGACATTTTTTCTCCGTTTTGGAATATTTAGAAAAACAGAAAAATAAGCGGCAGTCCGGAAGAGACACGAGCCGTCCATGAGGGTGGAGGGCGCCGCCCTGGGCGCGCCCCGCTGCCTCGTTGGCAGCTCGTGTGCCTCCCGGACTCCGATTTATTGTGGGTTACTCCTTTTGGTCGGTAAAAATTCATTATATAAACTCCCGAAAGTTTTGACCTCTATATCACGCAAAAATCCTCTGTTCTTGTTTCGAGCTGTTTTCTGCTAGGGTTTGCGAAGCCAGGCACCATGTTGTCTCCCTCCTCCAACAACGAAGGCAACAATGCTTGGCTAATGAAGATAGATCTGAAGAGGGAAGGACCCGAGGAGACCCACAAGGACAAGAAGATCAAGAAGGAGGTGGAAGATCCGGCTCCGGCATTGGGAGAAGAAGACATCCATCAACCTCTTCCCAACCTCTTTACCTCAGCTGAGATTGAAGCTTTCAGGATGATTGAGTTAGCTCAAATTAAAAACAAGCATCTCACAAGTGAAAATATTTTGTTGAAGGAATATATAGCTGCACTCAAAGGTATTATCCGCAAGCTGAAGGATCTCCTACGCTCGATATATGATGATCCGGCGTCACTACTTTCAACCCCATCATCACCACCGCTGAAGAAGGAGACATAATCATATGGGTATGGGCACTCCCCTTGGCAAATGCCAAGCTTGGGGGAGTGACCCCGGTATCGTATCACCATCACTCATATCTTTACCGTTTTTCTTAGTTCGATCCTTTTGGTAGTATCTTGATCTAGTAGAATAAAGTTAGCATGAACTAGTTGTGAGCTTTTTCTTTGTGATCTTTACCCTTTGTAATCGAGTTCGTGAGCTATATAATAAAGATTAGTGTTGAGTCAAGGGCTTGATTTCCTCACTTGGGTCATGATAAAAAGAAAGTAAACATAAAAAGTGTCAAGAGATCAGATTGATCTTATCGGAAGTAATGACTTCACATATAAAGAGTATGATGAATAAAAGTTGTTGGGAGCTGACAAACATAGTTTTGGTCATCGTTGCAATTAATAGGAAGTAATAAAAGAAGAGAGGCTTCACATACAAATATACTATCTTGGACATCTTTTATGATTGTGAGCAGTCATTAAAGTATGACATGCTAAAGAGTTGATGTTGGACAAGGAAGACAACATAATGGGTTATGTTTTCTTATATCCAAAATAAAGTATATTGTCATGGATCATCCAACATGTTGAGCTTGCCTTTCCCCCTCATGCTAGCCAAAACTCCTCGCACCAAGTAGAGATACTACTTGTGCTTCCATACATCCTTAAACCCAGTTTTGCCATGAGAGTCCACCAAACCTACCTATGGATTGAGAAAGATCCTTCCAAGTAAGTTATCATGTTGCAAAACTCACTAAAATATGTATGATTTATTAGTGTGGAGGAAATTAGCTTTATACGATCTTGTGATATGGAAGTAATAAAAGCGACGGACTGCATAATAAAGGTCCTTATCACAAGTGGCAATATAAAGTGACGTTCTTCTGTGCTAAGACTTTGTGCATCCAACCATAAAAACACATGATAACCTCTGCTTCTCTTTGCGAAGGGCCTATCTATTATTCTTGCCTTATAAGAGTCAAGGTGAAATTCACCTTTCCTTTTTACATTTTATCCTTTGGCAAGCACATTGTGTTGGAAAGATCCTGACATATATACCCACTTGGATGTAAGTTTTCATGGTCTATTACTATTGACATTACCCTTGAGGTAAAAGGTTGGGAGGCAACACCATAAGCCCCTATCTTTCTCAGTTTCCGATTAAAACTCCATAAACATAAGTATTGAGTGAGTGTGAGCAATTGTGAAAGACTATATGATAGTTGAGTATGTAGGCTTGCTGAAAAGCTCTTACATTGACTCTTTCCGATGTTACGATAAATTGCAATTGCTTCAATGACCGAGATCAAAGTTTGTTAGTTTTCAATGAAGTTTATGATTCATGCTGTTATAAGAATGATCATGATACCCTCATGTCCGTATTTTGTTCTTATCGACACCTCTATCTCTAAACATGTGGACATATTTTTCGATTTCGGCTTTCGCTTGAGGACAAGCGAGGTCTAAGCTTGGGGGAGTTGATATGTCCATTTTGCGTCATGCTTTTATGTTGATATTTATTGCATTATGGGCTGTTATTAGATGTTATGTCACAATACTTATGCCTTTTCTCTCTTATTTTAAAAGGTTTATATGAAGAGGGAGAAAGCCGGCAGCTGGAATTTTGGGCTGGAAAAGGAGCAAACTCTGGAAACCTATTCTACACAACTCCAAAAGCCCCGAAACTCCGCAGAACTCCATTTCAGAAAATATAAAAAATATCTGGCGAAAGAAGATCACGAGGGGGGGCACCTGCTGTCCACGAGGGTGGGGGGCGCCCCCCCTCTGGGCGCGCCCCCTGTCTCATGGCCCCACCGACGGCCCCCCGATGCCCATCTTCTCCTATATGAGGTGTTTTGACCTGAAAAAAAATCAGAAGGAGGCTTTCGGGACCAGATGCCGCCGTCTCGAGGCGGAACCGAGGCGGAAACCAATCTAGGGCTCCGGCAGAGCTGTTCTGCCAGGGATACTTCCCTCCGGGAGGGGGAAATTGTCACCGCCGTCATCACCAACAACTCTCCCATCTTGGGGAGGGCTATCTTCATCAACATATTCACCAGCACCATCTCCTCTCAAACCCTAGTTCATCTCTTCTATCCAATCTTTGTACCCAAACCTCAGATTGGTACATGTGGGTTGCTAGTAGTGTTGATTACTCCTTGTAGTTGATTCTAGTTGGTTTACTTGGTGGAAGATCATATGTTCAGATCCATTATGCACATTAATACCCCTCTAATCATGAACAATATTATGTCTTGTGAGTAGTTACTTTTGTTCCTAAGGACATGGGAGAAGTCTAGCTATAAGTAGTCATGTGAATTTTGTCTTCGTTCGATATTTTGATGAGATGTATGTTGTCTCTCCTCTAGTGGTGTCATGTGAACGTCGACTACATGACACTTCACCATTATTTGGGCCTAGAGGAAGGCATTGGGAAGTAATAAGTAGATGATGGGTTGCTAGAGTGACAGAAGCTTAAACCCTAGTTTACGCGTTGCTTCGTAAGGGGCTGATTTGGATCCACATGTTTCATGCTATGGTTAGGTTTACCTTAATACTTCTCTTTGTAGTTGCGGATGATTGCATTAGAGGTTAATCATAAGTGGGAGGATTGTCCAAGTAAGGACAACACCCAAGCACCGGTCCACCCACATACCAAATTTTCAAAGTTCCGAACGCGAATCAGATGATCGTGATGAAAACTAGCTTGACGATGATTCCCATGTGTCCTCGGGAGCACTCTCCTTTATATAAGAGTTTGTCCAGGCTTGTCCTTTGCTACAAAAAGGATTGGGCCACCTTGTTGCACCTTATTTACTTTTACCTTTTGTCACTTGCTACCAATTACCTTATCACAAAACTATCTGTTACCTATAATTTCAGTGCTTGCAGAAAATACCTTACTGAAAACTTCCTATCATTTCCTTCTGCTCCTCGTTGGGTTCGACACCCTTACTTATCGAAAGGACTACGATAGATCCCCTACACTTGTGGGTCATCATTGTCTATGCCATGGCACCGCCTATCGCGGCGGTAAACACTTAGCTCGACGCCTGCCGCCGCTACCAGGCTGCCGGCAAAGCCCACCGCATTTTGCCACTTCCGCTTGCCGCCGCCTATCGCCATCGACTTTCTCGATGCTGCTCGCGGTCGACCCAGCTCCGCTCGGTTGGGGAATCTGCCAAATTGAGGGTTCTTTCTCATGGACGACAAGGTAACTAATTTAATAAGATATTATCTCATCTCTTATCCCAGTTCATCTGCCTCCTTTAATCACCCGGCGGAAATCGTTGTGAGTTCATTTTTATTCGAGCTGATTTGAGGGTTTTCTTTCATTCATAGAATGTACAGTGCACCGACACTTTAGGACTTTGCGACCACCGCCAGAGATTCCACCTCATCGTACCAGATAACTTGAGGATGCGCGTGGTATGTTCAATCTCACCCTAAATCGGTTGGCATGGCCTACTTTCCTGAACATATTCTAAATATTGCTACATTTGGATAAAAGGTGCCACATGCACCATATACTTCAAAGGGGATTTTCCCCCACTTCTTTCTATATTAGGAAAATTAATGATGTATTGTTCTTTCAATTACTCTCATTTTTCCATGACATCATGTTTACCCTGTCTGTTTAATTATAGATTTTTGTCCTTCGATTTCAACTGTTATACATTTCTTTCAATTTGGGCCCATATTTGCATGTTACCATATTTTCTTTAACAATCCTACCATTTTCTGCAGAACATGCCTCGCTAAGCAACAGATTATGTAGTGCACAAGTTTTCCCTTTACATAGATCAAGGCTCCACGGATGTCATACTGCAAACAAACCATGGATTTACAATTGTTGCTACTGTAAGACTTGATGAACTTGGTGACTCCTATTTTGGCACTGGCTTTTGGAATGAAATTGCAAAGTTATATGTACTGAAAGCTGGCACTAAAATTGCACAACACATAAAATGACCTAGTCATGAGATATATGCTAACTTCCCCGACGAAATCATCCGTCCCGACTTTGTTCGAAGTAACTTTTTCTTTTCAACTATCTGCATATGATGACTTACCCAGCAATGTCAAATGAATTGTGTAGTATTTAAGCAACTAATTGTTATTCCCTTTTCTTACTATATTCCTACCTAATAACTTCTAGTTACCAGTACACTTTTCTATTGCCCTGTTTTAACTAAATATTCCCTGTACTCCCATTTCTATCAGAAAGCGCCGCTGACAAGGAGACTCCGGAGGTGGAGAACGGGGCTGCCAACAAGTGGAGGCAGGGCAAGCTAGAACCGCAAGTGACTCCAGCAGGCCTAGACTTAATAAGCGGCCTCCCCAATGATATGTTGAGAGTCCTAATTTCCCTCCTCCCAATCAAATATGGGGCGCGGACAACCCTCCTTTCCCGGCAGTGGCGCCCCCTATGGAACTCTAGCCCTCTCGACCTCATAGACACCCACGATCTCTGCCATGGCTATCGCAAATGCTTGGATGCGTTCTCCAAGATCCTCGGCAGTCACCTTGGCCCAACCAAAGGCCTTAGAATGGGCAAGTTCTGTTCCAACGGCAAGGACCAAGCCAATCTTGGCGACTGGTTCCGATCCCCCGCCCTAGATCAGTTCGAGGAGCTCACTTTTGATGATGGGCATAGGCGGTCGTTGCCAACGTCTGCACTCCGCCTCTCGCCCACGCTGCGCGTCGCCAAGTTTAGGAACTGCCATTTCCCACCCCTTAATCATGCACCCGCTCTTATTCTGCCACGACTGAAGCACCTCGAGAACGTCGCCTTCTACCTCTCAAAGGGTGACATGGAGCGCCTGCTCCGTGGCTGTACTGCACTCGAGTACCTTCGTCTTCAGGCGATCAATTGGTTGAGTACCTTCCACATCACCTTCATGACTCTCCGGACTATTTATGTGTGTTGCTGGTTGGGCGGGAAGACATCACGAGATGTGTACCATGGTATGGTCATCCAGGACACACCTGCACTTGAGAGATTACTTGTAGTTGAGCAAGAAGGTCCAACAAGAATCAATGTCATATCTGCGCCGAAATTGACAGTGGTGGGGTACTCGTCTGACAAATATTCCGAACTTGTTATTGGATCCACACCCGTTTAGGTACAAAAGCCACCTTCTACCTCTCCTTCTACAAATTAACATTATTTCTAATTTTGAAGTTGTTTGTTCGTCTGTCATTCAGAAAATCATTCCGATAAGCTTGACCCTGAAACTGCGCACAGTGAATGTCAGGGATATTACTAGCAGGACAACCCTCCATGGGGCTATCGCACGATGGTTTCGAGTTCTTGAAGGGCATATTTGAAGGGCTCAAGGGCTACGTAGTGGGCCGGATGACCAAGAGTCGTCGCGGCCGGATCTACATCGACGACGCCGGCTGGGGCCCCGAGGCCGATTCAATCGAATACGGGTGCTGGGTCCCCTTCGGCGGCATCCACGTCTTTATCGGCAAGATCGGCGAACCGGGACCTGAGTCGGACATCTTCCCCAACATCGTCGAGCCGGCTCAGCGTGCGAGATCGGCCCGGGTTCAGCCCGTCGTGAAGCATGTTTTCGTTGGAGCAGTGCATGGAGTACAAGCCGAGGACGGATCGGATTCTGGTGGCGAGACAGTTGTCTATTCCGACGATGAATCTTCATCCGGAGAGACCGAATCTTTGTATCTGTTGCAGGACGGCCGGTCCGAGGGTGTGTCCGATGGCGATAGTATTCTGGACCCCTTTGATCCGCCGAACAGGGTTGCTGTTTTCATGGCCGGATCACAACCTATGCAGCAGCCCTCGACCACCGGGGCGATAACCTCAGAGGCAGCTGAGGCCAGGGTTGGAGACCTTCCCCAGTCGCCCTCTGACGTCCTAACGACCTTAGTCGATAACTTGACGGCGCTCGCAACAGTAGAAGTAGCCCAGGCCGACAAGGCGCAGCATGATGCGGAGATCGCTCAGTTGAAGAGCAGGATTGAGCAAGCTAAGTTGGATCTAGATGCGGAGAAAGCCAGGATGGCTACCAGGCAGGCAGAGCTAGATTCCCAAGCTTTTTGGCTCAGCCTGGATCAAAACGCTTCACAGGAGGTAATGTACAGAAGGCAACAAACTCGTCTACCGCCGGTTTATGAGGCAAGGAATCTCTTTGGCACACCAGGAGCGGGAGCCAGTAACCGCCCAGAGGTAAACTGGGGAGGAGCTCCGGGGACAGGCGCGTTGGTTCAGCCACCAGCCACAGAGCGGAACCACCAAGTTGTGCCGACACCGCACGTACCCACCCCTCCCGGTCATTATTCTAACCCGTTGGACAACATTGTCGCCGCCGCTTCACGGCTAGCCGCTCTGCCCATTGAGGGGACGTCCCCCATAGCAATGGAGGCACGACGGGCTAAGGAGTTGCTGGACGGGGCGTTAACATAGCAGCAGGCGTATTCTTATAGCCGGGAGAGGATTCATTCAACCCCCCGCCCGAGCTGGAGTTACACGAGGCACCTGGATGAACCGGCAGTATCTAGAAGTGCGCGGAGACAGCACAGACAGAGACATGATAATCCGGCAGGAGCAGGAGCACATGCCCAGGAGGTGGGGGACCAGGCTAGACATACTGCTCGCGACGATACCCGTCAAGCAACGCCGGTTCACCCCACCACCACGGAAACAGGAATCATGTCCAGTTCCTTAGGGGTGCAGTGCCTCATCCCCGCTTTACGGAACGTGAAATTACCCAAAGACTTCAAAGGATCGCGCAAGGTACCCAACTACACGGCAGATCTGGCTCCGGAGGCGTGGATTGAAAGTTATGAGATGGCTATGGAGATGCTTGATGTGGACAAAGCTGCGTGCGCCAAATACTTCACAATGATGCTTGAGGGCACGACACGGACATGGCTAAAGGGTTTTCCACCCAACTCCACCGGATCATGGGGCGAGTTGCGTCGCCGGTTTATCAATAATTTCAAAGACACATGCAAGCAGCCGATGTCCGTGGTTGACTTAGCTGCATGTGTTCAAGGAGAGCAAGAGACCACAAGCAGTTGGGTGCGGCGAGTATCTGAAATTTTGCACTCCTCCAATAGCATCAACCCGAGCACGGCTATAGTAACCTTGGAAGGCAATTTCCGGTTTGAGCCTTTGAGGCAGAAGCTGGGACGACTCAGGCGTGATTGCAATGACATGGGAACGCTCATGGGTGCTTTGGTAAAGTATGGAGACTCTGATAACACCAAGTATCCAGACACAGACGGAGACAAGTTCGGGAAGGCGAGCAAAACGGTAAACCGGCGAAGGCCAATCCGGCAGGTACAGGTTACAATGGCAAAGGTAAAGCGGAGGCCAGCTCAGATTTCGTGGCCAATACCAACGTTGAAGACAACGGGCAGCGCCGCAAGGGTAGACCGCCCCCACGCAATGGGAGGCCACCCATTAACCTAGATCGCCAGTTGAGTGTGCCTTGCCCAAAGCACGGTACAGATGAAAACCCGGCTACGCATCTCTGGAAGGACTGTTTTATTAGGCAGGAGTTTATGAAACAGGCCAAGTATAACCATGGACCCCCCCGGCGGATCGCCTCCCGGTTTTCAGGGTCCGGGTTACCATGGTGGTGGATCCGGATCAGGATATCATGGCGGTAACAATAACCACAATGGCAACAATCAGCATCAGCAGAACCAGCAACATGGTCAGGGTGGATACAACAACCAGGGCAATTAACAGCGTCGGTAGCAACAGCAATCCGAATATCAGAATAATCCGAAGGAGCTAAGCAGTGGGCAGTATCATGTTTTCACCACAAGCCTATGCAAACGGGATCAAAAGGTTCTGAAGAGAGCAGTGCACGCTGTTGAACCGGTGATACCACGTTTTTTGCATTGGTCAGAGCAACCCATTGTGTGGAGAAGAGAGGATCACCCACCACGGGTTGATAATCCGGGTCAGCTGGCCTTGGTTGTGGCACCACGGGTGGGTGGCTACAAGTTCACAAAGGTGCTTATGGATGGAGGCAGCAGCATCAATATCCTATACTATGAGACTTTTCGACGTATGGGATTGACCGATAAGAAGCATCGGCAGTCCAACACAGTGTTTCATGGAGTGGTGCCAGGTAAATCGTCTTACCCAGTCAGAAAAATCGATCTGGAAGTTACCTTTGGGGACAAGCAGGACTCTAGATCAGAGATGGTGACCTTTGAGGTTGTAAAGATCAGGAGCCCATATCATGCTCTGTTTGGGAGGCCAGTTTACGCCAAATTCATGGCCATACCGTGTTATGTTTATCTACAGCTTAAGATGCCGGGTCATAAGGGAACCATCACGGTTCACGGGAGCCGCAAGATTGCATTGGAATGCGAGGAAGGAGACGCAGCATATGCTGAGGCAGTCTATGCTACGGAGGAGCTGAAGTTTTACAAGGACAATGTTGATCCGGCAGATATGTCCCCGTTGAAGAAGCCAACTACAGAGCATGATCCGGCGTTGAAATTTAAATTAGTAGAGGAAACCAAGCAAGTTGACTTTGTTCCGGGCGATTCGTCTACGCAGTTCACTATCAGCGCTAACTTAGACCCCAAATAGGAAAGCGCGCTCATCGAGTTCATCCGTGAGAACCGGGATATCTTTGCATGGAAACCTTCTGACATGCCAGGTATACCGAGGGAACTCACTGAGCACAGTCTTAATATTGATCCGAAGTTTAAACCGGTCAAGCAGTATCTGCGCCGCTTCAATGAGGAGAGGCGCAAGGCTATAGGTGAGGAAGTGGCTAGACTTTTGGCTGCAGGTTTCATAGTTGAAGTGTTTCATCGGAGTGGCTGGCTAATCCGGTGCTGGTGCTCAAGAAAAATGGAACTTGGAGGATGTGTATTGATTACACAGACTTGAACAAGGCTTGTCCAACTGATCCTTTTGCTCTCCCCCGTATTGATCAGATTATCGATGCTATGGCGGGATGTGAGCGGCTAAGTTTTTTGGATGCATATTCAGGTTATCATCAGATCAAGATGGCAGTGAAGGACCAGGAGAACACAGCTTTCATAACTCCTTTCGGAGCCTTCTGCTATGTATCCATGCCTTTTGGGCTCAAGAGTGCCCAAGCAACTTATCAACGTTGTGTGCAGAACTGCTTCAAAGGGCAGATTGGAAAAAATGTCCATGCTTATGTTGATGACATTGTGGTGAAATCCAGGAAGGAGGAGACAATGATAGAGGATTTAAAAGAAACCTTTGACAACCTCCGAGTTTACAAGATGATGCTTAATCCGGAGAAGTGTGTTTTCAGTGTTCCAACAGGCAAGCTCCTTGGATTCTTAGTGTCAAACAGAGGAATTGAAGCTAATCCGGAGAAGATCAAGGCGATCACATCCTTGGCTAAACCGGCTTGTATCAATGATGTCCAGCGTGTGGCAGGCCGTATTGCAGCATTGAGCCGGTTCATCGGCCGTTTGGGAGAGAAGGCGATACCGATTTACCAGATGATGAAGAAAACGGATCGGTTTGTCTGGAGAGATGCTGCAAACGCTGCGTTCAAGGATTTGAAGGGGCAATTGGCAGAACCACCAGTTCTTGCTGCCCCCGTTGATAAGGAGCCGCTGTTGTTATACGTGGCCGCCAATGCTCGTGCAGTTAGCGTGGCCATTGTGGTGGAGCGCAAGGGAGCACGCAAGGAATATCCGGTTCAACTACCGGTTTACTACATCAGTGAGGTCCTCATTGAGTCGAAGCAAGGATATCCGCACTGGCAGAAGTTGGTATACGGCGTGTTCATGGCAAACCAGAAGTTGAAGAACTACTTCTAGGGCCACCCAATCACTGTCGTCAGCTCAGATCCATTGGGGGATATAATCCAGAACAGAGAAGCCACTGGCAGAGTGGCGAAGTGGGCCATTGAGCTTAGCCTGCACGGATTAAAGTATGTGCCACGTACTGCTATAAAATCCCAAGCGTTGGTGGATTTCATCAATGATTGGATAGAGTTGCAAGCGCCTGAGGAGAAGTCGGATCATACATACTGGACTATTCACTTTGATGGTTCAAGGCAATTGGAGGGCTCGGGGGCTGGAGTCGTGTTAACTTCCCCACAAGGTGATAAGTTCTGTTACGTCCTCCGTTTAATGTTCACTTGTACTAACAATGCTGCTGAGTATGAAGCTCTCCTCCACGGTTTACGGATGGCCAGGGAGATGAACTTGAGCCGGGTCAAGTGCTTTGGTGACTCAGATCTGGTGTCACAACAAGTATCTGGTAAGTGGGACTCTAAGGATCCGCTCATGGAGGCTTACCGGCGAGAAGTGGATGCAGTCGTAGGATACTTCAAGGGATATCAGGTGGACCACATAGACCGACGAAAAAATGAAGCTGCCGATGCATTAAGCCGGCTGGGCTCTCAGCGTAAACCGGTTCCCCTAATACCTTCTTGGATGAATTGCATAGCTCGTCAGTACAGATACCTTCAGAAGAGGACCTGGCTGTTCCTGATCCGGAAGCATAGTTGGTCACAACACTTCATGTTATTCCGGATTGGACACTCCCTTATCTGGCGTATATGAGCCGAGGTGAGTTGCCAGAGGACGAAGTGGAGGCCCGGCAGATAATCTGGCGGTCTAAGTCTATGACTATCATCAATGGAGAACTTCATCACCGCAGCGTTTCCGGGGCGTTTCAGCGGTGCGTATCATCAGAGGAAGGTTGTGATATTTTTCGAGAAATTCATGAAGGGGATTGTGGTCATCACGCCGGTTCAAAGTCATTGGTAGCTAAAGCTTTTCATCATGGGTTGTACTGGCTGACGGCTCACGCCGACGAAGAGGACTTGGTCAGAAAATGTGACACTTGCCAGAAATTTTCGCTGCGTGCTCATGTACCGGCGCAGGAGCTGCGGATGATTCCAATCACTTGGCCGTTTGCGACTTGGGGGCTTGATATGGTTGGACCCTTTAAAAGATCCCAAGATCAAAAAACCCACCTGTTGGAAGCAGTGGACAAATTTACAAAGTGGGTTGAAGCAGAGCCTGTCAGTAAGTGTGATGCGGCAACAGCGGTTAAGTTCATCAAAAAAGTAATTTTCCGGTTTGGCTTTCCACACAGCATTATAACTGATAATGGCACCAACCTATCTAAAGGAGAGATGGAAGAGTTCTGTCAGAGAGAACATATTTGCCTTGATGTGTCATCAGTAGCTCACCCTCAGTCCAATGGCCAAGCTGAGAGAGCCAACCAAGAGATCTTGAGAGGCATCAATCCCCGGCTCATGGTTCCTTTGCAAAGAACCCCGAGTAGCTCGGTAGAGGAGTTGCCCTCTGTCTTATGGAGTATCAAAACTACACCTAACAGATCAACAGGGTACACACCTTTCTTTATGGTATATGGTGCTGAAGCGGTCCTGCCCAGCGATATTCGGCATGATTCACCATGGGTGGCAGTTTACGTTGAAGCGGATAATGAACAAGCAAGGCAAGACAGCTTGGACCGGCTAGACGAGGAACGGGACACGGCAGCAGCATGATCAGCGATTTATCAACAAGACCTGCGCCGGTACCACAGCCGCCGGGTTAAAACCAGAACGTTCCAGGAGGGAGATCTGGTGCTCCGGCTCATCCAAGACCAGACAGATATGCACATGCTATCCCCACCTTGGGAAGGACCCTTTGTGGTCGGCAAAAACCTACACAACGGATCATACTACCTTGTCGACGTTCGAGAACATAAGGACTCACGTACGGCGGAGGAGGAGACGAAGCGGCCGTGGAACATCGCTCTTCTTCGACCTTACTACACTTGAGCCATTGGCTCCGCTTTATGTACCATGTATATATTATGATTAATAAATAAACCGGCGCCCCTGGTAAACCGGGGAATCAGACATCTTCTTCGCAAAAAGAGTATCACATGGGGGCTTCGAAAGAAGCTCACCATGGCCTCTTAAACCGGCGCCCCTGATAGCATCAGGGAATCAACCGTGCCTTTCCTACACAAGAGTATCACATGGCCTCTTAAACCGGCGCCCTTGACAGAGTCAAGGAATTAGCCGTGTTCTTCAAAGGACTATCATATGAGAGTTCTCTACGGAAGCTCACCATGGCCTCCTAAACCGGCGCCCTTGATACATCAAGGAATCAGCCATCTTATCAAACAAGAATCACATGGGGGCTTCCGCGGGCAAGGGAGTTCCCCATGGCCTCTTGAGCTGGCGGCGGTATGAAGCCCATCATAAGAGCACTGCTCTAGTTGCTTCGGCAATTTCCACATGATGATGAGGGGTAGAAGAGAGTGTTGGTGCCCAACCTAGCTCAAACACATGCCCCGACGAGCAAAAACGGCTCACACACTACCGGGGGGCTCGCAGAGAGTTGAATACCCTTGTAGTGAACATGGCTTGGAAGCCCGGTGCATGCACCTAAAACCCCGGATTAACCTGCCTGCATCAAGTAAATCACGCCATCCAGGTAAACCTGGTATGACCCGTCGAACCTGCCACAAGTTACTCCTTCGGGACCCTGAACTTGGCCACGTTAAATTGACGATCATCGAGTTGATCACCTAAAGACAAAATCTTTACGAGATTTTGAAACATTAGGTGGCTTGTCATCGATGATTTGGTTAAGGATTGCAGAGCATCTTGACAGGCTTTGCTAAAATGGTTAATGACAGTTGCCTGGCAGCTCATAAAAAGCCTCGAATTTGGAGCCTGGCAGCTCGTAAAAAGCCTCGACTACATGGTCTTATTTGCCCAAAAAACCTTATTTCTATTTTTTATGATTTCACAAATCTTGGTCGTCATGATCATTGGTTTTTAACCAAGTCCATTGACGCGAGACTGGACAACTACAAGGTTGACCATACATCTACAAAGTTAAAAGTCTGGGTCATGAACACCAGCGAGAGTTAAACCGGCGTTCATCGTAACCCAGATCGGCCATCGGGTTAAGCCAAACAAGAGAGCCAAGGGCTTCATCAGTGCTTGCGCTATCAATTATTCCTACCGGGTTAAGGTTAACAAGCACACTTAATCAGAGGTATAGTATATGTTTGCAATCAAAATATATTCCTTTGATATATATATCAGAGCAGTATAATCCGTCCGATGGTAAACCACCAGGAAATCTTTTAGCTTCGTTCATGCAGGCACAGATAATACAAGCGGATCATGCATTAAAAATAGAAGATTAAATTGAGAGGCGCCAAGTCAAATAGTGCCATAAACAGTGGGATAAAGGAAGTATTTCAACTATCCTATTACAAGGCACTTGCAGGCCCGAATGGATCAAAAGTTTCTTGCAAAGTATTCAGCAACTACAAGTTAAACCGGACGGTTTACGACTCCTCTTCACGCTGTGAAGGCTGAGGGTCAACTTGTTCCGGGTCTTCATCAACTTCATGCAATGGCTGGAAACCAGGAGCGCACCAGTCAATCTTGGAGAGGGCACGGAAATATACTTCTTCATTGATAAGATCTGAAAAGTGTGGTTACGAACTGGTGGGATCAGATTTTCAGTGTCGTAAACCGGCCGCTCCACCCACGAATTTTCTAGATCATTGGCCGGATGATACCTTGTCAAATCTGCTTCATCGGCAAGCTTACTGGCGAGAGGGCGCATATCCTTAGTCAAAGCACGGAGATCTTCAGTAGAGAAGGCTGACCCGTCCTCTTTATTGCTAGGATAGCCGTTCATGGCTTCAGCCGGGTCAAAATCAGGGACCCATGCTTTGGCCCGGGTCAGCCCCATAAGAGAGCCAGCTCGCGCAGCAGACTTCTTCACCTCAACCAAACGCACAAGTAGGATAGATAGCTTCTCCAGGGTGGCTTGGATGGTAGTCGGCGCTGGTTTATTGTGTGACATGGCACTGAAAGCCCTTTGAGCGCCGGAGTAAAGCTGCTCTACCAGGGTATACGCAGCCTTGAGCTTCTTCCGGACATCATCTCCAAGATGAGTTATGCGCCTCCCTGTGTGCAATTGGCGAGTTAAGCCAGAGCGGAATAAGGATTGCAAGGATATAAATATACAAAGACAGGTACTCACCGAAGATAGCAGAAGTCATGAGCTCTATTTGCTGTTTCAACCCGGATAGCTCCTGCGTAACCTGATTGAGAGCGGCTTCGACATCCTTTGCTCTTTTTTCTAGAGCGTCCCTTTGCACCTCCCATGTGGACCGCTCCGCTTCAAAATCTTTCTTCAATTTTTCCATGTTAGTCAAAGCAAGGACAAGTTCTTCCTTAGCTTTGGTTGAAGCAGCCTCATGGAAGGACAAGCTATTCCGGAGCTTAGTTGCCTCCGAAGCCCTCCGGGTCAAGTCAGCCTGCAAAGAAATCAAACGGATTAGAAGGACAGATTATTCAAAGTCTCAAGCCCATAACAGGTTATGCACTTGACACTTGGGGGCTAATGTACAATTGAAGTAAGGAAAGAATTTTTTTCAGACAAGTCCCAAGCACATAAACAGGTTATGCCCTTGGCACTTGGGGGCTAATGTAAGTTCATTCTTCGACATAATTAAAGTCCCAGTTCACCTACAATGAAGCCAAACCGGCACTTGGGGGCTACTATGGCCTAAAGGTATGATTGCAAAGTACAAAGCAGAAACAAAAAGCAAAAGGAAAGAAAGTCATCTCATATTTGTCTTTCATCATGTTAACTAAGCCGGCTTCATAGTCGCGGCTGGTAAAGAGCTGGTTCAGATACCCAGAAGGAAGTTCCTGGGCACTCAGCTGAGCATAGCTTGATAGGTCTGTGCTCCATTTGCCTTTATCTTGTTGAAATTTCTCTTCCTTGGCAGTATGCTTAGCCAAGGTGAAAGGCTCTATGGGAGCAGTGAAGCCTAACCCGGTTATCTCGACATCTGCTGTCGAGGCAGCAGTTGGCTGGAGAGGATCAGCAGTATGCACCGGGCTAATAGGAGCCGGGCTAGCCCGAGGAGGACTAACCCGGACAGGGCTTGCCGGTTGAGTCATGTTTTCCATATCATCACCTCCTGGCGCAGCAACATCTTCATGGTCCATGGGAGCGGGATCATCAAGCTGAATTTCAACGTTGTCCTCTGGCGGGATGGCCGCATTAGGGTCCTCGGCCGGTTCAGCAACAGTGGTCTCAGCAGCCGGTTTGTTTGCTTTTGCCTTTTTACTGGGCTTGGGCATTTTGATAAAGGGTCAGAGCAGTCGTAAGGATCACAAAGTTAAAACAGGAAGATAAACCGGACGTTTGAAAGAAGGACTTACCCAGGGACGGTCTTGAGCACTGGGACTTGCGTGGCAGTCGACTCGCCGGAAGAAGACAGAGGAGCCTCCTAATAGTTGGGATCAGACGGTTTAAGTGGTTTACGTATAAGGCCTGCTTTTGGATGAAGGAGGGTTGGAGTGAGTAAAACCTCGGAGCGGCGTCTACGAGCCGGTGTAAGAGGTATTCCGGACGACTCAACCACATGGCCGCTATGGCGCGTGGTCCGGCGAGCTTCGTGCTGCTCTTTCTTCAAAATAAAGTTGGGATCCAATTGAGCATAAGGGTGAGAAAATGGATATTTCCGGGACACCCGGCGGATCTTGGGTCGCAACGGTTCTGAATCAGAAGAGAGAGAAATTACCTCAACTCCCTCCGCTTTACTTCCCTCTGCCAGGTCCTGCGAAAAGGCATTATTTAACATAAATTCATACAAAGGGAGATCAAAAGACATAAGGGTTAATTGATACCTCAGAATCCGGATCATCCTCTTCAGGGTGTGAACCGGAAGCGGCAACAACTTTTTTCTTCTTGACAGCATAGGTTTTCTTGTGTGATGCTTGGCCGGTTTATCTTGAGATTTCCTCTTCCAGAAAGGATCGTTGGCATGTGCAAAGGAATAATAACAAGTTGAAGACAACTGATATGAACGGATTAAGATGAAAAGAAAGGGTCAGAAGAGCTTTACAGATGGCGATTTGTTGGTTAAGCAGAATGGAGCTAAACCGGTCCGGCTGCAATCCTCCAAAGGGATGTTCAGCATTTTCTTCGCAGACTAAGTAACTTCATTGTCAGGAAGTACTATCTTGGTGTGGCGTTGAGGATCTTCCGGTTTGCCGGTGTATTTGCACATCAAACTTGAGCACCGGCTTAGTGGAAGGATGTTCCAGGAAAGCCAGCAGCAAACGAAGTCAACGCCGGTTAAACCGTTCGCCACGAAAGCCATGAGCTTGGAAAGCTGAGGGGCAAATCGAGCTCGGTCTTGGGCGCTTAGACGCTGTGGCAAAAGCTGGGTTGTTGTCAGACTATAAGCGCGGTAACCCGACAGCGGATTCTCTCCTTCAGGTGAAGTATCCTTACAATAGAACCAAGTCTGGTTCCATTCCTTTGGGTGGCTGTGAAGAGCAGCGTGGGGAAAGCTCACATCCTTTCTTTTCTGGATGCTGACACCACCCAGCTCCTGATGAGGCCCATCAGTAAACTCCGTCCGCCGGTTCATATGGAAGAAATGCCGGAACAGATCCACTGATGGTTCTTCTTGAAGATATGCCTCCGAGAAAACTTGAAAGTTACAGATGTTCGATATAGAATTCGGGCCTACATCTTGTGGGTGGAGTTGAAAAGCGGCTAACACATCCCGGAAGAATTTTGAACCGGGAGGACTGAAACCCCATGCCAGATGATCATAAAAAAACTATGATTTCTCCCTCTTTAGGCTCAGGAGGGCATTCCTTTCTAGGGTCCCGCCAGTGCAGAACTTCCTTAGGGCCCAGAACACCAATTGAAGCTGCTTCAACTAAATCGTTTTCCGTGATCCGGGAAGGAACCCAATTGCAAGCAAAAAATTGTTTGGCCATCGTTTCTGATGAAGGAGTGCTGAAAAATATAGTGCAAGACCCGGTTTACCAACTGCTAGATATAAACCGGTGTATTCTATGAAGTTATGGACTTAATTGGCGGTTTAAGCAAGGGGCTAATGGTATCTACTAATCCGGAAGCAGGTATGAGTGAGACAGCTACCGGTTCACGACGATAGATGGAGAAAGTTAAACCGTCAATCATGGAATTCGGGTTTAAATCTAAAACCGTCAAGACAAGCATATGGC
>LR738715.1:340235862-340253426 GCA_902687465.1 Secale cereale
CGCAGGGTATGGCCAAACCGGTAATATAAGTGAGTTGCAGATCTAGAAGTATGAGAAACAGTTTTCACACGAAGCTGAGGTAAATATGGATCTAAGATGCAAGAAAAAGACAGAGTAATACAACTTATATTCAGCGAAGGCTGTGGGAGTTCTCTACAGGTTCAATCTAAACTAGCAGTGCTGGAGAAGCTAAAGTATAATGGTGGAGCGGAAGCACGCGGATGAGGATCAATCCTAACGAGTTTATATCTACAGCTATGGTCAATCTACAGTGATGAACTACAAGAACGAGGGTTCATGGCGAGCTACAGAAGAAAACCTAAAGGTGAGATCTATGAGGAGAAGATAGTGTACCCGAGGAAATAGAGGACGGGGGTGAGTTCTCTGGTCGCGTTCAGGTTGATGCAGCGGTCAGACTTGCTGGCGACGACGAGCTCGACGGACGGCGGCGGAAGCTCGGGCGCTGGAGACGGAGGAAGAAGAAGCGGAAGGGGAAAAGAGATGGGCCTCAGCGGTATTTATAGGCCGAAGAGATAAAAACGGTAAGCGCAGGAATCGAGGAGGCTAGAAATCGGATAAAGATTGAGCTGTCGCCTCGATCTTCGGTGCGGCAATAAAGAAATGTAACAGATAGATGCGGGCATTAAATGCGGAGATGATGTCACGAAGGATTGACTCGATTCTAGGATATGACGTCATGGCCGGTTTATGAAGCAAACAAGTTGCAGAAAGGAAATTTGTACAAGACTTGTAAGACTGACATGAACAAGTTCAAATCAATCTGGGGCCTAATGTCAGGGATATTACTAGCAGGTATGAACCGGCCAGGAGGGTCCGGATTACACTGACAAGGTTGTATTATTACAAGCCCAGTAGAATATGTACAAGAGGTTACAACCCATAGAGGTTTTGGGCCCATGTATAAGGCCCACGGTCTATAAACCGTCGTATCATGTAACTTGGGATGTAAGATAGAAAGAGTAGAGACCGAGGCAGACACGTTTATGAGCCGTCCTCGGGTCTCTGTAAACTGGATCGGGCGTCGCCTCCTATATAAAGGGACGACCCAACGACGGTTCAGGAGAGGAAACAACAGCTCGAGACACAGGCAAGCGAATTCGCTCCCTGGTCATTGAAGCCCAAGCAATACCACACCAAACTAGACGTAGGCTTTTACCTTCATCGAAGGGGCCGAACTAGTATAAAACTCCCCGTGTCCTTCGTCCGCTTTAACCCCTTCAAGCTAACCCAAGCGATGGCCTCACACCTAAGTCCGTTAATCCGGACATCTGTCGTGCTTAATCCATGACAGTGAAGGTCTTGGCACTAGAATCTATTGGGCCCGACCTGGAGCAAGTTGTCAGTTTCCTGAGATGCTTTCCGTGCCTGGAGAAGCTATATATCGAGGTGATGTTCCTTTCCTGTTAAATGTTAACCATAAGGGAGTTCAATTTGTGACACCTTTTTCCAAGTTTACAATGACAATGTACTATGATTTCTGAAGGTTCTTTTGGAGGATTTTAGTACATACATGCCCCCCATATTGGTTGCTTGATCCATATGGTTACAATCAATAAGCATTTCTCCTTTGGATTCATCCGTACTAGTTAATCATGTCAGATCGAAGATGACATGTTAGTGCATTTTACAAATCTTGCAAACCTAATAGGCACTAACATGTTTTCTTCTTTTGCAGATAAGATTAGGCCAAGTGATGGATAATGTGATAGAATATAACAATCACGTCGAATGCCTAGATCTGCATCTCTCAGAATTTACTTAGAACTCCTACCGAGGGACCTTACCGGAGATTATATTCGCCATGTTCTTTGTTCTCAGAGCAAGGATGCTGAAGGACATGAGGTTTGCCCTACATTTATTTCGCAAAATGGAATGGTTTGTTGATCAGCTCCGGCGCCTGTGGCATAATGTAATAGGCTTCGAAAATGCTGAATTTTATTTTGGAACTTCAAATGATAGAGTAATCGGAAGTCATCATGTCAACCCCATACATGACTTCTCAGTGGCTGACCCCTTCGAAAAAATTGTGAGGTTTCTAAACCAGACTAAGAAGTGGTAATATTAGTTTGAACCTCTTTGATATCCATGTTCAGCCGATCAGTGAGAGCGTTTGCAGCTGATGAGCTGAATTTCATTTCTAATATCAATCTGGACATTGTAATCTTCGAATTTGAGCCATATAACTCTGGAATTTGAACCTTGTAATATTTTGAGCTTTTGTGGTACAATCGTTGAAGGCATCGTATGAGACTTGTATATTGGTAGCACTATTTTGACCTTAATATGAAATGGTCTGAGATTTTATTAACCATTCTCGAATCTATTTACCTTGTCGATCTCACAGCACATGATCTGTATAGCTAACTCGACTATGATCTTCGACATTATTGCACACATTTGGTTTCTTCCACATCTAGCCAACGCGTGGCCAAACTAGCCGGGCGGGAACCTTGCGCAGTAAACTGCGCGGTAGCGCGGGAACAGGCTCACTGACGATACATTTGGCACCTCTTCGAGCCCACACGTGTGGTGCGGTGTTGTCTAGCGTGCACTGGAATCCTCCACTATGAACGCCGTGACAAGACATGACGATTACAGGCCGGGCGGCCCCCATTTATTACAGCGGCCAACTTTGCGATCGCGCCCCACCATTGCAAGAAGCACACCCACCACGAGAAAATCTTAGAGGGTATCATGCGCGGCTCCAATGGCGCTCCGAGTGGATCCGACGATGAGCAGCAGTTCACCATGCGTGTCGTGGTGGACACCCACAGAAGGTTCATGGACCTCTCGGTGGTGTACACCAATGACCCGGTCTGGGTGGAGCACTCCATCCACATCATGGAGTTGTTGCTTGCCAAGGAGAAGTACAAGGTGGTCGGGTTTGACCTCGAATACACCCGCACTCATGCCGGGTCTCATCCCAAGGTCACCGTCACCCAGATGTGTGTGCGCCACCACGTCCTCGTCTACCACTACTGCCTGGCCACAAGGCCTTGCGAGGGTTTTGCCAGGTTTGTCAACAACCCCCACTACCTGTTCACTACGGTGGACATCACCAACAATGTAAAGGCGCTCAAGAATTCGGGTGTTGCCTGCCAGAATCTTATCGACATCCAGGGCCAATACAAGATATGGGGCAGTAAGGAGCATGGGAAGGACTCACTGGTTCACCTCGCCGAGGCCATCATCGATCCCTACTACAGAGACATGAAGGATTCGTGCAACAAGGACAAGCATGCCTGGCACTCGGTCTGGATGGAGAAACTCGATGAAGCTCATGTCGTGTACGTGGCCAAGGAGGCGTACACGAGCTATGACATTTACAGGAGGATCGTTGACATGAGGAAGTGCCTCCTTCCCCAAAACGGCCAGGGATCCAGCCGTAAGCAGAGCAATGACAAGCGTCATCGTAACAATAAGTAGATGATTAGATCCTCATTTCTCCTACTTTAGTATGCATGTAATTGCTTACTTTGGTGTGTGGAAATGTTATGTGTGTAGTCACTTGTGTAATTGTATGCTTAATTTGGTTATGCAATGCTTTCTTTTGAAGTATATATGTTGATGCTCTGTAGACAAAGCGTGGATGTTGTGCGAACAAAGAAAATCACATCGTACACGGACTAAACAATGGTTCCCGTCGGTGATGTTTTCATCAATCACTCACAATTGTATACGAGCAATCGTTTGCTCGCAACACACACGGCTTGTTAGCAGTGATCGTTTGTGTTGTTATAGGTCTTCGCACACATTTCTGATTTCAGACATGTTTGCCGCGTATCAAACACATCTTGTTAAGTTGAACCATTTCTGTTCTCATCTCTCAACGCAAACAGTTCATCTAAGTGAACCGCATGCCATATATCGCACACACCTTGATCTGGCTGACCGTTTCTTTTGTGTTGCTTAATCACAAACTGTTCATCCGACTGAACCGTATGATGTACATCGCACATGCCTTAATCTGGCAACCCGTTTCTTTTGTTCCTCCTCATCGCAAACAGTCAATTGAACTGAACCGTATGCCCATCATCACACACGCAAACAAAATCTGAACCGTGTTTAATGCATCCTCCATTGCAAACGTTTTGCACCTTTTTTACGGGTTTTTTACACCCCCGTTTGCGATTATGGCATAGCACACAATTTCGTTGAAGGCTCTCTAATCGTAGTGTCGTGTTAGCAGCATCCTGCAATAGTGATTAGTGCAATCATCATTAGTACTATGGATATTCAAATAATTCATACTAACAACATTGGAATCATGCTCGTCATTCAAAGATTTAGTGCCAAACATTTTATTGCATTCTTCTTCTATCACTTTGTCACAATTTTCCTTTCCATCATTTTCACGAAAGACACTAAAAAGATGAAGCATATGAGGCAACCTCAATTCCATTTTTTTTGTAGTTTTCTTTTATAAACCAAACTAGTGATAAAACAAGAAACTAAAAGATTGATTTGCAAGATCTAAAGATATACCTTCAAGCACTCACCTCCTAGGCAACTGCGCCAGAAAAGAGCTTCGTTGACGGGATGTGAGTGCCGCTTACCTAGCCTCCCCGACAAAGGCGCCAGAAAAGAGCTTGATGTCTACTAAAAACCTTCTTCTTGTAGACTCGTGTTGGGCCTCCAAGCGCAGAGTTTTGTAGGATAGTAGCAATTTTCCCTCAAGTGGATGGCCTAAGGTTTATCAATCTGTGGGAGGCGTAGGATGAAGATGGTCTCTCTCAAACAACCCTGCAACCAAATAACAAAGAGTCTCTTGTGTCCCCAACACACCCAATACAATGGTAAATTGTATAGGTGCACTAGTTCAGCGGAGAGATGGTGATAGAAGTGTAATATGGATGGTAGATAAGGTTTTTGTAATCTGAAAAATATAAAAACAACAAGGTAACTAGTAAGAAACGTGCGCATAAACGGTATTGCAATGTGTGAAAACAAGGCCTAGGGTTCATAGTTTCACTAGTGCAAGTTCTCTCAACAATGGTAACATAATTAGATCATATAACAATCCCTCAAAGTGCAACAAAGAGTCACTCCAAAGTCACTAATAGTAGAGAACAAACGAAGATATTATTGTAGGGTACGAAATCACCTCAAAGTTATTCTTTCTGATCGATCTATTGGGCTATTCCTATAAGTGTCACAAACAGCCCTAGAGTTCGTACTAAAATAACACCTTAACAGACACATCAACCAAAAACCTAATGTCACCTAGATACTCTAATGTCAGCACAAGTATCCGCGGGTTTGATTATATGATATGCATCACACAATCTCAGATTCATCTATTCAAACCAACACAAAGAACTTCAAAGAGTGCCCCAAAGTTTCTACCGGAGAGTCAAGACGAAAACGTGTGCCAACCCCTATGCATAAGTTCATAAGGTCATTGAACACGCAAATTGATCACCAAAACATACATCATGTGGATCACGTGAATATCCCATTGCCACCATAGATAAGCACATGCAAGACATACATCAAGTGTTCTAGAATCCTTAAAGACTCAATTCGATAAGATAACTTCAAAGGGAAACTCAATCCATTACAAGAAGGAAGAGGGGGAGAAATTTCATAAGATCGAACAATAATAGCAAAGCTCGCAGTACATCAAGATCGTGCCAAATAAAGAACACGGGAGAGAGAGGGAGAGAGAGAGAGAGAGATCAAACACATAGCTAGTGGTACATACCCTCAGCCCCAAGGGTGAATACTCCCTCCTTGTCATGGAGACCGCCGGGAATATGAAGATGACCACCGGTGATGGTTTCCCCCTTTGGAAGGGTGCGGAACGGGTTCCAAGTTGATTTTTCGTGGCTACAGAGGCTTGCGGCGGCGGAACTCCTGATCTAGGTTTATTTTCGGGGTTTTCCCTATTTATAAGAATTTTTGGCATGGGGGCAAGTCATGGGGACCCACGAGGCGCCGACAAGGACGGGGACCGCGCCCTAGGGGGGCTCCCTCCACTCTTGTGGTGTCCTCGTGGCTCTTCTGGTCCATCTCCGGCACTCCGTGGGCTTCTTGTGGTCCATAAAAAAATTGTCGTAAAGTTTTAGCTCAATTGGTCTCCGGTTGGTGTTCCTTTTCTGTAAAACTCAAAAACAAGGAAAAAAATATAAACTGGCACTAGGCTCTAAGTTAATAGGTTAGTCCCCAGAATAATATAAAATAGCATAATAATGCATATAAAACATCCAAGATAGATAATTTAATAGCATGGAACAATCAAAAATTATAGATACTTGGAGACGTATCACTCCTGACTGTTGACGGTGTCGTTGCGGTGCATTTGGCTTCGCAATTACCCATGTTGCCACCACCTCCAGTCACTTCCATTCAGTTCAACCTGCCTAGCCACATCAGCTCGATTGTTTGTGTTTTGTAGAACAAAACAGAGTTGGTTGAAAATTTGCAGCAGTTCAATGAATCTCACAGTGGAAGGAATCATGTGGGAAAAAGTTTCTTTCACCCATTCCGATGCTGCAGCAAATTCTTTTGATTGTGTGTCATCACAATTTTGTTGATCTATCATGTGGTGCTACTTCTCTCTCTCTCCCTATCTCTGTCTAATTGATTCTAATCCACGGCCGACAATGCCCCCAAACATCTATGGATTGAGCTCTTGCGGCCGATTGCTGAAGTTCTAATTAAAAATGGAGAGAAGTTCAGTGAAGAAGTTAAAATAATGAAGAAAAACAACACTTGATGGCTACTGGACAAAAGGAGGAATGCGTGAGGCATATGGTTTTTGTTAGTTTGTATATCTCTACATATATTAGCAGTGAACGACTCCTTGTTTTATTAGTGAACATTAAAAATGTAACTAGTTCGAACACTTAAAAGTTAGTGTTAACTTAAAAAACATTTTGCTGTGGCATATCGTGTGTTAGAAAACAAAAATCACCAGCTCAAATTTCAGTGAAAAAAGAAACTATAGAAGTTCATATATTGATCCTGAGAGAGTTCAAACTATGTGTGCATGTGCAAAGTTTGATGCCCTCCATCTGTTTAATGAAAAATTCCAATGAAAGAGCTCGAAGGAATTTCTCGTTTGTTAAAAAACTAAGCTAAGCTAAGGCACTACTTTCTCGTATGTGAATGAGATGTCATCTAAAAAAGGATATACAATAAATTGCTCGTGTTTCTTTTTTGAAAAGTTGGATTTTTCTCGTTTCTAAAAACTAACCAAATTTTTTAAAAGTTAGATTTTCCTCGTTTCTAAAAATAAGAGAGACGGCCAACTCAAAATAACAGAGCAGTCCAGAAAAAGTTTATAAAAAATGGATTTTCAAGAAAAAACTAGAAAATTTGAAATAACCGAGAAGGTCAAAAAATGTAGAAGTTCAAACTTGATAACCCTAGAATTTCAATTTCAAACAACCGAGAAGGTAAAAAAACTAGAAGTTCAAATTTAAAAACCACAAAATTGTTTGCTTATGTAAAACCGTATTTTTCTAAGAAGTTCAAAGTAAAAAAGATAGAGAAGTTCGAATTTAAAAAACGACTTAGATGTTTGATCGTTACTAAATAATAAAATAAAGAAGTTAAAATTTAAAAAAAAAGGAAAAAGTACAAAAGTTTTAAAAGAATTTTCTTGTTTTTTAAGCCGAAACACAGAGAAGTCCAAATTGATAACTGCCGGAAGTTCACGTATTGCATGGTCTGCATTTCGTATGAGAAAAAAACAAGAATAAAAAAGGCAAAAGCTTAAAAATTTGTTGCTAGAAGTTCAAGTGCTTCCCTCGAAAGTTCAAAAATTCTTGTTAGAGAGGTTCAACATGTGTTTACATGTTAAAAAGCACAAAAAAGATGTTGTGTCTCATGTTTTAAAATAATTCTCGCAATCCATTGCAAGTTTGGAACAAATATACTCTACATGAAAAAAGTTTTTTTTCTATTCAACAACTTTCCAAGAGGTATATTGTATGCTCTATTCGAAAAATAAATGGTTAAAATAAATTGGTGTATGTTGTTCGAAAAGAAAGGTTTAACCATATTAAAAAAGTTACGTTTTTTCAACAAGTTTCTAATGATTTACTCCCTCCTTCCGGAAATACTTGTCATCAAAACAAATAAAAGGGGATGTATCTAGATGTATTTTAGTTCTAGATACATCCCTTTTTGTCCATTTTGATTACAAGTATTTTCGGACGGAGGGAGTACCATTTGTGGAACTCCGAGGAATGGGTGAGGAATTACAATCAAAAAATGTGTGGCCGAAGTTCAATATGAAAACATCGAGTAGTTCAACTACTATACATGACGCGTTTCTGATGAGAATACAAGAATACAAACCATCCTGCACGGTTCAAAAATTATATTACGAGACTCCGAACTTCCTAAGCTTTCTAACCATATATTATATGCTACGTTCCAATGAGCGGTTTAAAATTTTCATGTATACCGTTTAAAACATATTTTTATATATTCAAAAAATACTTTTGGACCGTCGCGAGCATGAAAACTGATCAACACGGAAAAGTTGCGTGTTTTCAACAGCTTTCCATCAGTATATCATTTCTTCAACTCCGGTAAGTTGTTTGGGAGTTACGGATAAAAAACAGCATGTCAAAAACAGAGTGAAGTTCAAACAGAAATGCCCGAAAAGTTCAACTACTTGATGTCTACTACGCAACCTTCTTCTTGTGGACGTTCTTGGGCCTCCAAGTGCAGAGGTTTGTGGGACAGTAGCAAATGTCCCTCAAGTGGCTGACCTAAGGTTTATCAATGCGTGGGAGGCGTAGGATGAAGATGGTCTCTCTCAAACAACCCTGCAACAAAATAACAAAGAGTCTCTTGTGTCCCCGACACACCCAATACAATGGAAAATTGTATTGGTGCACTAGTTCGGCAAACAGATGGTGATACAAGTGCAATATGGATGGTAGATATAGGTTTTTGTAATCTGAAAAATATAAGAACAGCAAGGTAACTAATGATAAAAGTGAGCGTAAACGGTATTGCAATGCTTCGAAACAAGGCCTAGGGTTCATACTTTCACTAGTGCAAGTTCTATCAAAAATGATAACATAATTAGATCATATAACAATCCCTCAACTTGCAACAAAGAGTCACTCCCAAGTCACTAATAGCGGAGAACAAATGAAGAGATTATTGTAGGGTACGAAACCACCTCAAAGTTATTCTTTCTGATCGATCTATTCAAGAGTCCGTAGCAAAATAACACTAAGCTATTCTTTCTGTTCGATCTATCCTAGAGTTCATACTAGAATAACTCCTTAAGACACACATCAATCAAAACCCTAATGTCACCTAGATACTCCATTGTCACCTCAAGTATCCGCAGGCATGATTATACGATATGCGTCACACAATCTCAAATCCATCTATTCAACCTACACAAAGAACTTCAAAGAGTGCCCCAAAGTTTCCATCGAAGAGTCAAGACGAAAACGTGTGCCAACCCCTATGCATAAGTTCACAAGGTCACTGAAACCGCAAGGTGATCGCCAAAACATACATCAAGTAGATCACGTGAATATCCCCATTGTCACCACAGATAAGCACATGCAAGACATATATCAAGTGTTCTCAAATCCTTAAAGACTCAATCCGATAAGATAACTTCAAAGGGAAAACTCAATCCATTACAAGAGGTAGAGGGGGAGAAGCATCATAAGATCCAACTATAATAGCAAAGCTCACGATACATCAAGATCGTTCCATATCAAGAACACGGGAGAGAGATAGATCAAACACATAGCTACTAGTACATACCCTCAGCCCCGAGGGTGGACTACTCTCTCCTCGTCATGGAGAGCGCCGGGATGATGAAGATGGCCACCGGTGATGGATCCCCCCTCCGACAGGGTGCCGGAATAGGGTCCCGATTGGTTTTTGGTGGCTTCAGAGGCTTGCGGCGGCGGAACTCCCGATCTAGGTTTCTGTATTTGTAGGAATTTTGGCGTCAGGCTCATGTCAGGGGGGTCTCCGAGTCATCCATGAGATAGGGGGCGCACCCTCCACCCTCGTGGACGGTGTCATGGTTGTAAGTCTGACAGTACGAGTAGGGGGTACGTAGGAGGAGGCAAGGTCCTAGCTACTGTGAGATTGTACACACGATGTTTACGAGTTTAGGCCCTTCTCGGAGGAAGTAAAAGCCCTACGTCTCGGTGCCCGGAGGCGGTTGACTGGAATGCATATGTGTGTGTGAGTTACAGGGGGTGCGTACCCTTGTACTGGAGGAGGGGCTGGCTCATACAGAATGCGCCAGGACCCCAGCCATCCCCACATTACAAAGGGTTCAATGTACATAAAGGCAGGACGTTACTGATAACGCCTGCAATAGAGGGTGATAAAGGCATTCAATACTGCAGAATGAATGCATGACCGTTGCTGGCCTAACGGGACCTTTGACCTTCGGGGTCGAGTGTCTTTGTACGGTCGAGTGTCCTCATCCTTCCGAGTGGAGTTGAGTCGTCTGAGAGGGAGTATGCAGTCGAGTGAAATGTCCTCTTGGGCCGTATCAGTCGACTATTTATGTTGTCTTCGAGTTGTCTCTTGAGCTTCTGGGGTAGTGACCTTGGGTGGGGCACCTGGGTCAGGCCTGTGACCCTACCCTAGGTCTGTAGCGTCATCAGTAGCCCCCGAATGTATTGAGGTCCGAGTGGAGGATAGTGTTGAAGTTGGCCTTGGTCCAAGTTTGATGTCCCTGGGGAATCTTCCTTGAATCTGTGGACCAGGCCGATTCAACCTTGACTTAATCGCCTTAATTGATTTAAGAACTACCGAGTGTACATGCTTGTGTAGACCGTCGAGAGAACTTTTGCGCACGGCTTCGAGCATCAGCGGGGCGCACAACTTTCGGCGCGATTGGTTGTTCTCTGGTCTCCGGATTTCGCGGGATTTGAAATTAGGGGAAGTGCGCGGGACGGGGCGTGCCGCAGCAATCGGATCGGATACGCTCGGGGTGCCTCGATCCCCGCACCGCCTTTTTCACCACGTATTTGTGTGTGCGCTGATGGGCCTCGAACCCCTCGTTGGTTACCCCAAGTGGAAGGTGTAAGATGCAGTAAGTAGAAGTGTTTTCCCCTAGCAAAGATGCCAAGGATCGAATCCCCAGAGACTCCTAGGTTCAACAAGTAGGTGTCAATTGCTACGGTGCCAGATTAGTAGCAACCAACGTGGACCTGCACACAGATACAAATAACTTTTCTCCCAACGAGTACAGAGAGGTTGTCAATCTCTCCGGCCTTGTAGTTCACAAAGGATTAAAAGCAATGATAGTAGTGATAGATAGTTTTTGCAATAGTAAATAATAACGGAAAGTAAATAGTGGATGTGATCAATGATGGTAATATGGACCGGAGTCTCATGATGTTCACTAGTGATGTCTCTCTCCCAAAAGACGATAAAACAGCTATGGGAGGTAAACAAATTACAGCTGGGCAATTGACAGGACCACGAACGCAAACCAATGCTGACTACATTGCAAGAAAGGTTGAGGTTCAAAGCATGGGTGGTACGCCAAAGTAAGTAGACCGAAATCCATCAATATCTACTACTAATCATCCACCTTGAGATATCTATCCAGAATATCTCGCTGGTATTAAGTTGCGAGTCCCACCCATAGTGTAAACTCAATGCAACAGACAACTGCATTAAAAGAACTTTGCGTAAAGTCAACAATCCTTGCACCCGCGGGCATAAGCACCGTTGTTTTCCCCCTTGTGGCAACAGCACATCCCCTAGACTCATGTTTCTGTCACTCAAGCTAGTCATCGAGGGGCATGAACCCACAATCGAGCATAACGTTCCCTCTTGGAGTCACTACCTATTACTCGGCCAAAGCAATAAATAACAACAGAGAACATGCAAGAATTACTTATGAACTAAAATATAAAAGAGGTGAATCAAATATATTACTCAAGATCAATCTGAACATAATCTCATAATCCATCGGATCCCAGCAAACTCAACATAGCAACAGCATAAGGATTACATAGGAGCCTCGATCATGTAGGGCAGCTCACGAGGACTAATTAGTGAAGCACAAGAACGGGAGGAGAACATCACATAGCTACTGGTCATGGACTCATGGTCCAAGGGAGACTACTCACCAGTCATCCGGGAGGCGTCCATGGTGGTGGAGAAGCTCCCGGTGGTGATCCTCCCCTCCGGCAGGGTGCCGGGAAGAGTTCTCCTGGTGCTCCCGATCTTGGAAGCGGCGGCGGCGGCGGAACAGAGATGGGATCGCGAAAAGAGTTCTTGTTCTGAGGGTTACGGAGGACCCTTTAAATATATGCCAAAGTAGGGCACCGGGGGAGCCTCGGGGGGCCCAGGCACCCCCCCGGCGCGGCCCAGGGGGGGCGCGCCCACAGGGCGCCTGGAGCCCCTGTGCCCCCCCCCAGGCTGCCCTTCGGACGCAGTGTTGTTTCCGGATCGCTGATTTTTTATATAATTTTTCTGGATTTTTCTGGGCAGTTCTCGAAACGTGAAAACCTGAAATACAAAAACAGCCGAAAACAGAAACTGGCACTAGGGTGCACTGGATTAGTAAGTTAGTCCAAATATGATCAAAAGTGTATGGAAGTGTATGAATATCATAGCAATATCACCCAAAAGTGGCATGGAGCAAGCAGAAATTATAGATACGTTTTGGACGTATCAACATCCCCAAGCTTAATTCCTGCTCGTCCTCGAGTAGGTAAATGATAACAAGAATAATTTCTATGGTGACATGCTATTAACCATATAGGACTTTCTCATAGTCATATGACAAAAGCTTACCGAGACAATGATTCTATAGTAATTAAGTTGCCTCAAGAGAAAATCACAAATGACTGAAAGTTTTACAACATGAAACTGAAACATCAAAAAGATTTGCAATGAACATGATGTGCAAATATGATAAAGTGATATCTAGCTTGCCCCCTTTAGTGATGAAAAACATAAATGCAGGGGCACCTTCAAGGTTTAAGTGATGACTAGATACAATCATTTCAGAATAAACAATATCACAATCATGCAAAAGACAATGCTACTTTGGGACAATGCACATTACACTCAGAATGACAATCATGCTCTCAGTAGTTGGTGCTTCAACATAAAGGTAAAAGAATGGTTATGTGCTAGAGCTTTTTATTTTGAAAACATGGAAGCAATTGTGTCAACGGTAGTAGTACTTCATATGTGTCATGCATAAAATATCCTATAAGTTGCAAGCCTCATGCATCGAATACTAATAGTGTTCGCTCCTTGTCCTAATTAGCTCGGATTCCCATGGGTTATCATTGCATTGCATATGTTTTAACCAAGTGTCACAAAGGGGTACCTCTATGCCACCTGTACAAAGGTCCAAGGAGATAGATCGCATTTGTTTTCTCGTTTTTGATAGATCTCAACTTGAGGACATCCATACCGGGACAACATAGAAAATAGATGATGGACTCCTCTTTAATGCATAAGCATATTCTCATGAGAGATTGAGGATTAAGGTCCAAGCTAAAACTTCCACCATGATGCATGGCTTTGGTTGGCGGCCCATTGTTCTTCTCTAACAATATGCATATTAATTTAACCCACGGTAAATCACCCTTACTTCAGACAAGGCGAACATGCATAGCAACTCACATGATATTCAGAAAAAGTGTGACAGTTGATGGCGTCCCCAGAAACATGGTTACCGCTCAGCAAGCAACTTATAATAAATAAGATACATAAGCAACATATTCTTTACCACAATAGTTTTTAGGCTACTTTCCCATGAGCTATGTATTGCAAGGTTAATTTGCTTAGTGCAGGTGGAGGTTAGCAAAAGACTGGGAGCGACCAACTAAGAGAGCGATGACGGTCATAATCATGCAGAGCGACAAAGCAATATTGAATCAGGCATGGTAGTTATATCGCTACTTAGAAACAAAAGATCATCAAGGCTTGACAGACTTTCTTTACAGTCTTGAATATGCGTGAGCATATGCCAAGTCAATCAAAATAAATTCTCGAAGGAAGATATTACTAAACCATACCATATCATAGGCAAACAAACCAAGTTGGTACTCCAATAACACATTGGGAACCCCCCAGCTATTTGAGATTAACCATAAGAAAACCTGAACTACTAAGCACCATCATGAAAGTAGCATCTTTATCATAGACACATTAACCAATGCAACGGAAGCAAACTCTCTTAATAAGGTGAGCATGGTACTTAAAGAGAGTTCAAGCAACCAACTAAATAAAAGCTCTTGAAAAGATAAGCATGAATACTAAGAGCAGAGCACGATAGTAGCTATTAAAAGACAAAGAACACACACAGCATAGATAGACATGAAAATTTTATGTTATGTTCTAGGTAGAAGTGGAGCGTGTTTCTCTCCCACATAAAGGAATGCTGGGTTCCGACTCGTTATGAAAAGCTAAAAAGAAAACTAAAAGCAAGACGCTCCAAGCATAGCACATAACACATGAAGTGATAAAAATATAGCTAAACGAAAGACGAAATGATAATGTTGATGGAGAAGGGGATGCATGGGGGCATCCCCAAGCTTAGACGCTTGAGTCTCCTTGAATATTTCTTGGGGGTGCACGGGGGCATCCCCAAGCTTGAGCGCTTGACACTCCTGAATCTTTTTATCATCTTCCCTCGCACACTTGAAAACTCCCTTCATACATAACTCATCATAATCTGATTAGCGAGGTTAGTACCCTTAATAAAATAATTATACCTTGCTGGAAATAAGGATATTCTTGAAGTTCTACTGTTTCTCAAGATTGCCAAAAGGTTTTTGCAAAGAAAAAGCAAGTTCTTAATTTGCAAAGTGAAGGTAAGGCAAAACAGGACAGAATATGTGAAAAACAGAACAGCAGGCAGTAATTGATCTGTTCGGGATACTTCTGCAACTCAAATCAAAAAACTCAAAACTGACGCACGAAAGAAAATTATATAGAGAACGCTGTCGGAAAAATTCAGACAAAAAAGATGATCTGGTGATTTTATACGAATTTTTCTATCCAAGGACAGAATCTGTTTCCTGGACAGCACCTCACAACTTTTGAACTTTCTAGCAATCGGAGGCTATACTTGGCACAAATATGAAAATAAAAGATACAATGATGATGCTACAGCAGTAAACAACATCAAGACACAACAAAAGCAAAAAATTTATTCATGTGGGCTGCCTCCCAAAAGCGCTTTCTTTTATGCCTTTAAGCTAGGCATAATGCATAGATCAAGTTGTATCAATTGAACCATCATCAAGATCATCAAAAAGCTCTTCAATAATACAACTAGTCTTAAGAGGACTCTCAAATAGAGGCCTCCTAGAGATACTTCTAGGTAGAATACCAAAAGGATAAAAGTCAAGGGAAGATTCATTTATAAATTCATCAACGATAGGTGTTTCTTCCAAAGTCTTTACAGTTTCAACCCCTTTGGCAATAGGTGGATTGCTTTTAGAACGGGGAGCCTTTGGAACGTGAACGAACTTAGGCTCCCTCTTTGCCGGAGTTTCTACCTTTTCGGTTCTGATCGAGGAGAAAGTAGTTCCTAAGGTATCAAATATTTCCTCAATCTTTTCCATCCGAGAAAAGTCAGAATCATGGAATTTGACGGTCTCCAAAATTTTGAAAATTTTATGCATGGAGCTATAAAGTCTATTCAAATTCCCTTGGAACTTACGATCCAACTCATTCATCTTATTAGTGCTTGGCATCTCTAGCTATATTTTTTTCAAGTTTTTTCATAATGTGAGCTAGGGTGATGTCCTCTCGAATGCTAACAACAGGGGGACTCCCAACAAGATTTTCAATAATACTAAGAGACTCCCAAACTGGGGCCTCTAGGAAATTTCCATTGATAGCAGTATCTAGAATAAACCTATTCCAAGAAGTAATTCCAACATAAAAATTTCTAAGCAAGATAGTAGTAGGTTGCTTCTTGGTGGCTCTTTTTTGTGAATCATTAATTCTATACCAAGCATCTTTCAAACTTTCCCCGCCTCTTTGTTTAAAGGTGAGAACTTCTGCCTCGTCAAAGACAAAAGGACCCGACATAATGATAACTAAAGAACAAGATAACTATTTTTGTGATTTTCGATAAAAAGGTACTAAAGCAAAAATGAAAGGTAAACTAACAAGACTAAAAAGCAAAGGTAAAAGATAGCATGCAACTCCCCTATCCTGAAGAGTGGAGTCCCCGACAACGGCGCCAGAAAATACTCCTTGATGGGCCTCGAACCCCTCGTTGGTTACCCCAAGTGGAAGGTGTAAGATGCAGTAAGTAGAAGTGTTTTCCCCTAGCAAAGATGCCAAGGATCGAATCCCCAGAGACTCCTAGGTTCAACAAGTAGGTGTCAATTGCTACGGCGCCAGATTAGTAGCAACCAACGTGGACCTGCACACAGATACGAATAACTTTTCTCCCAACGAGTACAGAGAGGTTGTCAATCTCTCCGGCCTTGTAGTTCACAAAGGATTAAAAGCAATGATAGTAGTGATAGATAGTTTTTGCAATAGTAAATAATAACGGAAGGTAAATAGTGGATGTGATCAATGATGGTAATATGGACCGGAGTCTCATGATGTTCACTAGTGATGTCTCTCTCCCAAAAGACGATAAAACATCTCTGTGAGGTAAACAAATTACAGCTGGGCAATTGACAGGACCACGAACGCAAACCAATGCTGACTACATTGCAAGAAAGGTTGAGGTTCAAAGCATGGGCGGTACGCCAAAGTAAGTAGACCAAAATCCATCAATATCTACTACTAATCATCCACCTTGAGATATCTATCCAGAACATCTCGCTGGTATTAAGTTGCGAGTCCCACCCATAGTGTAAACTCAATGCAACAGACAACTGCATTAAAAGAACTTTGCGTAAAGTAAACAATCCTTGCACCCGCGGGCACAAGCACCGTTGTTTTCCCCCTTGTGGCAACAGCACATCCCCTAGACTCATGTTTCTGTCACTCAAGCTAGTCATCGAGGGGCATGAACCCACAATCGAGCATAACGTTCCCTCTTGGACTCACTACCTATTACTCGGCCAAAGCAATAAATAACAACGGAGAACATGCAAGAATTACATATGAACTAAAATATAAAAGAGGTGATTCAAATATATTACTCATGATCAATCTGAACATAATCTCATAATCCATCGGATCCCAGCAAACTCAACATAGCAGCAGCATAAGGATTACATAGGTGCCTCGATCATGTAGGGCAGCTCACGAGGACTAATTAGTGAAGCACAAGAACGGGAGGAGAACATCACATAGCTACTGGTCATGGACTCATGGTCCAAGGGAGACTACTCACGAGTCATCCGGGAGGCGTCCATGGTGGTGGAGAAGCTCCCGGTGGTGATCCTCCCCTCCGGCAGGGTGCCGGGAAGAGTTCTCCTGGTGCTCCCGATCTTGGAAGCGGCGGCGGCGGCGAAACAGAGATGGGATCGCGAAAAGAGTTCTTGTTCTGAGGGTTACGGAGGACCCTTTAAATATATGCCAAAGTAGGGCACCGGGGGAGCCTCAGGGGGCCCAGGCGCCCCCCGGCGCGGCCCGGGGGG
>LR738715.1:340259203-340278356 GCA_902687465.1 Secale cereale
TTTGTAACTTAGGCGATTACGGGGTCGCAGCTAAGCCCCCGAGTGAGAGGGTTGATCTTCACTCGGAGTGGTTTTTGTAACTTATGTGATTACGGGGTCACAGCTAAGCCCCCAAGTAAGAGGGTTGCTATTCACTCGGAGTGGTTTTTGTAACTTAGGCGATTACGGGGTCGCATCTAAGCCCCGAGTGAGAGGGTTGCTCTTCACTCGGAGTGGTTTTTGTAACTTAGGCGAATCGGATTCGCGGCTAAGCACCCACTGGAGGGGGTTTAAGAAGAGGCATCTTTGTAATCAGCAATCGTTAAGGAATTGTTGCGAACTTATCTTTGAAAAAACAAACTGGAAGGTTCTTATTACAACTCGACTGGTCGAGTGCTTCAAGTATATAAGCGGCGGAGCAGATCCGCGTTCCATGAACTAGGCTCATCTTTCTTCTTGGCCACGTTATAGATGTGGTATGCCCCATTGTGTAGTACTTTGGTGACGATGAAGGGGCCTTCCCAGGCCGGGGCCAGCTTATGAGGTCGCTTCTGACGTACTCGAAGAACTAGGTCTCCTTTCTGGAATGCCTGGCTTCGGACATTGCGGGCATGGAATCGACACAGGTCCTGTTGGTAAATGGTCGAGCGGATCAAGGCCATCTCACGTTCTTCCTCCAGGAGGTCGACTGCATCTTGACGGGCTTGCTCTGCTTCTGCTTCGGAGAAGAGTTCCACTCGAGGGGCGTTGTGCAACAAATCACTCGGCAGCATGGCCTCAGCGGCATAGACCATGAAGAAGGGGGTACGGTCAGTCGACCGGTTCGGAGTTGTCCTTAGCCCCCATAAGACAGACGGTAGTTCAGTCACCCATGCTCCAGCGGCGTGCTTGAGGTCACGCATAAGCCGCGGTTTCAGGCCTTGGAGGATCAAACCATTTGCTCTTTCTGCTTGTCCATTCGACTCCGGATGCGCTACGGATGCGTAGTCGACCCGAGTACCTTGGGAGGAACAGAAGGCTCTGAATTCGTCTGAGTCAAAGTTGGAGCTGTTATCTGTGATGATGCTGTGGGGGACTCCGTATCTGAATATCAATTCTCTGATGAAGCTGATGGCGGTGCTCGAGCCGAGGTTCTTGATGGGCTTGGCTTCGATCCATTTGGTAAACTTGTCGACTTCTACGAGCAAGTGAGTGAATCCGCTCCTGCCTGTTTTGAAGGGACCGACCATGTCCAACCCCCAAACGGCAAATGGCCAAACCAACGGGATGGTCTTCAAGGCAGATGCGGGTTTGTGACACATGTTGGAGTAGAACTGGCAGCCTTCGCACTTGTCTATGATATCCTTTGCCATCTCATTTGCTCGGGGCCAGTAGAATCCAGCTCGGTATGCCTTGGCCACGATAGTCCGAGAGGAAGCGTGGTGGCCACAAGTTCCCGAGTGAATCTCATTCAGAATCATTCGAGATTCTTCCGGGGTGATGCAATGCCGAGCGACTCCCGTGACACTCTCCCTGTAGAGTTGACCCTGAATGACAGTAAAGGTTTTGGATCGACGGACAATCTGACGCGCCTCCTCTTCATCCCCTCAGAGTTCTTTCCTGAGCAAGTACGCTATGTACGGCACAGTCCAGTCGGGCGTGATCACCAAGATCTCCATGATTAAGTTGACCACCGCAGGAACTTCGACTTCGGTCGGATCAGATGCGCTTATTGGCTGTGGGGCTCCTCCATGAAGGGGTCTTCTTTGACCGAGGGGGTGTGTAGATGCTCTAAGAACACATTCTTGGGTATAGGTTTCCGAGTGGACCCTATCTTCGCGAGATTAGCACCAAGCTGGTTCTTGATTCTGGGCACGTGGTGGAGCTCTAAACCTTCAAATTTCTTTTCCAGCTTCCGCACCGCACTGCAGTAACTGGTCATTGCTGGGCTTCGGACATCCCACTCCTTCATCACCTGATTGACCATTAAGTCTGAGTCCCGTAAACCATCAGGCGACGGACGCCGAGTGAGATGGCCATACGCAACCCGTACAAAAGCGCCTCGTATTCAGCTTCGTTGTTTGAAGAATCGAAGTGGATTTGAAGGACATAACTGAGCTTGTCGCCTCTGGGGGACACCAAAACCACACCTGCACTAGATCCGTTCAACATCTTGAATCCATCGAAGAACATGGTCCAATGATCTGACTGGATCTGAGTCGGTTGCTCCTGCTCGATCCATTCGGCCACAAAATCTGCTATTGCCTGAGACTTGATAGCTTTCTTCGCCTCAAACTTGATATCTAGTGAAAGGTGTTCAATCGCCCATTTGGCCACTCGACCGGTTGCATCTCGGTTGTTCAGAATTTCCGATAGGCGGGCGTCGCTGACGATTGAAATCGAATGATCCGAGAAGTAATGAGCAACTTTCTTTGCGGTCGAGTAAATCCCATACACAAGCTTCTGGTAATGCGGGTATCTTTGCTTGGAGGGAGTCAACACTTCAGAAATGTAGTAGATCGGGCATTGGACTTTGTAGGCTTTGCCTTCTTCTTCCTGCTCGACCGTGAGTACAGTGCTGAAAACTTGTTTGGTGGCTGCGATGTACAGTAAAAGAGGATCTTTGCTAACTGGGGCAGCAAGCACCGGCTGAGTGGAAAGCAGGGCTTTGAGCTCCTCAAACGCTGCTTCAGCTTCAGAATTCCACTCGAACTTTTCAGACTTCTTCATCAGTCGGTAGAGCAGTAATGCCTTCTCACCGAGACGAGAAATGAATCGACTCAATGCGGCCAAGCAACCAGTTAGCTTATGGGCGTCGTGTACATGCACGGGGCGCTTCATTCGGAGGATGGCACTGACTTTCTCTGGGTTGGCGTCAATTCCTCGTTCTGAAACAAGGAAAACGAGCAACTTACCGCCCGGAACTCCGAATGTACACTTCGAAGGGTTAAGCTTGATATCATAGCTTGTTAAATTTGTGAATGTCTCAGCGAGGTCAGTCAGTAGGTCAGAACCTTTACGTGACTTGACCACGATGTCATCCATGTACGCTTCCATGTTCCGACTGATTTGCTTCAGCAGACACTTTTGAATCATGTGCATGAAGGTAGCGTCGGCATTCTTGAGACCGAAAGGCATGGTGACATAACAACAACACCCGAATGGGGTGATGAAGGCTATCTTGATTTCATCGGGTCCAAACAGTCGCATCTGATGGTACCCGGAATATGCTTCCAGAAAAGACAAACGCTTGCATCCCGCAGTCAAGTCGACTATCCGATCGATGCGGGGGAGAGGAAAATGATCTTTCGGGCAGGCCCGATTGATATTCTCGAAATTGATGCACATGCGGAGGGATTTGTCCTTCTTGGGGACCATGACCACATTGGCGAGCCACTCGGAGTGGTAGATCTCGCGGATGAACTCAGCAGCCAAAAGCCGAGCCACCTCTTCGCCAATTGCTTTTCTCTTCTCCGCGGCGGACCGACGGAGATGTTCCTTCACGGGTTTCACTTTTGGGTCGACTCGCAAACGGTGCTCAGCCAGTCCCTTGGGTACACCTGGCATGTCGGATGGTTTCCATGCGAAGATGTCCTAGTTCTCACGGAGGAACTGGATGAGCGCTTCTTCCTATTTGCTGTCGAGTGTAGTTGAGATGTGGGTCGGAGCCGCATTGGGGTCGATGGGGTGAATGTGCACAGGCTTCGTCTCCCCCACTGACTGGAATGCTGACTCGGAAGATGGCTTCTTAGCACGCAACAAATCACTCGGATCCACATTCTTTTGTTACTCCTCCATCTCCACTGCTGCCATCTGCTCGTCAGCAATTTTCGAGCCTTTTTGGAAGCACTCTTCTGCCTTCTGTCGGTTCCCTATGACGGTTATCACGTCGTTGGGTCCCGGCATCTTCAGTTTGAGGTACACATAACACGGTCGAGCCATGAAACGGGCGTAGGCAGGCCTGCCCAGTATGGCATGATAGGCGGTGTGGAAGTTCACCACCTCAAACGTTAGCTTCTCTTTGCGACAATTCTTCGAATCGCCAAAAACCACGTCGAGTGAAATCTGACCAAGTGAGTCGGCTTTCTTTCCGGGGATAACCCCGTGAAATCTCATGTTACTCTCACTTAGCTTGGATATCGGAATGCCCATCCCACGGAGGGTTTCAACGTACAGAATGTACAGGCCACTGCCGCCATCCATCAGAACCTTGGTCAAACGAATACCATCGACAACTGGGTCGACCACCAACGCCTGCTGCCCAGGGGTTGCAATGTGTGCGGGGTGGTCGGACTGGTCGAATGTAATGGGCGTCTTGGACAATTTTAGGTACGTCGTTGTTGCCAGAGCAACCATGTTGACTTCTCTGTTGATAACTTTCAGTCGACTTTTGCTTTCAACGTCAGCAAAAATCATCAAGGTGGAGTTGATCTAGGGGTAACCTCCATCCCCTTCTTTGTCCTCGGTATCCTCCGATTCCTTCTCTTTCTCAGTCGGTTGATCTTTCTGGAAATTCTGGATCAGGAGCCAGCACTATCGAGTGATATGCTTGGGATAAACCAAGTTCCCCTCTTCATCTTTCTTCGTGTGGATAGGACATGGCAGGTCGAGCATGTCATTCCCTAGGCTTTCCTTTGACTTGCCCTTGGTTAACGGCTGCAGCTTCACCTTGAACTGCTGGTTCTGCTTTGCGCTTCGGCTTCCAATTGGAATTCTGGTCATCTTAGCCGACTGGTTTCTTGCCGCTACGGAGTCGATCGGCCTCTTCTCCGTTAGCATACCGACTGGCTATTTACATCATCCGTGTTTGGGACATATCTCCTGTCCGACCGAACTTCAGGTTCAGCTCTCTGTACCGCACGCCCTCCTTGAAGGCGCAGACTGCTTGATGCTCGGACACATTTTCCACCGTGTGGTGCAAGGTGGTCCACCTTTGAATTTAGTCTCTCAAAGTTTCAGTCGGCTTCTGAACGCAATATTGTAACTCCGCCAGCCCTGTGGGTCGTTTGCAGGTGCCCTCGAAGGTCCTGACAAACAATCGGGCCAGCTCTTCCCAACTGTAAATGGTCCTAGGGGCCAACTGGTTTAGCCACGCCTAGGCCGAGCCACCAAATATAGGGGGGGATGCTTCATAGCTACATCATCATTGCCGCCACCGATCTGCACGGTCACACGGTAAACCTCGAGCCAAGTGTCCGGCTTTGACATGCCGGTGAACTTACTCACTCCTGTTGCCAATCTAAAGTTGGGGGGATCTCAACAGCCCTGATAGCACTGCTAAAACATTCGGCCCCAAAGACAGACGCTCGGCTTCCACTCGGACGATCTCTGCCTTGCTATTCTCTGTACGCTCGGTTCCTGTCGACCAGACCTTGCACAAAAATCGATCTTGCGTCAAAGCCGGGCCTTCTGGGATCTGGGGGAATCCTCCGCTCATCGTCACGTAGACGCCTGCCGTTGTGTCGCTTGGGCGAGTACGATCCGCTTCCCGGAGGAGGCATACGCACTCGGCAGTGATCGTTGTGATCGGGTAGACAATCGTACTGTTCGTCATTCCGATCCAGATGCTGATCTTGATGGTGTCCACGGCCCTCGCGCCTCAGAGGCGACCTTGGGCTGTGAGCCGACCAGACAGTGGCTTCCGCCACTGATCTGCTATGAATCCTGTTACACGACTGAGAGACGGCCGCATTCTGCTCTCCTGCTGTCCGGCGCAGTGCCCGGATCTGCTGCAAGCCTCTCTCAGCCTTCGACTGGGTCGGCTGGATAGAACCAGCGATGCAGGCTCCAGCTTCGAGGTTCTGGATTGGCGTTCGGAATACCTGAGGTTCGTGCGGGAACGATTGCCACGACCGTCGACTGGATTCGGGGATCAGTCGGCGGGCCCGTTCGTCGAGTGAACGTTGGATATTTTCCTATCGCGCGCGCTCAGCCACAGTGGCTAGGCGCGTGGCTTCCAGGGCCCAAGCCTCTGGAGAGTCCCCCACGATAGGGGTGTAAAGTGCATCTTCGTTGCGGCGGTAGAGCTCGTCCCTTTGCTCGGCAGTGAGGGGCTGGGGAATGTACCCATCGTGGTCGTATGACTGAACGTCACCGCTGCCGTAGTTTCCGCCGCAAGGGTACCCCAGCGGACTGCGACGTGAGTCGACCATGAGGACTTCATTCGCGGGGTCGCTGCTCCCGCACTCGGAAAGCGAGTCTACAGACTTAGTCGACGGATCGACCGGCCCGTAGTGGTATTCGTCGGGCTCGATGGCTGCAACTTGATGGGTGGCCGTTTGGCGAGCTACCGCGTGCTTCACCCACCGCTGGAGCCGCAACTGACCGGATCGCTTGCGGCGGCGTCCAGCGGGGACGACAGACGATGAAGGAGCCGGCCGATACTGAGTTGACGGCTGCCGGAGAATGACGCCACATGCACTGGCACGGAAGTGCGCGGCCCCGCGGATGGGTAGCGCCTCGACGTCGAGGGGGGCCTCCTGGAGCCAAGAGGAGTCATCGGCGACGAAGACGAGCACGCCGAGTCGGATCTCGCGGCCCAGTGCCAAACCACCGCCGGAAACCATGATGATGGAGGTCGGAGAAAAAAGCTTGCAACCTCACCGAAAGTCGCTAAGACACCGGCCCCACGGTGGGCGCCAACTGTCGTGGTTCTAAGTCTGACAGTACGAGTAGGAGGTGCGTAGGAGGAGGCAAGGTCCTAGCTATGGTGAGATTGTACACAAGATGTTTACGAGTTCAGGCCCTTCTCGGAGGAAGTAAAAGCCATTACGTCTCGGTGCCCGGAGGCGGTCGACTGGAATGTATATGTGTGTGTGAGTTACAGGGGGTGCAAACCCTTGTACTGGAGGAGGGGTGGCTTCTATAGAGTGCGCCAGGACCCCAGCCATCCCCACGTTACAAAGGGTTCAATGTACATAAAGGCATGACGTTACTGATAACACCTGCAATAAAAGGTGATAAAGGCAATCATTACTGCAGAATGAATGCATGACCGTTGCTGGCCTAACGGGACCTTTGACCTTCGAGTGTCTAGTGTCTTTGTACGGTCGAGTGTCCTCATCCTTCCGAGTGGAGTTGATTCGTCTAAGCGGGGGTATGCAGTTGAGTGAAATGTCCTCTTAGGTTGTATCAGTCGACTGTTTCTGTTGTCTTCGAGTTGTCTCTTGAGCTTCTGGGTAGTGACCTTGGGTGGGGCACCTGGGTCAGGACCGTGACCCTACCCTAGGTTAGTAGCATCATCAGTAGCCCCCGAATGTATTGAGGTCCGAGTGGAGGAGAGTGCTGAAGTTGTTCTTGGTCCAAGTTCGATGTCCCTGGGGAATCTTCCTTCAATATGTGGACCAGGTCAATCCTTCAACCTTGACTTAATCGCCTTAATCGATTCAAGAACTACCGAGTGTACTTGCTTGTGTAGACCGTCGAGTGAACTTTTGCGCACGGCTCCGAACGTCAGCGGGGCGCGCAACTTTCGGCGCGATTGGTTGTTCTCTGGTCTCCAGATTTCGCGGGATTTGAAATTTGGGGAAGTGCGCGGGACGGGGCGTGCCGTGGTGCTTTCTTTTACTCCGGGGGCTTCTTTTGGTCCATACAAAATCATCAAAAATTGGCACGTCAATTGGACTCCGTTTGGTATTCCTTTTCTGTAAAACTCATAAACAAGGAAAAAACAGAAAGTGGCACTGGGCTCTAGGTTAATAGGTAATTCCCAAAAATCATATGAAATAGCATATTAATGCATATAAAACATCCAAGATGGATCATTTAATAGCATGAATACTTCATAAATTATAGATGCGTTGGAGACGTATCACTACTTCACGCAGTGCATTTCCATTCCGATTGAAGGCAGAGATCATGATCTCCTCATTTTCTAATTTACTTCAAAACAATAGTTATATCATTTGTGTAAGTTCAAGTCCTCGGACGGAGAAAGTTAAAAAAATTATTGTGAAAGAGGTTTCTACAAAAGGAATATCATTTGTGTAACCCTGACGAATGGATGAGAAAATTACAAACGAAAATACGTCACAAAAGTTCAATGTGAAAACAGCAGGAAGTTCAACTACTAAACTGAATAAATTTCAGATGAAAAACTTTTAAAATCGTCACAAGTATAAAAAAATGATCTACACTGGAAAGTTGTGTGTTCACAATAGCTTTCCATCGGTATATCACTTGCTCAATTCCGGTAAGGGGATGGAGAGGTACGAGCAAAAAATGCACGTGAAAAACAGAGTGAAGTTCAAGTAGACATGCCGAGAAGTTCAAGTTCTTCACAGAGTGCATTTCCGAAGAATCTGTTTCGCGATAAAGACAGAACACATGATCTCACCATTTTCAAAATTACTTGAAAACGGCTAGGAATCAAATAAAATCATCTACACGAAAAAGTTTCATGTTTTCCGTAGCTTTTCAAAGGTATATTATTTGCCCCATTCCGATAAAGTTTGTAAAAATTACAGCCAAAGAAGTTTTTAGCCACTTTTAAAAATTGAATTAAAACCGTTAAGAATTGAGATAAACATCAACCAAAAAGTTTCGCAATTCCTCAAGCTTTCCAACGCCATATCGTTTGTTGCATTTGGATGTACGGTTAAAGAATTAACGTGAAAATACGAACTTGGTGGAAGTTGGACCATTTTCTAAATTACTCTTAAACCGTTCAAAATTGGAAAAAAAAACTTTGAACATGGAAAAGTAGCGCATCTTCATAAGCTTTCCAATGTCATATCATTTGCCTCAATTGGATTAGCCATTTATAAATGTCATCGAAAATACGAACTCGACTGTTTGGTTTGCAAAATTTTACGAATTTGCAAATCACTCTTTAACCATAGGGAATTAGAGAAAACTTTCAAAATGTGGAATGAGCGGTTTTGCAGCAGGTTTCCAATGCCATATTATTTGCCTCATTCCGATAAACGGTTTAGAAATGCGATCGAAAATACGATTCACTTTTTTGTATGAACAAAAAAATGCTTTTCAAAACTGCTCTTAAACCGCTTACATTTTGCCAAAAATTTAACTTGGGCCATGATACTCGTGTCCATAGCTATCAAACGGTATATCGCAAGCCCCATTTGGGCAGTGTTGGCAGAAGTACAACCTAACAATGGAGGAAGTTCAACTACTACTGCCGGGGTAGGTCAGGTTGTTATCAAAATATTATTCTCAGCTCCCCCACACATTCATCATGACCCGAGAGCAAATCCGCCAATGAGAGAGATTCTTATTTAAAACGGGCATTTAGTTCATAAAACTTTTTTTCCAGATTACACTTACATCACATAGAACACTATAGACCAGAATAATTCACGCGGGGAGACCCGGTTGCGAAGATAGCCCGAAGGTCGGGTTCCTACAGAGGGAAGTTCAGGTTGTGTAACTCGGGAAGTTCTGGTTGTGATCAGAACAGTATTCTGATCCAGTGATCCGAATAGTATTTATGTGTGTGTATGTATTTATGTGTATGTATGTGTGTGTGTGTATATATATATATATATATATATATATATATATATATATATATATATATATATATATATATATATATATATAGATATATATATAACTGAAATAAACATCCAATTACATAGGTGACTATACACATCATTCACACACACCTCAATAAACAATTGCATGCATTCTAAACTTGGAGAAACGATTGTCTAGTCATCTACTTCTTGTGACGTTCCCACAGCTGCTCTATGGTTTGATCCCTCGTCTGGGGCCGGGCGAAGACACTTCCTCATGTCAATGATCCGAATGTGCATCTCGTAGCTTGTGTACGCGTCCTTGGCCACGTACTTGACATGTTGTTCATCTAGTCTATGATGACACACACTGTGCCACAAGTTCTTATCCTTCTTGCTCTCATCCTTCATCTTCATGTAGTAGGGGTCGATGATGGCCGAGGCGAGTTCAACCAGGGAGGTTTGTTTGTTGTTGTCGCTACCCCAGACCTTGTAGTGGTCCTGGATGTTGACAAGATTCTGGCATTTCAAGCCCGAAACCTTGAGCGCTTTTAGATCGTTGGTGGTGTCCACAATAGCGAAACTGTACTCGGAGCTGTTGATAAACCTGGAGAAATGCTCACAAGGCCTTGTGGCCAGGTGGTAGTGGTAGACGGGGACGTCATGTCACACGCACAACTGGATGACGACAACCTTCTGATCGTTCCCGATGCGACCACTACGTACTTGTCCTCAGCAATCAACTGCTCCATAGTTTGGATGGAGCTCTCCACCGAGACCGGCTCGTCAGTGTACACCATCTAGAGGGACTTCCCCCTCACATGGGTGTCCACTATGTGATATGTGGTGAACTACCCCCATTTTCGTCATCAGCCGCTGGGAGCGCCATTGGAACCGCTGGATGTCCTCTCTGCATGTGTCGTCGTGGGTGTGCTTATTGTGTCGTGTGGCGCAAGAGATGAAGTTAAATGGCCGCATGAATAAATAGGGGCCGGGTGGCCTGGATTTTCGGCGTGTCCGCATGCTAGTTTTTTTAGCGGGTAACTGCATCGTGGCGCCGCGCCCGGCGCAACCGCATGCATAATGGCAGCACGAACGTACATGATCATGCGCTGGCCCCAAACACTGGCAGCGCGCATGGAGGGACGGGGGTAGAGCGCCCGGAGGGACGCGAGAGCAGAGCGCACGCGGCAAGACGCAAGCAGAGCGCACCGCGGCCGCCTCAACCGCGAGCAACCACACGCATAGAGCAGTTCAACACATAGGGAATGGTCGTCTACAAGCCGGCCTGCAGTTGTGTCACTTCGTAGAGAGCGGCCGTGTGCTACTACCTCTGTCTATTAGTCCCCTTTATATTCTATGCCATATTTTGATCTTAAATTTAACCTAGAAAATGTTAATGCATGTTATAAATATTATATAATTGGAAACTATGTTCAAATATGAATTCAATGGTATAATCTTTGGCGACATGCATTCATATTTTATTAGTTAAATACTAGTCAAAATTTGGCACAAAAATACATAGACGACTTATGAACCAGAGCGGGCGGTAGTAGGTAATTAAATCGCAAACGCTTTTTTTATCAAGCGTATGTGTACGTGTCCTTTTGTCCTCCTCTCTCTTGTCTTGTCACTCCGCTGCCGCAGACGGCTTCGAGTGTAAGCTTGAGCAGCGCTCGTAGGCGTTCTTTTGGCCAAACGGTGGTGAGACTATTCCCGCGCAACCGCGCAGGTTCCCGCACAAGCTTCCCGTCCGACTCGGTGAAATCCCCCAAAATCCCAATGCTTACCGACCTGCTATATAAACCTCACGGCCGCCGAGTCCTGCATGGCATTTTTCCCTCCCTCCCTGTAGCTTATCTCGTCTGTGATGACTGCTCGCACTATGTCGGTTTTTTCCCCAAAGAGGAAGGGATGATGAAGTATAGCAGCGGTAGGTATCTCCCTCAGTGATGAAACCAAGGTTATTGAACCAGTAGGAGAATCAAGGAACACAACGTAAACAGCACCTGCACACAAATAACAAATACTCGCAACCCGACGTGTAGATGGGGTTGTCAATCCCTTTCGGGTAACGGATGTGATAGAGTTGTAAATATTGATAGATCGGACGATAAATAAGATAAATTGCCACAAGGTATTTTTGAGTTTTTGGTTTAATAGATCTGAAAATAAAAGCAATGGAAAATAGATTGCAAAGACAAATAATAAGAGAAAGAGGCCCGGGGGTCGTAGGTTTCACTAGTAGTTTCACTCGAGAAAATAGCAAACAGTGGGAAAACAATTACTGTTGGGCAATTGATAGAACTTCAAATAATCAAGACGATATCCAAGCAATGTTCATTATATAGGCATCATGTCCAAGATTAGTAGACCGACTCCTGTATGCATCCACTACTATTACTCCACACATCGACCGCTATCCAGCATGCATCTAGTGTATTAAGTTCATGGAGAAACGAAGTAATGCAATAAGAATGATGACATGATGTAGACAAGATCTATTTATGTAGAAATAGACCCCATCATTTTATCCTTAGTCGCAACAATACATACATGGTGGTTCCCCTTCTGTCACTGGGATCAAGCACCGTAAGATCGAACCCACTACAAAGCACCCCTTCCCATGGTAAGATAAAGAGATCAAGTTGGCCAAACAAAACCCAATATCGGAAAAGAAATACGAGGCTATAGGCAATCACGCATATAAGAGATCGAAAGAAGACTCAGATAACTTTCATGGATATAAAAAGATAGATCTGATCATAAACTCAAAGTTCGTCAGATCACAACAAACACACCACAAAAGAGTTACATCATATGGATCTCCAAGAGACCATTGTATTGATGATCAAAAGAGAGAGATGAAACCATCTAGCTACTGACTATGGACTCGTAGGTCTACAAGGAACTACTCATGCATCATCGGAGAGGCACCAATAGAAGTGCCGAACCCCTCCGTGATGCTGTCTAGATTGGATCTGGTGGTTCTGGACTCTACGGCGACTGGATCGAAATTCCGTTGACTCCCCTAGGGTTTTTGGAATATTGGGGTATTTATAGAGAAAAGAGGCGGTCTGGGGGCACCCGAGGTGGGCACAACCCAACAGGGTGCGCATGGGCCTCCTGGCGCGCCCTAGTGGGTTGTCCTCCCCTCGAAGCACCCCCCAGGTATTGCCTTGGCCCATTGGGTGTCTTCTGTTCCAAAAAAATCCACAAAAAGTTTCGCTGCGTTTGGACTCCGTTTGATATTGATTTCCTAAGATGTAAAAAACAAGCAGAAAACAACAACTGGCACTTGGCACTATGTCAATAGGTTAGTACCAAAAAATGATATAAAATGACTATAAAATGATTGTAAAACATCCAAGAATGATAATATAACAACAGGGAACAATAAAAAATTATAGATACGTTGGAGACGTGTCAGTCTGCTTCTCCCACAATCGCCAATGGCACCGGTCCGTTGTCGTCGCTCAGCCACTCCCCCGTCATCAGAGGATAGCTCCAGCTGGGAGGCTACACCGCCGCAGTGGCGCAGTCCTCGGCGTAGTGTAGTGCGCGTGGTGTCCCTGTTGGGTGTGCGCGGAACACCCACCACACGCTCCGCCGCCCCTGCCCATCGGCAGCTGTTGCCGATCGCCGTTGTCGCCACCCCACCGTCTGCCGCCGTGGCCACCACACCACCGTTGAAAGCCAGGGCCATCGCCCGCTCCGCTGCCATGACCCGAAGGTGGGAGGTGGTCATCGCGGCCGCCACCCCACTGTTCGCCACCCTGGCCATCGCCCGCTCCGCCACCGCGGCCCGAAGGCGGGAGGTGGCGACCTCCGTGGCCCCAATCCCACCATCGGCCAACGGGGTCATCACCCACTCCGCCACCACCGCCAAAAGGCATGAGGCGGAGGTGGAGGCCCGCACGTGCATCAGCGACCTTGCGCGCTACATCGAGTTCCTACGGGAGGAGGAGGAGTGCCTCGTCGAGCACGCAAAGAGCCTTACTGTTGCCGTGGCCGAAGCACACGCCACCGCACAGGCGAGGAATCAGGAGATCTACGAGGGGTCCCGCCGCTTCGAGAGGGGTCATCTAGAGCGGCATAGGGCGTTTGAGGTGAGCGTCCCTGAAGTTGCAGCGGTGGTAGGCGCCGTATTGCAATTCTCCAGCTCATCGGTAGGCTCCTCCTCCTCTGCCTCTTACCAAGGGTGAATTTACCATACGGGCACCCTGGGCACATGCCTGGGCTCGATCCCGTCAATTTTTGGAAATATAGCGAACCTTCCTAGGCATCGTAAGCCTAAAAACACTCAAAAACACGAAAATGCGATGGAAAATACGCAAACATCTCTACCTGGGCCAGTCTGGGCATGTTTCTACAGTTTGGGCCTTACTCATATCAGCTAAGCAATCAAATGGGCCACAACAGCCAGTAGGCCTTGTTTGCTCAATCGATCACATGGATTGAAGTAGAATCCATCGACTCATGTTCGTGGGCGTACACGTGACCTATGATCTACTACGCAGCTACACGTCCGACGCGGTGAGGGCGTGAGGCAGACTCTTGCCTGCCGCCTGCCGGAACCCAGCAGCCAGCTCAACATCCACCGGCAAGATTGCAAAAAAGAGATCAGACATGACGCGCGGCCAGCCTCAGCTATGACTCCAGCGGGTGACGGTCAAGATTGGAAGCACAAGCGCGGGCGTCACGGCGACGAATCATCCGGTACCACCAATGGGAATTCAACCCCGGCTTGATCAGATGCTGGGTCATCGTCGTCGACACTAGCGACACGAGCAACGGTAGCGAGCGCTCAACCCGTTGAAGGCCATGCCCAAGAGACATCCCGAGCGCCAACAATTAGGGCTAAATGCAAGGGACAACTAGGTGATTTATCTTGGAAATTTAAGAAATTGTGCATTTCACTACTAGGAAAAGGGCTATAGATCGAATTGATACTAATGGCGCACTAGACAAGCAGTGCGCCATTAGTATATAGTAATGGCGCACCAACCTCTGATACGCCATTAGAGTTCAAACTACTAATGGCGCACCTGGCCCAGGGTGCGCCATTAGTATCAAAAAGTTTTTTTTAACTAGTGCGCCTGTCCAAACATACTAATGGCGCATCCAGACACAGTGCGCCATTACTAGTTGTAACTAGTAATGGCGCACCTTCAGGAAAGTGCGCCACTAATGTTCTTTTTTTATTATATTTTTTATTCTTTTTTTGCAAAACTACTAATGCCGCACTGTTCCACAGTGCGCCATTACTAGTTTAAACTAGTACTGGCGCACTGTGGGACAGTGCGCCATTAGTATTTTTTTTCAAAACTAGTAATGGCGCACTAACTGAAGATGCGCCATTAGTAACCTTGATTACTAATGGCGCATTTATAGTGGGTGCGCCATTAGTAAGTGGGCAGCAAGAAGATATTTTGGACAGCCTCTCCTACCCACACTCACTTTCTCCCCACTTCATTCTCTCCACATCCTCCTTGTCTCGGGTCCCTCCTCTTTTTCACCTCATTTCCACCATAGATTCATTCAAATTAAGTGGTTAAATTACCTTGTTTTGATAGGTAAGTAAGGGGGAAGCTATATTTATGTTGTTCTCCCTACAACAATGTGCACATGCACTTTTTATGGCCTAGCTAGATCTATGTATGTTCGTGGTGTTGCATATGTTTGTTGTGTTGCATATGTGTTTGTGTTTGGAGGTGTACCGGTATTTGAAATGCGATAGTTGCCAATATTTTCTCGGAATGTTGATTCATTTCCGTTTCGATGAGAACTTTGGCATTAAGCATTCTTTTTTGTCCTATTTTTAGGGAAAGTCATGGCAAAAAAATTCTTGGTTCTAAAATATCGTTTTGCTCTACCCCGCAGGCGACCATGGTGCGCACGATGACCGAAGGCATCGTGAATAGGTTTTTGAGGTCCGCGAAGGCCGAGATGCTTCAAAAGAACGAGACGGAGATAAGATGTCCGTGTCGAAGATGCAAGCTGAAGAGCCTTATTAAGGACCCGGATTCCGGGCAGGTGCGGGACCACCTGCTCTTGCGTGGTTTCATGGATGGCTATCGGTGGCAAGGTGATGAAGATGACTACGAAGTCGTCCATGGGGGTCGGGCAAGAAATGAGGAAGGACAGCAAGACAACCACCGTGGCTCGGGCGGGCGAGAAGACGAAGAATCCCCAGGAGATGATCACGACGGTGATGCTGTACACAGTCATCATGTAGAAGATGCAGGACATGATGATGAGGAAGATGCCGGAGCAGACGACGGGCATGATCATGAAGATGATGATGCCGGCGGAGCAGACGATGCTGGACCATCGATGGGCTGGGTGCAGGACCCTCATATTCAAGAGCTGCTTCTCAAGCAGACCGATAACGCAAGAGCTGCCGCCCGAGAGAAAGCCAAGATGGATCAACTTGAGTTAGACGCGGTTACTCCATTGTATGAAGGATGTAGGCCCGAGGATACCCGCCTGAAAGTAACGCTCATGGCTCTGGAGATGAAGGTAAAACACAAAATGACCGACGCATGCTTCGACGAGAACATGTCATTCTGGCACGAACGTCTTCCCAAGGGGAACAAGTGCCCCACCAGTTTGGAGGAGGCGAAGAAAATCGTGTGTCCTCTGGATTTACCGCACGTGAAATACCATGTGTGCATGAACAATTGCATCATTTATCGGGACGAGCACGCGGAGTCTACCATATGTCCGGTGTGCGGCGTCACTCGATACAAGAAGTGGAAGAAAGCTCCTCGAAAAGTGGTGTGGTACTTTCCGATCACTCCTCGTCTGCAGCGGTATTTCGCGGACCCTAAGGTAGCAAAGCTCCTGCGTTGGCACGCGGATAGGGAGGAGAAGAAGCGGGAAGATGACGCAAATGATCCGGAGATAGATAAAAAAGACAAGATGTCGAGTCACCCTAAGGATGCGAGCCAGTGGCAAGCGTTGAACTTCAAAGACCTAGAATTTGGGAACGATCCAAGGAACATCATGCTGGGCGCGAGCACCGATGGAGTCAATCCGTTTGGCAGCCAGAGAAGCACACATAGCACCTGGCCTGTGTTTGTGTGGATGTACAACCTTCCCCCCTGGTTGTGCATGAAGAGGAAGTACATTCACATGAGTATGCTAATTGAAGGACCGAAACAACCAGGGAACGACATCAATCTGTATCCGGGGCTGCTGAAAGAGGAGCTAGACACGCTGTGGAAAACGCCAGCCAATACGTGGGACGCCACAAAGAAAGAATATTTCCCTATGAGAGCCGCGCTGCTCACGACGGTGCACGACTATCTCGGTTACGGATATGTCGCGGGGCAGGTGGTCCACGGATTTTCTGGATGCGTCAGGTGCATGGATGACACAACGTATCGCCAGCTAGATAGAGATCCCGGGTCTTCGAAAACCATGTTCATGGGACATCGAAGGTGGCTTCGCGACGATGACCTGTGGAGAAAACGCAAGGATCTGTTCGATGGTGAAACCGAACCCCGAGGACGCCCGTGTACGAGGAGCGGCGAGGAAATAGACGAGCTGTTGAAAAATTGGAAAGATTGCCCACTGCCGGGAATGAAGCAAAAGGCGCTAGAGCCGGGAAAGAAGCGAAAGGCGCCAGAGCCGCTGCTGAAGGTATGGAAAACGAGGTCTGTTTTCTGGGACTTGCCGTACTGGAAGATCCACCGTGTGCCTCACAGCCTTGATGTAATGCATATCACGAAGAACGTGTGCGAGAGTCTGCTTGGTACCCTGCTCAACCCGCCAGAGAGGACCAAAGATGGGCCGAAAGCAAGGGCAGACTTGAAATCAATGGGCATCAGGTAGGAGGTTCACGCTATATATGATGATCATGATGATGAGGATGATGATGAGGCGAAGCAGGACACGGAAAGTCGTCGCAAAGGCAAAAAGGCCAAGAAGACCGGAAATGACTACCCTCCCGCGTGCTTCACTCTAAGTCAGGAGGAGATCGAGCAGTTTTTCACCTGCCTCGTAGGAGTAAAACTTCCTTACGGTTACGCGGGGAAGATAAGCAGATACCTAGACCCAGCGAAGCTGAAGTTCAGCGGGATGAAGTCTCACGACTATCACGTGCTGATGACGCAGATACTTCTAGTTGCAATCCGTGGGATCATGGACGCGCACGTCCGTGAAACCCTATTTGGCCTATGCAACTTTTTCGACGTCATCTCTCGGAAGTCTGTTGGCGTGAGGCAACTCAGAAGGCTACAGGAAGAGATCGCGGTGATACTATGTGAGCTTGAGATGTACTTCCCGCCCGCATTCTTCGACGTTATGGTGCATCTGCTGGTCCATATCGTGGACGATATCATCCAACTCGGGCCGACATTCCTGCACAGCATGATGCCGTTCGAAAGGATGAATGGTGTCATCAAAGGATACGTTCGCAACATGTCACGTCCAGAGGGAAGCATAGCCAAGGGCTTTCTGACCGAAGAGTGCATCTCCTACTGCACGAATTATCTAGGCATCGAGAACCCCGTTGGTCTGCCCGTCAACAGGCACCTCGGCAGGCTCGCTGGATGGGGTCACCGTGAGGGTCGCCGCGAAATGCATGTCGACTTCGAGGGTCGACTCGCCGACTTTGAAAGAGCAAACCTAGTCGCGCTACAATACATAGATGTGGTCGATCCTTGGGTGGTAGAGCACAAAACCTTTATTGAGAAGACGTACAATGACCGAGGCCAACAGAGGACGGACGGAGATATAATCAAAGAGCACAACTCATGTTTCACGCGTTGGTTCAAGCAGAAGCTTCTGTCATACCCTTTACATGAGGATTCTTCCGCGAAAGAACAACTCATATTCGCCTTGTCACAGGGCGCCGAGCACAACCTGATGACCTATGAGGCGTACGATATCAACGGCTACACATTCTACACCAAGGCCAAGGACATGAAGAGCGATGGTTATCAGAACTCCGGGGTAACGATGGAATCCTACACCGGTAATGACAAGGACAGATACTACGGAAGGATCGAGGAGATCTGGGAGCTGAGCTACACTGGAGAGAAGGTCCCGATGTTCCGTGTCAGATGGGCCAAGAGCGTCCTAAAAGAAGACCGGTATTTCACCACCATGGTTATACCCGAAGCCAAATCCAAGACCACGGGCGCAAACGTCACCGCGAAAAATGAGCCATGGGTACTGGCTTCCCAAGTTGACCAATGCTTCTTCATTACCGACCCGTCAAAGCCTAGTCGTGTTGTCGTGAGGAGAGGCAAAAGGAAGATCATCGGAATGGATGGAGTAGCCAATGAGCAAGACTTCGACAAGTACAGCGACCCGAGGATCGAACATGACGAGATGATGAAGTAGCAGCATACACCACAAGAAGAAGCAGGACCACCCTACCTAAAGGACGTCCGTTCCACAGAAGAACTCCATTTGCGAAAAAGAAGGGCAAGAAGATTGTGAACAGATAACTAGCTAAGATCGATTGTATTTAAATCGTAGCCTTCATTTCTCGATTGTATTTCATTGTGAACTATCATGAATATTTTTAAATTTCATGGACACTCGATCTCGACCCCCCCCCCTCCATCTCGATCGCTATCCCACCTCGCCAGATCCGGTCCCCCTCGCCGCCGAGCACCCCTCGGTCCACCGGCCGCCGCCGCCGACCCCCCTCACCCTCGATTCCCCTATTCAACCGCCGCCGCCGAGCACCCCCCGGTCCA
>LR738715.1:340278822-340291351 GCA_902687465.1 Secale cereale
CCGCACCCTCCCCCGCTCCACCAGCATTACTATTTGATGATATTTTTTAAAAAAATATTACTGTCTTATAAAAAAAATTACTGTTATGATTTAAACAAGTTTGAACATATTTAAACACAAATAAGTATCAAATAGCATTTTAAATGCATAAAAAATTGTGGAGCCTGGGAATCGAACCCAGGACCTCCTGGTGTGAGAACTGGCTGCTGACCAGTCGAGCTAGTAGAGGAAACTTGATGTGGATCAGGTCAGGTGGAACTTTGTCAGGGCCCGGTACAAGAAGGACCCGAAAACAAAGGAGCTTACCACGGATCCGAAGACAAGGGCGCTTGAGCTTGTTCTGGTAAGGAATACACCCCCGCGTAATTAGCTCCATATGGTTGCATTCTAATTAATGAAGCCAAATTTCTAAATGGTTCACATTCCTTCCACAGGCGACTGAAAGCAGTAGCGCGGGGTCGACTAAGAGCAACCCTTGGGACACGACTCTAAATAGGGCATTGAATGTAATGAAGAACAAGGATTAGCTCAGTAAGCCGACGTCAGCTGGTCGTGTGGCCGGCAAAGGCTTGTCGACAAAATGGTCGTCATACTATAACGCTGGTGGGCGAAAGGAGAAAAAGACCAGCTCGGAAAGCCAGGCGCGCGAGGTTCAAGAACTCAAGGCACAGGTGGCGCAGATTCCGGAGATTGTCCAAGAGCAAGTGCAAGAACAGCTCGGAGCGACGATCACCGCCATTGTGCCTACCTTGATCGAGGGGTTGAGTGCGTGGATTGCGGGCGGCCAACAGGGGCCGCCCCCGATTCCTAGCTTCACGGCCAGCAACTGGCAGAACGTGATGGTGGGGCCATTGGTGTCTCCGGCGGAGGCGGCATTGGTGTCTCCGACGCCGGCACGGGAGCTTAATGCACCCGGGTGTACGCCGACCGGCACCTCTACAGCAAGCGGCCCCTCCGTCAACTGCACGCCCACCGTTTGCGGTGCCTCGACATTAGCCGAGCTCGACGCCATCATCACGGTAACTAATTAAGCCTCTCTCGGCCGAGGACTTCATCTCCTTGCCTTTGACCGGGCATCCCTGATGCCCTACATGTTTTCGCAGGGCGCCGCCGACGTTCCGTGCACTCTCCTGCACTTCGTGAACAACGAGTTGGTCGATGTCGCCAAGGGCAAAATCGTTCAACCGGGCAACCCCTTGTTCCACGGTACCCAGATGCCACCCAACTTGTTTAGGGTTCAACTGGTTCGGGTGCTGCCAGGCTGCGACGAGGTGTTACCTCCGATTCGACCCGTCCGGGCCGATGATGATGACGTGATGACCCTCAGCGCCTGCCTGAGTTGGCCCCTACTTTGGCCGAAGAGCCAGATTCTTTTGGGGGCGGGGGACACCACCCCAAAGACAACACCGCCAGTTGTGCCGGCGCCAAGTCGGCCCCATGGAAAGACCGCCGCAACGGTGCCGGACATCCCTATGCCACTAGATCCAAACATGCATATGGCACAGGATCAGAACGACGACGACGAAGATACATTTGCCAACGTCGATCAGTACTTTGCCGATCATGGGTACGGTGGCGACTTCATGGGGCCTCCTTCTCAAGAACCCAACCCAACAAAAGACGTGCGTGATCTAGCTGGTACCGCGGAGAAGCCAAGTTGCAACAGGCGTTGTCTGCCGTTCAGCTCTCAGGAGACGCCTCCAGCTGCCGACTTCACCGAGCCTCAGATAGGCGAGGTGCGAAATATTATCAGCCCCAACACACTCAAGAAGGCAGTCTGTGAGCAGAACTCGATTCCATTACAGGAGAAGAAGAAGGCACGCAAAAGAAAGACTAACAAGGGTGCGAGCCAGCCGGCACCGAGTACGATCCGTGTTCAGGACGGGCCACCTTCACCTGAGGGTGTAATGAGGAGGGTGCATGTGGCGGGTAGGCCGATGCTACCGACAAATATGCTCGATGCTGCAACCGGTGCTATGCGGAGTCTGCATGACAGTGTTCTTTCTTTGGAGAAGCGGCGTCTCAGAGAGAAGGATGTGGCATACCCGGTTTTCACGGCCAAGGTGCCAGAGGGCAAGGGCTTTGTGGATAACTCCATCGGGGGTACGATCATCCTGCGGTTTGATGACATCCACGCTATGTTGAACCTTCATCCGCTGCACTACACCTTCGTTCGGCTATTTTCGCTGAGTATGGAGATGCGGATCATTCGCGACAAGACCCCGGACATCGTGATAGTCGACCCCTTCTACATGTGTGCCAAGATCTTGGGCAGCGCTGGGGACCGGCAAGTCGCGAGTTCTTACCTCGAAGGCGACATTCTGGCAAACCGAGATAAGGATAACTTCCTCGTGCCTTACTTTCCCGAGTAAGTCCTCCCCCTCAACCGCCCTGTAACATATGAATTCTTAGATTTCGATCATTTTTATTTTAACATTCCATGTTTTCTGCAGTGACACACATTGCACGCTCATCCTCCTAAGCCCCAAATATTCCACGGCCACGTATTTCAACCCGGACCGTCAGTCGAACGTAGACTACACAAATGTCAAGAAGGTTCTTGATGATGTTCTCCCCGGCTACGCCAAATTTGGAGGAACCTTCACCAGGCCTATTCGTAAGTACGGCAAGCACGTGTTCTCCCACAATACGATGTTTTGCTGCGTCAAGCAGCCGCCTGGCGGTCAGAAGGGTGCCTACTACGCCATCCATCACATGGGGGCGATCGTACGAGACCATCATCAACTTCTGCTACCGAGTAAACTCAAAGATTCGGCCGCGAGCATGTCGGCAATCCAGGACGTGGACATCAGACAAGAATTCCTTCGCATCCAGTCGGAGTTTGCGGAAATCATCCATCAAGATGTCCTTTGTACCTCGGGGCAGTTCTACCTCAGAAATCAACCGTCCAACAGTGACATCGACACAATGCTACAAATGCAGGCTGACAAGCCCGTGATTTCATGACTCCCACGATAGACGGCGGCTTCATCCACGCTCCGGTCCCTTGAGTCGAGTCGAAAGCAGTGATGCTATGTCTAGTTCTGAAACATCGATTGGCTCATGTTGTAATTAAACTTTAATGAACTTGTAGTATGTCTCTTTGGTTTCGAGAGTCGTTCAACTTAGATGTAATCGATGCTATTAATGTCTTGCTTTTCTCTTTCGATCGTTCTGTTGCATACTTATATATTGCTTATGTATTGTCTGTGAATTGGTACTAACCTTTCGTTTGGCTAGTGCATAGCGATGCCGTCGTATGTCGTGTACAAGGGTAAGGTTCCCGGAGTCTACGATGACTGGGAGGAGTGTCGGAGACAGGTTCACCGATTCAGCGGTAACAGTTACAAAGGGTACACCACTAGGGCCGAGGCCGAATCTAGATACGCCCGCTATCTAGCGGGAGAGGGGAGGGAGCGTTGGAGGAACCGGATGAAGACGAGTTTCATCGTGATGATGCTCATCGTGATGACCGGAGCTCTCCTCTATGTGATGGTAGTTTAGATGATCGATATCGACTTGTAATGTGAAGACAAACTCGCTACTCGCGGTCTCGAGACTTGTAATATAATGTTCTATCTTTGTTCGGTCTTTTCAATTCGGAGACTAATATGATGAATTGTATTCGGAGACTAATATGATGAATTGTATTCAGAGACTAATCTTCTATTGTATTCGATGAATCTGTTGTTGATGTGTGCTTTCTATATTCTGTCCAATTATACATTTTGTAACCTGTGCAAAAAACAGAAAATTAAAAAAAACCCTAATATTCATACTAATGGCGCATCACATCACAGGGCCCCATTAGTATGCCAAAGGATACTAATGGCGCATCATTAGACAGTACGCCATTACTATGCCGAAGTTACTAATGGCGCATCTCGTTGTTGTGCGCCATTAGTATGCCAAAGCACCAGGGTATACATGGCCCCCTGGGAGGCATACTAATGGCGCACTGCTGTGTACACTAATGGCGTATCTGTGGTGCGCCATTAGTAAAATATACTAATGGCGTGGCACTAATGGCGCACCAGTAATGTGCCATTAATGGCCAAATTAGGTGCGCCATTAGTAGGCCTTTTCCTAGTAGTGTTTGAACGCTTGCCGACTCTAATTATGCTCGTTAAAAATTCAGAGTTGAGCAGATTTTTTCTTTACACTAGTAGAAATTCACAAGTGGAACCACCACAAGACCCACAACCAAGTGATGTTCACGAACATGATGGCGACATGATAGATGATGTTCAGGACTGGATTGAGCAGGAAATGCTCGATGATGATGATGATGATGAGGTGAATTTTGAGGATGAAGATGATGACGACTTTAATCCGGCTGAAATTGTGTGTGATCCCACTCATAGGCAACAAATTGCTGATTATCATCCGAATGTTGAAGATCAGGTGAGAACAGCATATATATTGAAGGGTCCAACCCAACCAGCTGTCAAGTTTGATCGCAAAAAAATTGGTAGCAAGAACCGTGCATTTTCTAAAAAATGGTATAAGGATTATGATTGGTTAGAATATAGTGTGTCCGAGCAAGCCACATTTTGTTTCTATTGCTTTCTTTTTAAGCAACCAGGAAGTAGTACACATTTTGGTTATGATGTCTTCACGAAAAAAGGATTCAGGGATTGGAAGCATGCATATCAGGCTTTGCCTGCTCATGTTGGTGGGATAAATAGTGCGCATAACAAGGCAAAATTGCATTATGCTGATTTTCGTAATCAAAGGCAAAGCGTGTCTAGTAAGTTTGCTAGGACATCCAAGGAGTCTGAAGTACTTTACAAAATTCATTTGCACACTTCTCTTGGTTGTGCAAGATATCTCATTGCTCAAGGCTCGGCTTTTCGTGGCCATGATGAAAGCTCAACTTCACTAAACAAGGGTAACTTTCGTGAGATGGTAGATTGGCATAAAGCTAGAGATGTGAAAGTGAGGCATGCTTTTGACCATGGTAGAAGAAATTGTAAGATCTTGCTGCTGAAATTCAAAAAGATCTTGCAAAGTGTTGCGCAAAAGAGGTCACCAATGCGATCATGAGAGAAATTGGTGGTAAGAAATTCTTTGTGCTTATCGATGAGTCACGTGATATATCCGTCAAAGAGCAAATGGTGGTAATGTTGAGGTTAGTAGTGGTTTATTATTCATTTTAACTGTTATTTCATAGTTGTCTCCTACTTTTATTTAACCTTGTTACAAAAAACTTGATGTAGGTATGTCAATGATAAAGGGAAGGCCATGGAACGATTTCAGGCACTAAAGGTAGCTCTTGTTGACATTCTTGATCTTCATAAGTTATCCATTCATCAGCTACGAGGGCAAGGATATGATGGAGCTTCAAATATGAGAGGTGAATTTAATGGTTTGCAAAAGAAAATTCTTGATGAGAACCCTTATGCCTTTTATGTGCATTGTTTTGCACATCGTTTACAATTTGTGGTTTTCTAAGTTGCTAGTTGTTGCTCCTCTATTCATGATTTGTTTGAGTATGTCTGCTTAATTGTGAGCACAACCATTGTATCTTGCAAGAGAAGGGATTCACTAAGGGAGGAACGTCATCAAAATATCTTAGATCAGCTTGAGAAGGTGATATATTTAGTGCAAGAGGTTTGAACAAAGAAACAAATTTAGCAAGACCCGGGGATACTAGATGGGGTTCGCACCATACAACTTTGCTTCGTTTGAGTCAAATGTGGAAGTCAGTCATATATGTGCTTTGTCAGGTCAATGATGAAGAGTGTGGACCGTCTCAAGCGGCGGGTTTGATAGAAATAATGGAGAGTTTCAAATTTTCTTTTGTATTGCATCTTATGATAAAGTTGATTGCTATCACAAATGAACTCTCACAAGCATTGCAGAGAAAAGATATAAACATTGTTAATGCCATTGAACTAGTTGGTGATGTCAAAGCTCAGTTGCCTCTATGAGAGAAAGTGGTTGGGAAAGCTTGTTTGATGAAGTCCAACACTTTTGTGTCGCCAAAGGTATTCCGGTGCCCGATATGAATGAAAGAATACCGGTCCGAGGTCGTTCAAGGCTTGATGGTGTGACTTACACCAATCTTCATTTCTACCGAGTTGAGATCTTCTATGTTGCCATTGACAAGATATGCACTGAGATGAATCATCACTTTAATGAAGCTTCTTCGAATATAATAGTGGCCTTCTCATGTCTTCATCCAAAAAATTCCTTCTCCAGGTTTGATGTTGACAAGCTTGCTAGCCTAACTGAAGTTTATCATGGAGACTTCTCTAGTGGTGATCGAGCAATCATAAGAGACCAACTTCAAACTTACATTCTTCATATACAAAGGCATGATGCCTTTTCTTCTTGTAAAGATATTGAAAGTTTAGCTACAATGATGGTTGAAACAGAGAAACATTTGGTTATCCCATTGGTGTACAGAATCATAGAGTTGGCTATGTTATTGCCAGTCTCAACGGCATCAGTTGAAAGAGCTTTCTCGGCAATGAAGATTATCAAATCTAGATTGCGTAGCAAGATGAATGATACATGGTTTAATGACTTGATGATTTGCTACACCGAGCGGGAGATTTTTAAAGGACTTGATGATGATGCTATTATGAAACGGTTTCAAGCCATGAAGTATCGGAAAGGGCAATTGCCCACGCCCAATTAGCATATTATTGGTACACTTCATTCTATCTAATGTGTTTAATTTCAATGATTTTTTTATAAATTGTTCGTTTTTTATCTTGCAGATTCTCTTGTCTGCACATGATGAACATTGGAGATTGGACTATTGTCGTCAAGACATCAAAATGTTTGGTTGTGTGACTAGTGTTGGAGAGTTATTTGATTTGATATTGTATTCAAGTTTTTATTTAATTCTTTAATCTATAAAACATTAGTGCATATATTGCACATGAAATTTATCCAAATATATGATGCTTATCGTGTTTGATAGACCAAAGTAAATTTTAGCTTATAACATGTCTGAGCTTTGGCAATTCGCTAGCTCCGCCACTGCCTCTTACTGAGCGCGCTTGGCAGATTAGAGGCTACCGGAAGTAGTACGAAGCCCCTCTGTAGTAGTAGCATTTAGGGGCTATTTTGTTTGGTTTGACTTACTATAGATGAGGTGGAACTGTACAACGTACTTAAAATCAGCTAGTATATATAGTTGAACTAGCTATTTCAGTACGTGGTTGTTAACAATTGGGTAAAAGTTTGGTCAGTTTAGCTATCGAGTTGAACTGTTTGTTTAGAGAATGACTTCTTAATCTATGAATGAAATCTATGTTTAATTACTCAATTTTAGTTGCAAAAAATAGATAGTGCCAGTGATTTTTAGCTGCATATTTTGACAAATGGCAGTGTTACAAGGTTAACAAATGGCAATGTTACTAGATCAACAAATGTTTATCTTTCCAGTTTGAAAAATGGCAATATACCCAATATGACAGATGCAAATCTTACCAAATTGTCTATACGTGGTTGCAGATGGGTTATCCGAAAAAACCGTTTGCATATACGGGGTGTACAAATCTGGCATGCCAGATTTTCTATTGGCTTAGCGTCAAAGTCTCGCTTTGCATACCGTATTTAATCTGAACTGTTTGCGTTGAAGAGATGCACAAATCCTGCGTGGCGAATTTTCCCTTGCCTTACTGGGGAAGACCATAGCTCTCACTTTGCATACGGGTATTCTATCTAAAACGTTTGTGATCAAGAGCTGCACAAATCCTGCTCGGCACATTTTTCCTTGGCTTACTGGGTAAGCTGTCGGTTTACATACGGGTGTTCTATCTAAAACGTTTGCGATCAAGAGCTGCAGAAATCCTGCTCGGCACATTTTCCCTTGGCTTCCTAGGGAACCTGTCGGTTTGCATACGGGTGTTCTAACTAAAACGTTTGCGATAAATGTTTTATATTTAGATACATTTTGATGTTTTTTGAAGAAAATCTTTTGATAAGTGAGTACATTCAGAGAGTAAAACGCAAGTTCGTTCAAACCATATCTTTTATTCAGTCACACCGCGAATTTATATTCATATGATCGAGATGCAGTATTAAACCCCAAAAAACTAATTCCGGCGGCGCCGGCGGAGGCGGCGTGCCGGGCCAGCGTTGTCATTGTCATTCTCTAGGACGCCATTGTTGAAGTCTTCAAGGCAGAACAAAATGTTCCTCGCTTGGAAATCAAACATCATGTCGTCTTACAATCGACGGGTGGGGCGCGGGAGAAAGGCAACTCGCGGCGCTGCGAGGCAGCGATCGATCACTGATACGTCTCCAATGTATCTATAATTTTTGATTGTTCCATGCTGTTATATTATCATTCTTTGATGTTTTATAACCATTTTATAGTCATTTTATATCATTTTTTGTACTAACCTATTGACATAGTGCCAAGTGTCAGTTGCTGTTTTATGCATGTTTTTTACATCGCATGAAATCAATATCAAACGGAGTCCAAACACCGCGAAACTTTTTGGAGATTTTTTATGGACCAGAAGACACCCAATGGGCTGAAGCTGCACCTGGGGGTTCCCCAAGGGGGGCAGAACCCACCAGGGCGCACCAGGCCCCCCTGGCGCGCCCAAGTGGGTTGTGCCCACTTCGGTGGCCTCCCGCACTGCCTCTTTACCTTATAAATTCACAAATATTCCGAAACCCTTTGGTGTAGACCTAGATCAGAAATTCTGCCGCCGCAAGGCTCTGTAGTCCACGAGATCCAATCTAGAGCCCTTTTCGGCACTCTGTCGGAGGGGGAAATCATCACCGGTGGACATCTTCATCATCCCAGCGGCCACCATGGTGAGGAGGGAGTAGTCCACCCTCGGGGCTGAGGGTTTGTACCAGTGGCTATGTGTTTAATCTCTCTCTCTCTCTCTCTCTCTCTCTCTCTCTCTCTTCTCTCTCTCTCTCTCTCTCTCTCGTGTTCTTGAGATGCACAATCTTGATGTATCGCGGGCTTTGTTAATATAGTCGGATCATATGGTGTTTTCCCCTCTCTGTCTTGTGATGAATTGAGTTTTCTCTTTGAGATTTCTTCGGATTGAATACTTTTATGGATTTGAGAACACTTGATATATGTCTTGAAATTGAATACTCGTGGTGACAATGGGGTATCATATTGATTCACTTGATATATGGTTTGGCACTCAACTTGCGGATTCCCGCGGTGACATTGGGGTAATCTATACATAGGGGTTGATGCACGTTCTTGTCTTTGTTTCCCCGGTAGAAATATTGGGGCACTCTTTGAAGTTCTTTGTCTTGGATTGAGTATTATGAATATGAATTTGTTTTGGTGATTATTCTAGTACGAACTCTTGATAGATCGATCGGAAAGAATAACTTGTGTTATTTTAGTACGAACTCTTGATAGATCGATCGGAAAGAATACCTTGTGTTACTTTAGTACGAACTCTAGGATAGATCGAACGGAAAGAATAGCTTTGTGTTATTTTAGTACGAACTCTTGAATAGATCAAACGGAAAGAATAGCTTTGAGGTGGTTTCGTACCCTACAAACAATTTATTCTTATGTTCTCCGCTAGATAGGAACTTTGGAGTGATTCTTCGTCGCACTTTGAGGGGTGGTTATATGATCCAATTATATTGGCACTGTTGAGAGATTGCACTAGTGAAAGTACGAACCCTAGGCCTTGTTTTCCATCATTGCAATACTGTTTGTGCTCACTTTTGTTACTTGCTACCTTGCTGTTTTTTATTGTTCGCACTACAAAAATCAAAATCTACTATTCATATTACACTTGTATCACCATCTCTTCGCCAAACTAGTGCACCTATACAATTTCCCATTATATTTGGTGTGTTGGGGACACAAGAGACTTCTTATTATTTGTTTGCAGGGTTGTTTGAGAGAGACCATCTTCATCCTACACCTCCTATGGATTGATAAACCTTAGGTCATCCACTTGAGGGGAAAATGCTACTGTCCTACAAAACTCTGCGCTTGGAGGCCCAACACGTGTCTACAAGAATAAAGTTGCGTAGTAGACCTCAAGCTCTTTTCTCGCGCCGTTGCCGGGGAAGTGAGTGCTTGAAGGTATATCTTTAGATCTTGCAATCGAATCTTTTTATTTTCTTGTTTTATCACTAGTTTGGTTTTGTAAAAGAAGACTATTAAAATGGAATTGAGGTTGCATCATATTATTGATCATCTTTACAATATCTTTCTTGAAAATGATGGATCGGAAGATTGTGCTCAATTGTTAGAAGAAGAAGTCAATAAAATGTTTGGCACAAAATATTTGAATGATGAGCATGATTGCAATGTTGTTAGTATGAATTCTTTGAATATCCATGATGCTAATGATATGCAAAGCCATAAGCTTTGGGATGCTATATTTGATGAATATGATATTTTTAGTCCCCCAAGTTTTGATGAGAAAATTTATTATGATGATTGCATGCCTCCTATTTATGATGATTACATTGATAAAAGTGGATTTGGAGGGGTCATGACTTTATTTAGTGATGAATCCACTACTTTGGAGGATGTTTCAATTGACTATGATAACAAAGTTGGTGATGACATGTATGCTATATTGAATAATGATAACCATGAAACTAGTCATCATGTCTTTAATTTTTCAATCCCATGATAGTTATTTTGTTGAGTTTGCTCCCACCACTATTTATGAGAATAAATTTTCTTATGTGGAGAGTAATAAAATTTCTATGCTTATGCATCATGAAAAGAATGATTTTTGTGATGGATATATTGTTGAATTCATTCATGATGCTACTGAAAATTACTATGAGAGAGGAACATATGCTTGTAGGTATCTCAATAATACCAAGTTTCCTCTCTTTATGTTGAAAATCTTGATGTTTTGCTTGTTTTGCCTTCCTATGCTAGTTGATTCTTGCTCCCATAATTTGTTTGCTCACAAAATACCTATCCATAGGAAGAGGGTTATACTTAAATGTGCTAGCCATGTGATTCGTGATGCTCTATTTATGTTTCAACTTTTATCTCTTATGCGAGCATCATTGAAATCATCATGCCTAGCTAAAAGGCATTAAAGAAAAGCGCTTGTTGGGAGACAACCCAACACTTATACCTACTGTTTTTGTGTGTTCACATGATTATGCTACTGTAGTAATCATGTTTTATAGCTTTTGTTTCAATAAAGTGCCAAGCAAAGCCTTAGGATCATGTTGGGTGATAGTAGATTTGATCTTGCTGAAAAACAGAAACTTTTACGCTCATGAGAAAAATTCTCATTTTTAACAGAAGAGTGCTTGTAAGTTGATTATTTTTTCAGAAGTTTAATATAAAAATTTCCCACGTGGTCATATTTGTTTCAAGATTTTTAGAGTTGCAGAAGTATGGTGAATGTTCAGATCATTGCAGATTGTTCTGTTTTTGACAGATTCTGTTTTCAATGCATAGTTTGCTTGTTTTCTAGTTTATATGGCTTATATTGATCAACATAAATTGTATAAATGATATGCTACAGTAGGCATTGTGTGAGAACAATTATGAATCTTGTCTTTGACATTACCCAAAGTGAATAATTTGTTTTATCATACTAACCCATCTCACGAAGTTTTGTTTAGTTTTATGTGATTGAAGTTTTCAAGTTTTGGGTGAGATGTCGATATGAGGAGAACAAGGAGTGACAAGACCCTAACCTTGGGGATGCCCAAGGCACCACAAAGTAATATTCAAGGAAGATCCAAGCAACTAAGCTTGGGGATGCCCCGGAAGGCATCCCCTTCTTTCATCTCCAACATTATCGGTAACCTCACTTGGAGCTATGTTTTCATTCATCACATGATATGTGTTTTGTTTGGAGCGTCAATTTATTTTGTTAGAATTTTTTACTGGTATTTAGAATAATGTTTTACATCTTCTATTTTCTATAAAAGTGTCAAGGATAGCCTTTACCATGCTTATTTTGCATGTCTATATGCTGTTGTTTGAAAACAGAAAGTTTTCTATCATTGTCTGAATTCTTATGGATAGTCAGAACGTGATAAATTCTTGAATTTTTCTACAAAGTTAGCATTAATAAGTTCTCTGTAACTTGGTAATTTTTCATAATTTTTAGAGCTTGGTAAGTATGAGAGCAATTCCACTCTTTACACACTGTACTGTTTTGACATATTGTTGTTATGTTTGCAGTGTTTGCATATGTTTGCGTGTTTAATGATTCTATAGGAGTATTAAATATTCAGAGGCATTTAGTATGCAATGTTGAATAATAATTTTAGTGATTTTCTACAGTAGAGAATGATAAGGTTTTACATTGGTTTATACTAACTTCTCTCATGAGTTCTTGTTGAGTTTTGTATGGATGAAGCTTTTGAGATTTAGGAAAATCGTGATATGAGAAGAATTAAGGAGACACAAAACCTCAACCTTGGGGATGCCCAAGGCACCCCAAGATAATATTTCAATAAGTATGAAGCATCTAAGCTTGGGGATGCCCCGATAGGCATCCCACCTTTCTTCATCAACAATTATCGGTTAGTATCGGTTGATCCTAAGTTTTTGCCTCTTCACATGAGATGTGCTATT
>LR738715.1:340291361-340322318 GCA_902687465.1 Secale cereale
TTGCGTGTTTAATGATTCTATAGGAGTATTAAATATTCAGAGGCATTTAGTATGCAATGTTGAATAATAATTTTAGTGATTTTCTACAGTAGAGAATGATAAGGTTTTACATTGGTTTATACTAACTTCTCTCATGAGTTCTTGTTGAGTTTTGTATGGATGAAGCTTTTGAGATTTAGGAAAATCGTGATGTGAGAAGAATTAAGGAGACACAAAACCTCAACCTTGGGGATGCCCAAGGCACCCCAAGATAATATTTCAATAAGTATGAAGCATCTAAGCTTGGGGATGCCCCGATAGGCATCCCACCTTTCTTCATCAACAATTATCGGTTAGTATCGGTTGATCCTAAGTTTTTGCCTCTTCACATGAGATGTGCTATTCTTGAAATGCCATTTTATTTTGTTTTCTTGATATTTTAATTAAATACTTAGATATGATTTTTTTAAATAAAATAGAGTCCTCAAATAGTTGCCAGGGAGACTACGTAAGCGGCAGTCACATCCCGTCAACGAAGCTCTTTTCTAGCACCATTGCTCTAGTGCTTCACTTATATCTTTTTGAGCATGGTGTGATTTAGAATTTTTAAATAAATTCTCTCTTGCTTCACTTAGATTAATTTGAGAAAGAAAATTTTATGCTCATGTTCTTCATTTATATTTGTTTGAGCTTATCAAAAGCAACACATGAAAATTAGTCCCAAAGTGATAGATATCCAAGAAGGATATAATAACAACTTTCATGAAGATCATTGGACAAAATAAACTTGATTCCTTGTAATAGTTTTGAGACATGATGATGTGATATGTGAGTCATGTTGATGAGTAATTGTGTTTTAGTAAGATATTGGTGTTAAGTTTTGTGATTCCCGTAGCATGCATGTATAGTCTCTCGTTATGCCGGGAAGTTGGAGCACAATTTATCCTTGATTGTACTATCTTTGTGTGAAGGTCAGGGGCGCGCGATGGTTAACTCCTACCAACCACCCCCTAGGAACATCCGTAGTATTACTTTGCTTCGAGGGGTAATAAAATTTTGCAATAAGTGTATGAGTTCTTTATGACTAATGTGAGTCCATGGATTATACGCACTCTCACCCTTTCATAATTGCTAGCCTCTCTTGTACCGTGCAATTTTCACCGATGCATAAACTCTATTAAACCTTCCTCAAAACAACCATCATACCTACCTATTATGGCATTTCCATAGCCATTCCTAGATATATTGCCATGCACTTCCATCATATAGTTGACTTGAGCATTCATTTTTCATGATATAGAGTCATACTATGTTATAGGTATCGAGTTGTAATTTTTATTTCTTTTGAGTTATAAGTAAATAGAAGTGTGATGATCATCATTATCCATTATTAGAGCATGTCCCAATGATGATAGGATTATGGAGACCATGATTCCCCCACAAGTCGGGATGAGACACCGGACTAAAAGAAAAAAAAAGAAAAAAAAAGAAAAAGAAAAAGAGAAAGGAAAGGGAAAGAAAAAATGATGAATGAAAGGAAAAAAGAGGATGGGCATGCAAATACCACACTTGTGCTTCAAAGTAGCACCATGTTTTTCATATAGAAAGTCTCCTATGTTGTCACTTTCATATACTAGTGGGAATTTTCTATAGTAGAGTTTGATGCATACCCACTTAGTTTCATATTGAGCTTTCATACACTTATAGCTCTTAGTGCATCCGTTAGATGGCAATCCCTACTCCTCACATTGATATCGATTGATGGACATCTCCATAGTCCATTAGTTTGCCTAGTTGATGTGAGACTTTCTTCCCTTGTTTTGTCTACTATCACCGCATTCTATTCCACCTATATTGATATATCCATGGCTTACGCTCATGTATTGCGTGAGAGTTGAAAATGCTGAAGTGCGTTAAAAAGTATGAAGCAATTGCTTGGCTGACAGTGGGGTAGTACATGATTTATACTTTGAGCTGGAAAGACAGAGCATGACAAGATTATATGATTTTGTATGGATAACATTCTTTAGCATTTGATATTCTGAAAGACATGGTTGCTTGTTGATATGTTTGAGTATTTAAATCGCATGTCAAAACTAGACTATTGCTTTGAACCATATAAAAGTCCAATTGTCCATGCTATAAATAAAAGAATATGATATGACATGATAGGCATCATTCCACATCAAAAATTCTATTTTTATAATTTACCTACTCGAGGACGAGGAGGAATTAAGCTTGGGGATGCTGATACGTCTGCAATGTATATATAATTTTGATTGTTCCATGATGTTAGATTATCATTCTTGGATGTTTTACAACCATTTTATAATCATTTTATATCATTTTTGGTACTAACCTATTGAGATAGTGCCAATTGTTGTTTTCTGCATGTTTTTTACATCGCAGGAAATCAATATCAAACGGAGTCCAAAAACCGCGAAACTTTTTGGAGATTTTTTATGGGCCAGAAGACACCCAATGGGCTGAAGTTGTACCTGGGGGGTACCCCGAGGGGGGCACAACCCACCAGGGTGCGGCAGGCCCCCCTAGCACGCCCAGGTGGGTTGTGCACACCTCGGTGGCCTCCCGCGCCGCCTCTTTACCCTATAAATTCACAAATATTCTGAAACCCTCCGGGGTAGACCTAGATCAGAAGTTCCGCGCCGCAAGGCTCTGTAGTCCATGAGATCCAATCTAGGGCCCTTTTCGGCACTCTGCCGGAGGGGGAAATCATCACTCGTGGCCATCTTCATCATCCCAACAGCCACCATGGTGAGGAGGGAGTAGTCCACCCTCGGGGCTGAGGGTTTGTACCAGTAGCTCTGTGTTTAATATCTCTCTCTCTCTATCTCTCTCTCGTGTTCTTGAGATGCACAATCTTGATGTATCGCGGGCTTTGTTAATATAGTCGAATCATATGGTGTTTTCCCCTCTTTATCTTGTAATGAATTGAGTTTCCCCTTTGAGATTTCTTTGGATTGAATACTTTTATGGATTGGAGAACAATTGATATATGTCTTGCAATTGAATACTCGTGGTGACAATAGGGTATCATATTGATTCACTTGATATATGTTTTGGCACTCAAATTGCGGATTCCCGCGGTGACATTGGGGTAATCTATGCATAGGGGTTGATGCACATTATTGTCTTTGTTTCTCCGGTAGAAATCTTGGGGCACTCTTTGAAGTTCTTTGTCTTGGATTGAGTATTTTGAATATGAATTTGTTTGGTTGATTATTCTAGTACGAATTCTTGATAGATCGATCGGAAAGTATAACTTGTGTTATTTCAGTACAAACTCTTGATAGATTGATCGGAAAGAATACCTTGTGTTATTTTAGTACGAACTCTAGGATAGATCGAACGGAAAGAATAGCTTTGTGTTATTTTAGTATGAACTCTTGAATATATCGAACGGAAAGAATATCTTTTAGGTGGTTTCGTATCCTACAAATAATTTATTCTTATGTTCTCTGCTAGATAGGAACTTTTGAGTGATTCTTCATCGCACTTTGAGGGGCGTTTATATGATCCAATTATAGCATTGTTGAGAGATTGCACTAACAAAAGTCCGGACCCTAGGCCTTAGTTTCCATCATTGCAATGCCGTTTGTGCTCACTTTTGTAACTTGCTACCTTGCTATTTTTTATTGTTCGCACTACAAAAATCAATATCTACTATCCATATTACTCTTGTATCACCATCTCTTCGCCGAACTAGTGCACCTATACAATTTCCCATTGTATTTGGTGTGTTGGGGACACAACAGACTTTTTATTATTTGGTTGCAGGGTTGTTTGAGAGAGACCATCTTCATCCTACACCTCCTACGGATTGGTAAACCTTAGGTCATCCACTTGAGGGAAAATTGCTACTGTTGTACAAAACTCTACGCTTGAAGACCCAACCCGTGTCTACAAGAATAAAGTTGCGTAGTAGACATCAACGGCGGCGGCCCATGCCGTTGAGGGGGGCGCGGACATGTGCCCGAGTGCAGCGGGTGCAGGCAAATGCACGGGGAGCAGCGCCATGGTAGGTGCATGGGCGCGCACGGGCGCTGGCATGTACACGAGCTCGCGCGGGTCCGCGGAGACCTCACTGACACCTGCGGCTTGCATCTTGGTGATAGTGCTCGGCGACCAGCCCATCAATGCTACCAGGATGGTCGCTGGCGCGGGAGCGGGGATGGGAGCTAGGACGGGCGCGGGGGCAGCAACCACCGCGGTCAGCTTGTTCAGGGCCATGTCCATGAGGCCACATTCCTCCTTATTTTCTATCTCCTCTGGCTCGGAGTCGACTTCACCAAACTGGAAGACTAGTCGCAGATGATCCTCCTGCGCCATGGCGTTAGTGGAGGTCTGTGGGAGGGGAATGGGAGGCGAACAGTAAGGCCGCCTATATTAAATAGCGGCCTGGGTGCCATTAATGGAAAGGATATGAGCAAGGTGGGTGGCCATGGAAGTCAAAGGGCTTGCTTCCGAGTGAGCCTGCACAGCGTACAGCTCGCACGCTTCCCGGTGAGCCTACACATTGGAGAATAGATTGCACGCCTCTCGGCCAGTTTGCGCAGCGGACTGCGCTCGCACGCCTCCCGTTCAGTCAAGCAGCTGTCCGCACGACACCTCCTAGCCATTAAAAGAGTGACACGCAGCGTCACATGACTGGTTAATAGAACGCACATGATTTAAATTATACAAAACATTTGAGATATTAAAGTGGCAGCTATTTGTTTCAAAATGCCTTTGTTGGATGTTATTCGAGTGCGCCTTCTCTCAAAATGGACACTAAAAATACCACAGCCTGTCGGGTGCCATTCCATGATAGCATGCCAAGTTTCATGAATTCCAGACGAGTTTTGGATTTACTAGAATTTAAAAATAAAGTATGTCAACGTTTTGCCGGCAATCAACAGTGCCCTAGTATTTGAAATTCACTCCCATTTCTTGCATGGGACCTAAGCATGCACCCAAGGACACACATTTGATATGTCAACCCATTTTTCTGCACTGGAGCATGTGCATGTAGTTCAAATTTTAATTATGTACATAAAATGCCTAGAAAACCCAGTTAATGTATAAAAATGTCCAAGCGAACGCCAAAAAATCCCTAAAATTGACAAACACTCATGTTGTTCTATGTTGACACTAGAAATTTTTTGAAAGGAATAAGACGCAATGGATATTATTTCGTCCCCAAAGGTGGCACGTTCCCTACCGAAACCATCAGGCTTGTTGTGAGAAGCTCTGGGTTGCGAGAAGCTTATACCCAAACCTGCCCCAAATGGGACGAAATGTTTACCAAAGCATGTTGATGCCGCTCCATGATAGCATGCCAAGTTTCATGAATTTCAGACGAGTTTTGGATTTACTAGAAATTAAAAACAAAGTATCTCAACGTTTTGCCGGCAATCAACATTGCCCTGGTGTTTGAAATGCATTCCCATTTCTTAAGTGTGACCTAAGCATGCGCCCAAGGACAAACATTTGCTTTGTCAACCCATTTTTCTTCACTGGAGCACGTGCATGTAGTTCAAATTTGAATTATGCATATAAAATGCCTAGAAAACCCAATTAATGTATAAAAATGTCCAAGTGAACCACAAAAAAACCCTAAAATTGACCCAACAGTCATGTTGTTCTATGTTGGCACTAGAAAGATTTTGAAAGCAAGAAGTGGCAACAGATATTGTTTCGTCCCCAAAGGTGGCACGTTCCCTACCAAAACCATCAGGCTTGTTGTGAGAAGCTCTAGTTTGCGAGAACCTTATACCCAAACCTGCCCCAAATGGGACAAAAAATTTGCCAAAACATGTTGATGCCACTCCATGATAGCATGCCAAGTTTCATGAATTTCAAACGAATTTGCCTTTACTAAATTTAAAAACCATGTATCTCAATGTTTGCGGCCGAGCAACGGTGGCAAGTGTTGGGGAACGTAGTATGTCAGGACCCCGATCCTAAGTCACACAGGTCTAGCATGTAACACATCATATCACTTTGCGGCCTCACGCACGGTATCCCCACGGGTGCCACCTTACCTGGCCCGGGACCGTTTGCGCATTTTGGCACGCGTATATGATAGTGTTGCTAGCATCCATATGACAGAGAACCCGGGCCGACATGACTAGTTATAAACCAAAAGTGGTGCTAAATTACAGAGACAGGCATACATGACCCAGCAACGAACGTGTCGGTCATCAACGTATGAACCCAAGTCGTAGCAAGCTACAAGGACTTAAAGGAACAACGCATGACATTTCCCCTAAGGGACAGACACAGGAACGAAGAAGGACACATGCCGGCCAGCCTAAGTGTTCCGGAGTAGTAGCAAGCTACCAAGGCTCAGTGGAAGCACTAGGAGGCATTTCCCTGTAAGATAGGCTATCAAGGTTAAACAACTAGGTGTCAGATCCCACACATAGAAATACACATTACACATACGCATAACATGCAAGTATGTGATGTACAACATGGCATCACAACATAACTCAACAACTCATATAGATAAAGGCCCAAAAGAGCCATCATAGAATTTATTACAAGCAGGGGTCACATGACCCAACATACAGAGCATACAGGCAACGGAAGCATAACATGTCTGAGTACAGACAACTACAAATGAAAAAGGCTGAGAAGCCTGACTATCTACAAGACTCTCCCAAGGGTACAAGATCGTAGCTGAGGTAATAGGCTAAACGTCGAAGTCCACGCGGAACTACTAGTGAGACTGAAGTCTCTCTGCAAAAACATAAATTAAGAAAACGTGAGTACAAAGGTACTCAGCAAGACTTACATTAGAACTAGCTACATATGCATCAGTATCAACAAAGGGGTGGTGGAGTTTGACTGTAGCAAGCCAGCTTTGACTCGGTGGCTATCCTGAACTACGACTACAAGTAACTCTTTTGAAGTGGCGCACACAAGTCCACATATTCACCAAACAATACACCACTATGGATCCGCTCCCGTCTCCCTACGAGAAGGCCTTCCATAGCACTCACACTTATCTTGCGGATTTTAGAGTATCCACTTTCACTTGTCTCTGAACTGTATAGGCAACCCAGAAGTCCTTCACCGCGGACACGGCTATTCGAATAGATCATTTGTAACCCTGCAGGGGTGTACTTCTTCACACGTGTTGCCACCACTTAGCGTATGCACACGACATGTGCTCGGCAGACTTCAAGCAAAAGCCGGCGTGGGTGTAGACCACGACCTGACTAACCACACAAGTCCCTAGTCCAGGTTTATCGCCTATTCAGGTTTCATCCAAAGGGAGTCCGGCCGAGGTTTCCACTTACGGCCCCGAACGATGTGTACAGGGTTCCCGAGGCACCAAACGAGCGTCCCGATACACTGTGCCACGTGCCTACCGCATCACAGTCCACCCCTCCAGTCAGCGCTGCATACGGCCTCCGGCATACTACAAACACCAGAAACTAATTGCAACTCCTGGACAGAGGACAAGGGCAGTTAATAAGTCGAGCGGGGTCATATTTCAGGGCCCAACATGTGGTAGTAGTTGTTCATGGATCAACCAACACGAAACTCAGTTCCTGAGGACGGTTTCAATGAGACAACCCACCATGTACTCCTACATGGCCTCTCATCGCTACCTTTACCAAAACGTGTTCACACACTTAGCTCTCAACGGTAGGACATGATGACCACATTCCAATTCATCCCCGATGAATCAGACCTGACACAACTCTAAGCAATTGTAGGCATAACCAGAAAGCATGAATGAGTAGGCACATCATGGCTCAAACAACTCCTACTCATGCTAGTGGGTTTCAACTATTTACTGTGGCAATAACAGGTCATGCAGAGGAAAAGGGGTTCAGCTACCGCAACAAATAGCAGTTGAAACGTTGTTGTCCTAATGCAGTAAAAGAGAGCAAGCGAGAGAGAGTGGGATTGTATCAGAATACTCAATGGGGTTTTGCTTTCCTGGCACTTCTGAAGATAGTAATACTCTTCATCGGTGTCATCGAACTCATCGTCGGAGCTACGTCCACTGAGAGGGAACAAAACTGGCAAACAGAGAAAGAACATAATCAATGCAATGCGACAATATGATGCATGATCATGACATGGCAATATGCTGTTGATTGAGCTAATGCAACTAGCAATCGTATTAAATGAAGTTGGTTTGAACCAAAGGTTCAATTTAAAACTCCATATGTGATTATTTAAATGCCATTTATTCAAATTTTCCTAAACAGTGGCTGTAAGCTGTTCAAACATGCATGAAAATGCCATACACATATTCTTTGGATTTTTCTGATCATTTTTCATATATAAATTATTTCATTCTGAGTTATAGATTATTTTCTATGATTTTCTGAAGTTTATAACATTTTCTGGAATTTCCTGGTTATTTAAAGATACAAAGAACTAAATCCAGAAAATGTTTTATTGCATCAGCATTACGTCACAGTGACGTCAGTAGGTCAACCAACTGCTCCAGGTCAAACCTGATAGTGCGGTCCCACACGTCAGTGTCTAACTAAACTAACCTAATTTAATTAACACTAATCTAACCTAATTAACCTGGAGGGTCCCACATGTCAGTGAGCCAGTGGCTTAACTAAAAATTAGTTACTAACTTAACCAAAAGTTAGCAGGGGCCGGGCCCACATGTCAGTGACCCAGGGGAGGTCAAACCCCTAGTCAGCTGGGTCAAAGTCGCCGGCGATAAGCCGCCGACGAGGCCCGAAATGGCGGCGAGCTGCGGAAACGCTGCTCAGGGCGCCATTAGCCGCGCGGTTTGTTCCTACGCGCTCCTCGGAGTGAGCCGCATCGGCTGGTGGTGGTGGCCGAGCTCAAGATGGCCGGGAACGGCACCGGCGATGAGCACAGAAGCGGACGGAGTAGGAGTGCTCGCGGGTTTGGCGCTACAGCTTGCAAACGAGGGAACCAAAGGGTTGGGGCTGCTCTACGTGAGGCTGCGAACGCGTTGCACACCGGCGTATGACCAAAAGGTCACCGGAGCATCATCGGCGGCAAGCACGGGCGACGGCGGGTTTCAGCCGTCGGCAAAGCGAAAACTACGACGTGTAACCGAGAAAACGGAGAGGCGGGGGCGGAGCAAAAGCTCACGGAGGTTGCAGCAGGCATCCAAGCGGGCTCGGGGAAGGCCGGAGCTGAGCAGGGCGGCGAGGCGGATCTCCGGCGGCCGCGGAGGGGGAAAGGCGTTGGGGGCTGCGCTTCGGGGCTTCCGGCGATGTGTGGCTCGGCGCAAAGCTTCAGCGCGAGGAGACGGAGCTCGGGGCATGAAGACGAGGCGAGGTGGTGGCTGTGGCCGCGACAACGGCGAGCGGCGGCGACGGTGGCGCTCGAGCGCGTGCGAGGGAGAGAGCGAGGGAAGGAGATGAGGACGAGGGAGAGTGAGAGAGTGGTCGAGGGGCTGCGTGGCGCTCGTGGAGGAGACCAGGCGAAGCGGCAAGCAGGAGGTGGCCGGGCGCGTGCCGGCGTGCGGTGGCCACGCGCACACTGTCCTCCTGGCGGGAGGAGGAGGATGAGTGGCATCGGCCAGCTGGGCTGGGCCATGCTGGGCCAGGCCAGGTAAGTGGCCCAGGTAGGTGTTCTCTCTCTCTCTCTCTCTCTCTCTCTCTCTCTCTCTCTGTCTTTTTAAATTGTTTCCGTTTTCTATTTATTCTGTTACGTTTTGATTTAGTAAAAATACTAAATCATTTGATAAAATCCTGGAAATAGTTAGGGGTGCTTTCTGAATTATTCCAGTGACCCTTGACAATTTCCAACATTTTTGGAGCATCTAAAATATATATAGCATTTAAATAGCTCCAATTCAAATATGTTTGAATTAATTCAAAGTCCAAATATGTCCTCCAAAAATGTGAACCATTTTTGGCAGATGCTTCCACCTTGATCCAGAAATGATGAACATTTTTAAAGGGCATTTTTGAAATCGTTGGAAAAGATTTTTGTTGAACCTATTTGAATTTTTTCTGGTGCTAGGCATTGATCAATCCCCAATTCAACTTTCTGAAAACTTAAACATGATGCACATGATCATGCAGAGTCAAGCAAAGGCTAAAGCTATAGGGCTGTGACAACTCACCCCCACTAAACAAGAATCTCGTCCCGAGATTCAAGATGTTAGGTAAGAAATCAGAGGGGACACCAACAAACACAATCTTCTCGATCCAACTGTCCTTCCTATTAACGTTGATTTCTTGCCTCATGTCGATCCTGACATCTTTGCTTTCGAGATCTTTGTCCAACACAGTGACGACGAAAGAAACTCTACAAAATTGATCTCCAGAAAGATCGAGCAACTCAAGATCAACTCATGGAGTGAGATGTTGAAACATCTCTTGAACTGAGACACGGAACACACATCCAGAGGAATGGAGTGACACAAACGATGAAGGTTCACTTGGTAGGCAATAATTCCACACTTTAAAGAAGATGGTGATCGATGTCACCAGACGGGGCACCTTTGAGAAGGTGACTCGTAGAATTATTCCCTTAAGTGGCAAAAAGAATTACTTTTGATATAGAGATCATTGAAATTATCTATACCAACCTAAAGCAAAACTCAAGCGACCATTTGAAGGAGTCCAAAAAATGACATACTCCGATTAGAATGGATGATGTGGACTACCTTGTTGAAGACAACGCAATGAGTTATTTTTGACTATCACCGGAATGGATGGGACCTATGGCGAGTCCACTTTTGAAGATGATCTGGGACAACAATTACTGAGGTGCTGGCTGGGAACAAAATGCAAATGTCGGGAATGTTCCAATCATCATATCTGCCTGAGACTCAGATCTGGTGTCAGGATATTCCAGACTCATCAATTCTAGAAAGGAAAATGAAAGGTTGCAACACAAATCAACGAGACGGCGTTGCGAGATTCTCGGGGAGTGAACTACGATAGCAGGCTCCAAAAATGAGTTGGTTCTGCTACATACACGTGAACATGTTGTCCAAGACAAGCATGACCACATAGTAGTCTTACAACGAAACACTACCGAGTTCTGATTGGGAACCATCATTTAAGGTAACGAAGTCTTGTGCATGTCCGTTCGGGCCCTTCGAGATTAGCGCATGAACTTATTTTCTTTGAACAAATCAATCTATGGCTTGGTGTGCTAGGAAATACCGATGGGATGGAGGTAGCTAATCTCTCAAGCCATGGTATACTTTGCACGTGCATGACTGACTTGGGATGATTCCAGAGGAAGCAAAACTAACTTTCTCGAATCCACGGAGGCAACTTGCACCTAATGCACGTGAACTGGGAGAAAGTCACTTCTTGCACCAAGCATATACCTCATGAACGCAACATGAAGGCAATGGTTACAAAGTTTTCCAATACTAGATGGATGTTCAACACAATTCATGGAAAAGATAACAATGTTGCTGATGGGCTCAACAACAATTCATCCAGGTTTCCATATAAGTGGGATTCCACAATTATGTGAGCAAGGTGATAGCATTGGTCATAACAATAGATGTAACGGTGTATGCTCGAGGGATCAGCCACGAGTAAGACAACATTACGAATATCGTTGGTTCTGATTTGACTTGACAATAGCCCATACTCAAATCAAAGTTTGGACAAGATAATAGATCCAACAATTGATCACGAGGATCAATCGATGAGGATATCATCTTTCTTCAACACACACACAAAGATATCCCTTGGAAGGAACTAAGTCAGGCAAGCTTTTATCTTCCAACTCTCCAAGTTGTTGTTTAGCTTCACCAACTAGTTCAGAGTATCAAACACAGATTCTTGGAGAAGGGTGGTTTATAAGAAACCCAACTTGATCACGAGCTCAACATAACGGTTAGGGAACAACCTGGTAATACTTCTGAGAAGATATTCGGAAATCACGAACCACTGATATGTTGCTAAGCCCGTGAACAATCTTGCTTTTCAGGGCAAGGCGATATGATCAAAAGAGTGAGAGATTGACACAATCCTAACTCATTGATTGGAGAGTGCACCAGAAATGACTAGGTAGCACGATTATTCTTAGAATGATGATTCCGTATCCAACATACTAAGAATGAGATTATCGTCCATTAACTACCAGGCAACGGAGTTGCTAGGAGTATTGATTACACACATCATGATTCACTTGTCAGTATTCCGGTTAAAACAACACGGAGACCGAGGAATAAACGATGATGGTGAAAAGTATCACTGTATCAAGAGTTCATAGGAGGTGGTGCAATTCCCATGACATTCTTGACATAAAGATGGTAATACTCCAAGATAGATCAGATTAGAAGCTGGATTAGCATTCTTCATCTGCGAAGTACAACTTCTTTGACTCAATCCTGGATATGGATAAGGTACTGGAGTTTGTTTCTCCTAGTCATTCCAGAATAGAATGGCTTGACGGACCACAAGAGTAAAAGTCATCGATGAACACGAGTGCACAACTACTCCTGACTATCAACTGATAGACGAGGGTCATAATACAACTAAAAAGGGACAACTCAAAGGAACATATAACTTTCTGAGTTGTGAATGCATAGATTAGTATGTCGAACTAGTTCAACATATTTCTTTCGGATAACCCATGCAGAAAGGTAGGACTGGCAGAGTCACAATATGAATGGAGTACTACTCAAGAGAACTCTGGTTGTGATCTTTTGGTTCAGAAGAACTTCTTCCATGATGGTTCATGGTATTGGAAGAATGATAACCACGGACCTCGAGGGCTATCACAAGGTTACTAATATCCTAAAGGAACGAGCAAACACTAACAACATGAGGTAGTAGGGTGGATCTTGGGTTCATGAACCCAGGAGTAGAATGCCTACTAACTAAATGGCATCACGGGATGTTTTCGAGAATGATGGCCAGAATCATCACACTCGAAATATAGAGCATTGCTAGATTACTGGGTGATTCTCTAAGACACCTAGGGTCATAATAATAACTCCAACATATTTGTCGAGGTAACAGAGTACCTCATCACACTGGTTAGTGTGGTTAATCTGGCCCAAAGGAGCATCGGGAACAGGAAGAAGGGATTTGCAATTGCATCAGACTATTTAGAAACCTGGGATGACTCGGACAGCATAACGGCTGCAAATGCCCAAAAAGATTTTGAGATCCGAGAAAAAGGTAGCATAATCACTTAACATCACAATGTCAAGGTTCTGAGACCAACAGTTGAACACACAGAAGTAGTAGGAACTGAACTGAGGGTTGAATCCACCATTAACGTTATCGTGATAAATAGAATGAGAAGCCTAGTTCTTAATCCCCGTAGAAAGAAGAAGGTGACTCAGATCAGAAGGTCATAGGGTAAAGGAGTAAAAAGAGCCTTATGTTCCCTTCCACAATCAATTCCCTTATTATAACTAAAGAGTTTCTAGACCCGACTTCGACCAGTTTGGCTTGCTAATCCTACAGAGAGTCAGGCTCTGATACCAAAGTTGTCAGGACCCCGATCCTAAGTCACACAGGTCTAGCATGTAACACATCATATCACTTTGCGACCTCACGCACGGTATCCCCACGGGTGCCACCTTACCTGGCCCGGGACCGTTTGCGCATTTTGGCACACGTATATGATAGTGTCGCTAGCATCCATATGACAGAGAATTCGGGCCGACATGACTAGTTATAAACCAAAAGTGGCGCTAAATTACAGAGACAAGCTTACATGACCCAGCAACGAACGTGTCGGTCATCAACGTATGAACCCAAGTCATGGCAAGCTACAAGGACTTAAAGGAACAATGCATGACATTTCCCCTAAGGGACAGACACGGGAACGAAGAAGGACACATGCCGGACAGCCTAAGTGTTCTGGAGCAGTAGCAAGCTACCAAGGCTCAGTGGAAGCACTAGGAGGCATTTCCTTGTAAGATAGGCTACCAAGGGTAAACAACCAGGTGTCGGATCCCACAAATAGCAATACACATTAGACGTACGCATAACATGCAAGTATGTGATGTACAACATGGCATCACAACATAACTCAACAACTCATATAGATAAAGGCCCAGAAGAGCCATCATAGCATTTATTACAAGCAGGGGTCACATGACCCAACATACAGAGCATACAGGAAACGGAAGCATAACATGTCTGAGTACAGACAACTACAAATGAAAAAGGCTGAGAAGCCTGACTATCTACAAGACCCTCCCAAGGGTACAAGATCGTAGCTGAGGTAACAGGCTAAACTTCGAAGTCCACGCGGAACTACTAGTGAGACTGAAGTCTCTCTGCAAAAAATTAAGCAAACGTGAGTACAAAGGTACTTAGCAAGACTTACATCAGAACTAGCTACATATGCATCAGTATCAACAAAGGGGTGGTGGAGTTTGACTACAGCAAGCCAGCTTTGACTCGGTGGCTATCCTCAAATACGAATGCAAGTAACTCTTTTGAAGTGGCACACACAAGTCCACATATTCACCAAACAATACACCACTATGGATCAGCTCCCGTCTCCCTACGAGAAGGCCATCCATAGCACTCACACTTATCTTGCGGATTTTAGAGTGTCCACCTTCACCTGTCTATGAACTGTATAGGCAACCCAGAAGTCCTTCACCGCGAACACGGCTATTCGAATAGATCATTTGTAACCCTGCAGGGGTGTACTTCGTCACACGTGTTTCCATCACTTAGCGTCTGCACACGACATGTGCTTGGCAGACTTCAAGCGAAAGCCGACGTGGGTGTAGACCACGACCTGACTAACCACACAAGTCCCTAGTCCAGGTTTATGGCCTATTCAGGTTCCATCCGAAGGGAGTCCGGCCGAGGTTTCCACTTACGGCCCCGAACGATGTGTACAGGGTTCTCGAGGCACCAAACGAGCGTCCCTTTACACCGTGCCACGTGCCTACCGCATCACAGCCCACCCCTCCGATCAGCGCTGCGAACGGCCTCCAGCAAACTACAAATACCAGAAACTAATTGCAACTCCTGGACAGAGGACAAGGGAAGTTAATAAGTCGAGCGGGGTCATATTTCAGGGCCTAACGTGTGGTAGTAGCTGTTCATGGATCAACCAACACGGAACTCGGTTCCTGAGGACGGTTTCAATGAGACAACCCACCATGTACTCCTACATGGCCTCTCATCGCGACCTTTACCAAAACGTGTTCACACACTTAGCTCTCAACAGTAGGACATGATGACCACATTCCAATTCATCCCCTATGAATTAGACCTGACACAACTCTAAGCAATAGCAGGCATAACCAGAAAGCATGAATGAGTATGCACATCATGGCTCAAACAACACCTACTCATGCTAGTGGGTTTCAACTATTTACTATGGCAATGACAGGTCATGCAGAGGAAAAGGGGTTTAGCTACCGCAGCAAATAGCAGTTGAAACGTTGTTGTCCTAATGCAGTAAAAGAGAGCAAGAGCGAGATAGTGGGATTGTATCGGAATGCTCAATGGGGTTTTGCTTGCCTGGCACTTCTGAAGATAGTAATACTCTTCATCGGTGTCATCGAACTCATCGTCGGAGCTACGTCCACTGAGTGGGAACAAAACCGGCAAACAGAGAAAAAACACAATCAATGCATTGCGACAATATGATGCATGATCATGACATGGCAATATGCTATTGATTGAGCTAATGCAACTAGCAACCATATTAAATGAAGTTGGTTTGAACCAAAGGTTCAAATTCAAACTCCATATGTGATTATTTAAATGTCATTTATTCAAATTGTCCGAAACAGTGGCTGTACGTTGTACAAACATGCATGAAAATGCGATAAACAGATTCTTTGGATTTTTCTGATCATTTTTCATATATAAATTATTTCATTCTGAGTTACAGATTATTTTCTATGATTTTCCGAAGTTTATAACATTTTCTAGAATTTCCTGGTTATTTAAAAAGAACTAAATCCAGAAAATGTTTTATTGCATCAGCATTACGTCACAGTGACGTCAGCAGGTCAACCGACTGCTCCAGGTCAAACCTGACAGTGCGGTCCCACATGTCAGTGTCTAACTAAACTAACCTACCTTAGTTAACACTAATCTAACCTAATTAACCTGGAGGGTCCCACATGTCAATGAGCCAGTGGCTTAACTAAAAATTAGTTACTAACATAACCAAAAGTTAGCAGGGGCCGTGCCCACACGTCAGTGACCCAGGGGAGGTCAAACCCCTGGTCAGCTGGGTCAAAGTCGCCGACGTTAAGCCGTCGGCGAGGCCCGAAACGGCGGCGAGCTGCGGAAATGCTGCTCAGGGCGCCATTTGCCGTGCGGTTTGTTCCTACGCGCTCCTGGGAGTGAGCCGCATCGGCTGGTGGTGGTGGCCGAGCTCAAGATGGCCGAGAACGGCGTCGGCGATGAGCACAGCGGTGGTCGGAGTAGGGGTGCTCATGGGTTTGGCGCTACGGCTTGCAAACAAGGGAACCAAAGGGTTGGGGCTGCTCTACGTGAGGCTGCGAACGCTTTCCACACCGGCGTATGACCAAAAGGTCACCGGAGCATCATCGGCGGCAAGCACGGGCGGCGGCGGGTTTCAGTCATCGGCGAAGCGACAACTACGGCGTGCAACCGAGAAAACGGAGAGGGGGAGGAGGAGTAGAAGCTCACGGAGGTTGCAGCAGGCGTCCAAGCGGGCTCGGGGAAGGCCGGAGCTGAGCAGGGCGGCGAGGCGGACCTCCGGCAGCCGGGGAGGGGGAAAGGCGTCGGGGGCGGCACTTCGGGGCTTCCGGCGATGCGTGGCTCGGCGCAGAGCTTCAGCGCGAGGAGACGGATCTCGGGGGCACAAAGACGAGGCAAGGTGGTGGCTCTGTGTAATGCCCAGGATGGGACTATACCTCCTACGTGTCGAGGCACGAATTAAAGGTATAAGCCCATTCTGGAATGATCGCAAGTTCGGTATCTTTGCACATCTCATGTAAAAATGGGGATGAAAGGGAAAAGGATAGCTGGCTACACTCGCCACGTCACACAATTCATTACATATCCAAACATCATTCAAATAACATCACAAACCGTCTACGGGTGAAGATCCAAATGAAAGATACCAAACATACATAAAACCACAGGTCTGAATCGCCCCTAGTAGAAACCTCTACTGATCGTCGGGATAGTGCACATAGTAACGGCTACGGTCCTCGTCGTACTCCCAGTACAGCTCGGTGCCATCACTTGAATAGATCGCCTGAGTACCTGCATCTGGTGTGGTGTAGAGTCTATGAGCCACAGAGGACTCAGCAATCATGTTCCCGGGTAACACAACTATCCAAGCCTTGGGTGTGGAACAAGCCTGAAGAAAGAATAAGAGGTTGCCGCAGCACTAGCACTAACTTACGTAAAAGAGAGCGAGAAGAGAAGTGCCTCGGACGATAAGGTGATCACGAAGTGATCCTAACTAAAACATGTCAAACATAACCCCACCGTGTTCACTTCCCGAACCCCTTTCGGAAAATGACCGTCACGGTACTCACGCCGGTAGTGTATTCTGAACATGGTGTCAAGTTTTCTACAACCGGATATTAACAAATTCCCATCTGCCACATAACCGCGGGCACGGCTTTCGAAAGTTCAAAACCCTGCAGGGGTGTTCCAACTTGGCCCATGACAAGCCCACGATCCGCGGAGTCGCAAATCCAAGGTGGGAAGGCCCGAGTATCCTTGGAATCCCGTGCTCAAGATACTCCGACTAAGGTAAGGCTAATCCAGCAAATCCTCCCGGCGTGCCGACACCCTGACAGTAGCCGCGCGTATCTAGTCTCAGGCCACGACCGGATGGGCGAAGCTACGAGTTTTAACCAGACCTCGGGTTCCCCCAAGGTGGCCCCGCAGGCTCCCTGTTTCGGACCAACACTCATGTGGAGCACTGGCCCGGGGTTGTTGATTAAGAAGAGGGTTAATTACTCCCTATGCAAGTTTTAGTTATTAGGCAAATAGTACCAATGTTGGGACTTGCTGGAAAAGATTTAGCACTTAGCGGTTTATCGAGGGGGTCCCATAACCCCAACCGTGTGAGGAACGCAAAATCAAGGAACATAACACCGGTTTATACGGTTCCTAGGGCGGCATGAGTGGAACAAATCACCAAGCAAAAGGCTTAGCCTTCCACCCATTACCAATATATAGATGATTTCATTAAAGAGTTATATAGTGTGATATCCCAACAAGCTTCAACAAGAAGCAAGAATCTTCAAATCTTCTCCTGCAACTAGCAATGCTATAAGAGGGGCTGAGCGAAGCTTACTTAGCCAATCAAAGGTTTGCATAGGTAGGGTGGTTAGACAGATTCATGGTTACAATAGGAGGCTGACAGGAAAACATGGGCATCGAGGCAAAAGCTATAGAGCGAGACTTCTAGCAATAGGAAAAGATAGGAATGATATCCGGGTCAGGTCATCTTGCCTGTCGGGTCGTCGATGGGATCGTAAGAGAGCTCCTCGTTCTCAACCTCGGTAGTAACCTCGTTCTCGTACTCGGTCTCGGCTTCCGGCTCTACTCGACACAAAACACGCGAGGCACGAAATCGACAAGATGCAATGCGCAAACCATAGGATGCATGACTGATGCACTAAGGAAGCACTACAGATGCACTTAGGAAGCACAGAAAGTCAACTTAGGAAACACAGAGTTACAGCACAAGGAACATGGCAATATGCAACTTGCAAGATACTTCAAAACATGATAACAAGGGGATATTATGAATCTACATGCAAAACCACACAAGTTTCATATAGGACTTGCTCAAAACGGAGCAATGGGCTAAAAGATACACCTGAAACAATAAACATGGCAAAGCTGAAATTAACAGCCACATAGCAACTTCGGAGCAAAAAATATATAGTCTACAGCACTCAAACATCATGACAAGGAGCATGGACTTAAAGTAGACATATCCTACAGCAAACAAATCCATTGGAGCATCTCCATAGGAGGCATCGATCAATAGCAACAAGCTACAACATTTTGAACTTGACAACAAAAACCTAACAGCAGTATTTTATAGCAACTTGGGAGCAAGAGTTAAATATGCTACAGCCACCCAAAAGAGTATGTGAGGACATGAATGGATAGCCAACAACATATACAACAAGGAATCATCAAGAGTCACCCCAAAACTATCATGGATTTGCCTAGAACAACAAGCAAACATGGCATCTGAAAATTACAGATTCCAGACTTAGTGAAATTTCACTAAGTGTTAAAACAGCAGTAGTATCATGGCATGTATGTGAGCAAGTTTAAGTCATCTCAAAGCATAACATGGCAAGTGGTTTGCACCACAGCAAAGTACACATGATGGGGAGTCCAAAACATCTAAGCATGCAACAAGGGGACAACCACATCAATAGCAACGAGCTCCTCAACTAGGCATCTCGTAACAAGTTTAACAACCTAACAGCCACATACACTTTTGCAAAGGAGATAAACATGGCAAGATGAATTCTATCATGCAAGCTAAAGCAACCAACATGTAGAGCATCTCATGATGAACATGTGGACATATCATTTGCTTCATTTGGATAAACATGCACCAAGATATCACATATCAAACATGGCATGAAAACAACTAATAGCAGCAGTTTATAACAAGTAGCACTCTTCTCATGAAGATTAAGACATCTAGATGACCTCAAACATGCATGGCACAATGGAACAAAACATAGTACAAGTCACCACGATCATTTTGACATATCATACACTCAAAACGGACATGCACAGTAAAAGTTATCCTCATCACAAAAATGCATCAGACACTGAAAAACAACTAGGGACTTAGCAAAAAAATGAGAGTCAACCTGCGGTCAACGGTCAAACGGGCGGAGCGGGGTCAAACGGGTCGCGGGCGCGGGTCGGATTCACCGGGTCGCGGATCGGGTCCACCCGCTAGGGTTCGGGCGCCCAGGATCCCGATCGGATCTGAGGCGCTGGCGGATGGCTCCCTCGATCCCGAGCGCTCGGCGCGGGAGGCTGGGAAGACGGCGGCGACCGGCGGGGGCCGGCGGGAGGCCGGAGCAGCGGGGCGACCTCACCGGCGAGAGGCGGCCTGAGTACGGCGGCGGGCGGCGAGAGGAGCGGCGGCGGGCGGCGAGAGGACCGGCGGCGGGGCGAGCTGCGGCCGGAGGTGGCGGCGGCCTTCGCCCGGCGGCGGCGAGGTCCGGGCCGGCGGCGAGGGAACTCCGGCGGCGGGGCGGACTCGAGCTAGAAGACGAATGGCGCGGCCCAGATCTGCGGAGGCGCGGGCCGATCTCGGGCCCAGCGGGCCCGCGCGGCGAGGAGGAAGCACTGGTGGTGGTCGCTGGAAGCTCGGTTCGGCGGCGGTGGAAGCACGGCTCGACAACGGTGGAAGCACGGCGCGGCAACGGTGGAAGCACGGCGCGGTAGTGGTGGAAACACTAGGGTTTTGGACGCAAAATTGGAGGGTGGTGGACGTTTATATAGGCACAAGGAGCTAGGGTTGTCCAAATGAGGATAGGTTTTCGGCCACGAGATCACAATTGAACGGCCTAGATGATGGGAAGGGTTTGAGTTGGGTTGGTGGGCTGTTGGAGGGGTTCTTGGGCCTCAAAGAGGAGGTACTTTAAGCCCACGAGGAAAACTGTTGAACCACCAAACGAACTCCAAACGCGACGCAACTTGATAGGCGGGTTACACGTATCAAAACAACATCGCACGACAAGTCTCGCGCCAAACCGGAAACATTACACGGCCAAACACAAAGAAGGACTCCGAGAAGCCTCGGGCACGTGAGAGAGCGTCGGAACTCGAAACGGACAACGGGAAGGAACGAGTGGGACCGGATGCAAACGACAACACAAATGCAATACAATGCACATGACAACATGACATGGATGAATGCACACACGCACACGACAAAACGACGAAAACCCGAAAAGACGAATAACCCGGAATGGACCTGATGAAGCCAAAGTTATATATTGCCAAAAAGGGAAAGTATTACATCTGGGGCATTACAAACTCTCCTCTACTACGAAAAGATCTCGTCCCGAGATCTAGGACTGGAAGAAGGAAGGGTACTCGGAACGAAGGTGATCTTCTCGTTCCCATGTAGCTTCTCGGTCGGTATGGTGTGACCACTTGACTTTTGAGAACTTGATTGACTGGTTGCGGGTCTTGCGCTCGGTTTCTTCGAGAATAGCAACGGGATGCTCTCGGTAAGACAAATCTTGTTGAAGATCAATCTCCTCAAACGGAATGGTGCGTTCAGGTGTCTTGAAGCACTTGCGGAGTTGAGACACGTGAAACACATCATGAACATTAGCGAAGTTGGAAGGGAGCTCAAGTTGATAGGCTAGATGGCCTCTTTTTCCAAGGATCTTGAAAGGGCCCACGTATCTAGGAGCAAGCTTTCCTTTGATACCGAATCTTTGGGTGCCTTTCATAGGAGAAAGACGGAGATAGACATGATCCCCAATGTTGAAGGCCAAATCACGATGCTTGCCATCATAGTAGCTCTTCTGACGCGACTGAGCGGCCTTGAGATTCTCACGTATGACTTTGCACATTTCTTCGGCTTCTGAGATCAAGTCATTGCCAAGAAGTTGACGTTCACCAGTCTCGGACCAGTTGAGAGGGGTACGGCACTTTATGCCATAGAGGATTTCAAACGGAGCTTTGCCGGCACTTGCTTGGAAGCTGTTGTTGTAAGAGAACTCGGCAAACGGAAGGCAATCTTCCCACTTCATGCCAAAAGAGATGACACAAGCTCTGAGCATGTCTTCTAGAATCTGATTCACTCTTTCGACTTGACCACTAGTCTGAGGGTGAAATGCAGTGCTGAAACGGATCTTAGTGCCCATGGCAGACTAAAAAGAGTCCCAGAACTTGGAAGTGAACAAACTTCCACGGTCTGAGGAGATAACTTGAGGAATGCCATGTAAGGACACAATTCTGGAAGTGTACAACTCTGCCAGTTGAGCTGCATTGATGGATTCTTTGACTGGAAGGAAGTGAGCGACTTTGGTAAGCTTGTCAATCACCACAAAGATAGAATCATTCCCTTTCTTGGACTTAGGAAAGCCAGTGACGAAATCCATTTCAATGTGGTCGAATTTCCACTCGGGAATAGGAAGAGGTTGGAGAAGACCAGCTGGACGTTGATGCTCTGCCTTCACTCTTCTGCAGACATCACATTCATTCACGAATTGGGCAATCTCCCTTTTCATGCGTGTCCACCAGTAAGATTGCTTGAGGTCTTGGTACATCTTGGAACTTCCAGGATGAATGGAAAGGAGGGAATCATGTGCTTCGTCCATTATGAGCTTCCTGAGATCACCTTTGGGAACTACAAGTCTGTCCTCAAAGAAAAAGGTATCTCTCTCATCAACGCGATAGCACTTGTATTTGGGAGTACCCTTTGCAATACCATGTTTCACTTTCTGCACCATAGCATCACTGAGTTGGGCCTCACGGATCTGATCTTCCAAGGTAGGAGCAACTTGAAGATTTGCAAGAAAGCCTTGCGGAACAACTTGGAGGTTGAGCTTCCTGAATGCTTCACAAAGCTCAGGCTGGAACGGCTTGATAAGGAGACTGTTGCAATATGCCTTTCTGCTCAAAGCATCTGCAATGACATTTGCCTTGCCACGTGTGTATTCGATGCTTGGATCATACTCTTGGATCATCTCAACCCAACGAGTCTGGCGGAGGTTCAGGTTCGGCTGTGTGAAGATGTACTTCAAGCTCTTGTGATCGGTGAAGATGTCGACTTTTCTGCCCAACAGAAGGTGTCTCCACGTAATCAAAGCATGTACCACAGCTGCTAGTTCGAGATCATGTGTGGGGTAGTTCTTCTCACTTGGCTTCAGTTGACGAGAAGTGTATGCCACAATCTTCTTGTCCTGCATTAGCACACCACCAAGTCCTTGAAGTGAAGCATCACAGAATACTTTGTAGGGCTTGGACTCATCTGGAGGAGTAAGAACTGGAGCAGAGATGAGCTTTTCTTAGAGAGTTTTAAATGCCACATCACAATCCGGAGACCAGTTGTACTTGACATTCTTCTGCAGCAAGTTGGAGACAGGCTTGGCAATCTTGGAGAAGTTCTCAACGAACCTTCTGCAATAGCTAGCAAGACCAAGAAAGCTTCGGAGTTGCTTGACGTTCTGAGGAGGTTCCCAGTTGACAATCGCTTCAACTTTCTCGGGGTTCATAGCAATACCGTCAGCGGAGATGATATGGCCCAGATACAAGACCTTATCGAGCCAAAATTCGCACTTGGAGAACTTGGCATAGAACTTATGTTCACGGAGTCTGTCGAGAACCAGACGGAGGTGCTTTTCGTGATCCTCTTCATTCTTGGAGAATACCAAGATGTCATCCAGATACACAAGCACAAACTCGTTGGTGTAGGGGTTGAAAATGTAGTGCATCATTCTCGAGAAGGTAGGTGGAGCATTAGCGAGGCCAAAGGACATGATTGTATACTCATAGGAGCCGTAGCTCGTTCTGAAGGTAGTCTTGTGGATATCTTCTTCACGAATGCGAATTTGGTGATAGCCCATTCGGAGATCGAACTTTGAGAACACTTTAGCTCCTTTGAGCTGCTCGAACAATTCATTGATGTTGGGGAGCGGATACTTGTTCTTTATTGTCTTCTTGTTCAATGGCCGGTAATCGACGCAAAGGCGCTCCGTGTCATCCTTCTTCTTGACAAATAAGACACCACAGCCCCAAGGAGACGTACTAGGCCTGATCAGGCCCATACGCTCCTGTTCATCAAGCTGTTTCTACAACTCCTTCAACTCTACAAGGGAGAGCTTGTACGGACGCCGGCATGCTGGCTCAGTACCTGGCTCGAGTTCAATGACAAATTCAACTTGACGATGTGGAGGCATGCCTGGAAGTTCTTCAGGGAAAACGTCTTCGTACTCGTTAACCACCGGAATTTGAGAGATGGCATTAATCTCGCCCTTGTCATTGAGAGAGAAAAGCCTGATTGTGTTATCCCGAGAGGCGAAGATAATCACGTCTTCATTAGGATGAGTAATCTTGACTTCCTTATTTGCACAATCAATGTGAGCATCATGTTGAGAAAGCCAATCCATCCCGAGGATGAGGTCAATGTCGGAGTTGCCGAGAACAACCGGTTTAGCCAGAAAGCGGTAATCACCCAAGCGAATAGATACATCCGGAGCATATATATTAGAAGTCATACGTCTCTCCGGAGAAATAACTTGCAACTCCCAAGGCAATTTTTTGGTGACAACATCGTGCTTGGATGCAAATGGATATGACATGAAGGAACATGAAGCACCCGAATCAAACAACACTTTTGCAGGAATAGAGTTAACTGAGAGGTTACCCAGTATCACATCTGAAGAATTCTCTGCTTGAGCTGCATTCATCAGATTCACTCTTGCTTGCTTGGGATTGTGCTTGACAATAGCAGTGCTGACAGGTGGAGGAGGCGGAAGGCGCCTTGGGTTGGGGCACTTGTTAGCATAATGACCCTTCTGAGTGCACTTGTTGCAGACCACTTCTGAGAGAGGACGGAAATGAGGAGCACTTGACTTGGAACCTTGAGACTGATTCTTTGACTGGTTGCTTGGGTTGGGTGGGTGGGAGAAACCACGGCCACCAGAGTTCTTGTTGTTGTTGTAGGGAGCTCGGATCACTGGAGGAGGTGGAAGCCAAAACTTCGGTTGCTTCGCGACCACTTGAGAAGATGAGGAGGAGTGAACAGCGTCTATGATCCTCTTTTTGGAAGCTTCCATCTTGAGCTGGGTTGCCTCTTGCTTAAGTGCCATGTTATAGAATTTGTCAAACTCATCAGGCTCGAACAAGGTGAGAGCAAGTTGGAGTTCATCCTTCAGACCACCACGGAACTGATAGATCTTGCTCTTGGCATCTGGGATGTCTTGCTTGGCATAGCGGGCAAGGTTCTGGAACTTGACATTATATTGGTAGACGGTCATAGAGCCTTGCTTCAGGTTGCGAAATTGCTCACGCATACCCTCGATGACACTTGTTGGAAAGTGGTGAGAGCGAAAGTCCTTGCAGAAGTCATCCCAGAAGATTTCACGCCCTGCTCTGGAGTCTTTGTACTGCTGCCACCAATCAGCTGCTTGGTCCTTGAGTTGGAAGGCTGCAAACTTCACATAGTCCTCGGGCCTGACGTTACTGCACTCAAAATGCTTCTTGATATCGGTTAACCAGTCTTCAGCATCGAGAGGGTCCACGAAGTAACTGAAAGCCTTTGGTTGATTTGCCAAGAACTGGTTGAGCGTAGCAAAATGCTGTTGGTTGAACAAATTGCCTTGGTTCCCATGAGCACCCTGATTTGCTTGATTTGCTTGCATTTGCTGCATCATCTGCATAAGCATCTGGGTGTTCTGATTCGTAGTTTGCATAATTGCTCTCCGGGCCTCAGACGGAGGAGGAGGGGAAGGAGGACGATTAGGAACCTCTTCACCTCTGGGTTAGCATTGGGAACCCTTTTAGGAGCCATCCTGAAAGAGATGACCACTATTAGCCATTTGATTGAGAGAAGATATAAGTTGAAACAACGGCTAGAATTGCAACATAGTCTTCACAAGAATCATTCGAACAAGAGGAACGAATGAAATTCTTAGTTTAATGATAACAACAATCTTCACGAGAAGCCACTTGGGAGACAAAAGGTAAATAAGAAAAACAACAAGGTGCAGATAGAACAAATACAAGATAGGAGCTTCGTTCGACATCTTTGTGCTGAAAGCTTATGGAACGTGTTACAAAAGGGTTTTGCAATCCCCGGATCAGCATAGCCAAGGACCCTTTAAGATGCAACTCCCGATCGGAACCGCGGCCATAAAACCACTTCACTCAATGTAGAACCCCGAACTCCGTAACCTGCATTCGTTGGAAGAATGCCTACGAGCTACTAGATGAACCCACCTATTAATTTCCGAAAGTTTCCAGTTATGCAATCAGGTGTTGGGGATACAGGGGAAGCATCGCGCACTCAACTCTAATCCTACATCCAGCTGTATCCATCCTTCAACACATAACCAGTTGTTTTCGGAAACCGTCTACCTCGGACCTTCGAAACGCATCCACTATACAAGCTATGGCAATACTCCCGAACTACCTCCCCACTACTGGGTGATGTCGGGGTTATCTTGCCACTAACCGCATAGGAAAGTTTTCGATGTCGCCCGTCTTAAGTATTCTAGAACTGCCGCGATATGTTTGTGACGACAACACCTCGGAGCTCAACTCCCCGGGACACTGCCACAACCCCTAATGATAGGAGGCATCGAGAACAATGTTCTCGTCACAAAGACATCGAAACAATCCAAACAGTACTCGCGAGATTCCTAAAAAAAATTGGTGCAATTTTGGGAGTAGAAGAGGCAAGAGTAATCGTCAGGAGTCCTCACCAGAGTGAAAAGAGATGAGGAGCAAAAGAAATCCTACTCTCCGATATAAATATAGGACTCAAAACATTTTAAGTGTGTGCCTAGACTCAACCGTCAACGATTCGATCAATCAGTGGGGGCTTCTAGGTCGGAGAAGGCTCTGAATACCAACTTGTAATGCCCAGGATGGGACTATACCTCCTACGTGTCGAGGCACGACTTAAAGGTATAAGCCCATTCTGGAATGATTGCAAGTTCGGTATCTTTGCACATCTCATGTAAAAATGGGGATGAAAGGGAAAAAGATAGTTGGCTTACACTCGCCACGTCACACAATTCATTACATATCCAAACATCATTCAACTAACATCACAAACCGTCTACGGGTGAAGATCCAAATGAAAGATACCAAACATACATAAAACCACAGGTCTGAATCGCCCCTAGTAGAAACCTCTACTGATCGTCGGGATAGTGCACATAGTAACGGCTACGGTCCTCATCGTACTCCCTGTATAGCTCGGTGCAGTCACTTGAATAGATCGCCTGAGTACATGCATCTGGTGTGGTGTAGAGTATGTGAGCCACAGAGGACTCAGCAATCCCGTTCCCGGGTAACACAACTATCCAAGCCTTGGGTGTGGAACAAGGCTGAAGAAAGAATAAGAGGTTGCCACAGCACTAGCACTAACTTACGTAAAAGAGAGCGAGAAGAGAAGTGCCTCGGACGATAAGGTGATCACGAAGTGATCCTAACTAAAACATGTCAAACATAACCCCACCATGTTCACTTCCCGAACCCCTTTCGGAAAATGACCGTCACGGTACTCACGCTGGTAGTGTATTCTGAACATGGTGTCAAGTTTTCTACAACCGGATATTAACAAATTCACATCTGCCACATAACCGCGGGCACGGCTTTCGAAAGTTCAAAACCCTGCAGGGGTGTTCCAACTTGGCCCATGACAAGCCCACGATCCGCGGAGTCGCAACTCCAAGGTGGGAAGGCCCGAGTATCCTCGGAATCCCGTGCTCAAGATACTCCGACTAAGGTAAGGCTAATCCAGCAAATCCTCCCGGCGTGCCGACACCCTGACAGTAGCCGCGCGTATCTAGTCTCAGGCCACGACCTGATGGGCGAAGCTATGGGTTTTTACCAGACCTCGGGTTCCCCCAAGGTGGCCCCGCAGGCTCCCCGTTTCGGACCAACACTCATGTGGAGCACTGGCCCGGGGTTGTTGATTAAGAAGAGGGTTAATTACTCCCTATGCAAGTTTTAGTTATTAGGCAAATAGTACCAATGTTGGGACTTGCTGGAAAAGACTTAGCACTTAGCGGTTTATCGAGGGGGTCCCATAACCCCAACCGTGTGAGGAACACAAAATCAAGGAACATAACACCGGTTTATATGGTTCCTAGGGCGGCATGAGTGGAACAAATCACCAAGCAAAAGGCTTAGCCTTCCACCCATTACCAATATATAGATGATTTCATTAAAGAGTTATATAGTGTGATATCCCAACAAGCTTCAACAAGAAGCAAGAATCTTCAAATCTTCTCCTGCAACTAGCAATGCTATAAGAGGGGCTGAGCGAAGCTTACTTAGCCATTCAAAGGTTTGCATAGGTAGGGTGGTTAGACAGATTCATGATTACAATAGGAGGCTGACAGGAAAACATGGGCATCGAGGCAAAAGCTATAGAGCGAGACTTCTAGCAATAGGCAAAGATAGGAATGATATCCGGGTCAGGTCATCTTGCCTGTCGGGTCGTCGATGGGATCGTAAGAGAGCTCCTCGTTCTCAACCTCGGTAGTAACCTCGTTCTCGTACTCGGTCTCGGCTTCCGGCTCTACTCAACACAAAACACGCGAGGCACGAAATCAACAAGATGCAATGCGCAAACCACAGGATGCATGACTGATGCACTAAGGAAGCACTACAGATGCAACTAGGAAGCACATAAAGTCAACATAGGAAACACAGAGTTACAGCACAAGGAACATGGCAATATGCAACTAGCAAGATACTTCAAAACATGATAACAAGGGGATATTATGAATCTACATGCAAAACCACACAAGTTTTATATAGGACTTGCTCAAAACGGAGCAACGGGCTAAAAGATACACCCGAAACAATAAACATGGCAAAGCTGAAATTAACAGCCACATAGCAACTTCGGAGCAAGAAATATATAGTCTACAGCACTCAAACATCATGACAAGGAGCATGGACTTAAAGTAGACATATCCTACAGCAAACAATTCCATTGGAGCATCTCCATAGGAGGCATCGATCAATAGCAACAAGCTACAACATTTTGAACTTGACAACAAAAACCTGACAGCAGTATTTTATAGCAACTTGAGAGCAAGAGTTAAATATGCTACAGCCACCCAAAAGAGCATGTGAGGACATGAATGGATAGCCAACAACATATACAACAAGGAATCATCAAGAGTCACCCCAAAACTATCATGGATTTGCCTAGAACAACAAGCAAACATGGCATCTGGAAACTACAGATTCCAGACTTAGTGAAATTTCACTAAGTGTTAAAACAGCAGTAGTATGATGGCATGTATGTGAGCAAGTTTAAGAAACCTCAAAGCATAACATGGCAACTGGTTTGCACCACAGCAAAGTACACATGATGGGGAGTCCAAAACATCTAAGCATGCAACAAGGGGACAACCACATCAATAGCAACGAGCTCCTCAACTAGGCATCTCGTAACAAGTTTAACAACCAAACAGCCACATACACTTTTGCAAAGGAGATAAACATGGCAAGATGAATTCTATCATGCAAGCTAAAGCAACCAACATGTAGAGCATCTCATGATGAACATGTGGACATGTCATTTGCTTCATTTGGATAGACATGCACCAAGATATCACATATCAAACATGGCATGAAAACAACTAATAGCAGCAGTTTATAACAAGTAGCACTCTTCTCATGAAGATTAAGACATCTAGATGACCTCAAACATGCATGGCACAATGGAACAAAACATAGTACAAGTCACCACGATCATTTTGACATATCATACACACAAAACGGACATGCACAGTAAAAGTTATCCTCATCACAAAAATGCATCAGACACTGAAAAACAACTAGGGACTTAGCAAAAAAAACGGGAGTCAACCTGCGGTCAACGGTCAAACGGGCGGAGCGGGGTCAAACGGGTCGCGGGCGCGGGTCGGATCCACCGGGTCACGGATCGGGTCCACCCGCTAGGGTTCGGGCGCCCAGGATCCCGATCGGATCTGAGGCGCTGGCGGCTGGCTCCCTCGATCCCGAGCGCTCGGCGCGGGAGGCTGGGAAGACGGCGGCGACCGGCGGGGGCCGGCGGGAGGCCGGAGCAGCGGGGCGGCCTCGCCGGCGAGAGGCGGCCTGAGTGCGGCGGCGGACGGCGAGAGGAGCGGCGGCGGGCGGCGAGAGGACCGGCGGCGGGGCGAGCTGCGGCCGAAGGTTGCGGCGGCCTTCGCCCGGCGGCGGCGAGGTCCGGGCCGGCGGCGAGGGAACTCCGGCGGCGGGGCGGACTCAAGCTAGAAAAAGAAGGGCGTGGCCCAGATCTGCGGAGGCGCGGGCCGATCTCGGGCCCAGCGGGCCCGCGTGGCGAGGAGGAAGCACTGGCGGTGGTCGCTGGAAGGTCGGTTCGGCGGCGGTGGAAGCACGGCTCGGCAACGGTGGAAGCACAGCGCGGCAACGATGGAAGCACGGCGCGGCAGAGGTGGAAGCACTAGGGTTTTGGACGCAAAATTGGAGGGGGTGGACGTTTATATAGGCACAAGGAGCTAGGGTAGTCCAAATGAGGAGAGGTTTTCGGCCACGAGATCACAATTGAACGGCCTAGATGATGGGAAGGGTTTGAGTTGGGTTGGTGGGCTGTTGGAGGGGTTCTTGGGCCTCAAAGAGGAGGTACTTTAAGCCCACGAGGAAAACTGTTGAAGCACCAAACGAACTCCAAACGCGACGCAACTTGACAGGCGGGTTACACGTATCAAAACAACATCGCACGACAAGTCTCGCGCCAAACCGGAAACGTTACACGGCCAAACACAAAGAAGGACTCCGGGAAGCCTCGGGCATGTGAGAGAGCGTCGGAACTCGAAACGGGCAACGGGAAGGAACGAGTGGGACCAGATGCAAACGACAACACAAATGCAATGCAATGCACATGACAACATGACATGGATGAATGCACACACGCACACGACAAAACGACGAAAACCCGAAAAGACGAATAACCCGGAATGGAACTGATGAAGCCAAAGTTATATATTGCCAAAAAGGGAAAGTATTACATCCGGGGCATTACACTGTGGCTACGGCAACGGCGAGCAGCGGCGACGGTGGCACTCGGGCATGTGCGAGGGAGAGAGCAGGGGAAGGAGATAAGGACGAGGGAGAGTGAGAGAGTGGGGGCTGCGTGGCGCTCGTGGAGGAGTCCAGGCGAAGCGGCAAGCAGGAGGTGGCCGGGCGCGTGCCGGCGTGCGGTGGCCACGCGCACACTGTCCTCCTGGCGGGAGGAGGAGGACGACTGGCATCGGCCAGCTGGGCTGGGCCGTGCTGGGCTAGGCTAGGTAAGTGGCCCAGGTAGGTGTTCTCTCTCTCTCTTTTTAAATTGTTT
>LR738715.1:340322328-340360649 GCA_902687465.1 Secale cereale
CAAAACGACGAAAACCCGAAAAGACGAATAACCCGGAATGGAACTGATGAAGCCAAAGTTATATATTGCCAAAAAGGGAAAGTATTACATCCGGGGCATTACACTGTGGCTACGGCAACGGCGAGCAGCGGCGACGGTGGCACTCGGGCATGTGCGAGGGAGAGAGCAGGGGAAGGAGATAAGGACGAGGGTGAGTGAGAGAGTGGGGGCTGCGTGGCGCTCATGGAGGAGTCCAGGCGAAGCGGCAAGCAGGAGGTGGCCGGGCGCGTGCCGGCGTGCGGTGGCCACGCGCACACTGTCCTCCTGGCGGGAGGAGGAGGACGACTGGCATCGGCCAGCTGGGCTGGGCCGTGCTGGGCTAGGCTAGGTAAGTGGCCCAGGTAGGTGTTCTCTCTCTCTCTTTTTAAATTGTTTCTGTTTTCTATTTATTCTGTTATGTTTTGATTTAGTAAAAATACTAAATCATTTGATAAAATCCTGGAAATAGTTAGGGGTGCTTTCTGAATTATTCCAGTGACCCTTGACAATTTGCAACATTTTTGGAGCATCTAAAATATATATAGCATTTAAATAGCTCCAATTCAAATATGTTTGAATTAATTCAAAGTCCAAATATGTCCTCCAAAAATGTGAACCATTTTTGGCAGATGCTTCCACCTTGATCCAAAAATGATGAACATTTTTAAAGGGCATTTTAAAATCATTGGAAAAGATTTTTGTTGAACCTATTTGAATTATTTCTGGTGCCAGGGTTTGATCAATCCCCAATTCAACTTTCTGAAAACTTAAACATGATGCACAAGATCATGCAGAGTCAAGCAAAGGCTAAAGCTATAGGGTTGTGACATAGTATTTCAAAAAAAAATCCTACGATCACGCAAAATCTATCTACTAGATGCATAGCAACAAGAAGGGAGAGTGTGTCTACGTACCTTCGTAGACCGAAAGTGAAAGCGTCTAGTGACGCGGTTGATGTAGTCGAACATCTTCGCGATCCAACCGATCCAGCACCGAACGTATGACACCTCCGCATTCAGCACACGTTCAGCTCGATGATGTCCCACGAGCTCTTGATCCAGTTGAGCTTCACAGGAGAGTTTCGTCAGTACGACGGCGTGGTGACGGATATGATGAAGCTACCGGCGCAGGGCTTCACCTAAGCACTGCAACGGTATGACCGAGGTGTGTTTTCTGTGTAGGGGGGCACCGCACACGGCTAGAACAATGATTCTTGTGTGTATTTGGGTGCCCCCTGGACCCGTATATAAAGGAGCAAGGGAGGAGGTGCAGCTGGCCAAGGGGCGCGCCAGGGAGTAGGATTCCTACTCCTAGTAGGAATAGGAACCCCCTTTTTCTATTCCTACTAAGAGTAGGAGTAGGAAAGGAAAGGGGAGAGGAGAAAGAAAGGAGAGGGGGCGCCTCCCCCCTTTTCCTATTCCAACTAGGAACCCTAGGGGGTGCGGCCAGCCCTATGGGCTGCCCCTCTCTTTCCATCATTGGCCCACTATGGCCCTTACTCCCTCGGGGGGGGGGGGGGGTTCCGGTAACCCCCTCCGGCACTCCGGTTTTACCCGATAACACCCGGAACACTTCCGATATCCGAATATAGTCGTCCAATATATTAATCTTTATGTCTCGGACATTCCGAGACTCCTCATAATGTACGTGATCTCATCCGGGGCTCCGAACTACCTTCGGTACATCAAAACTCATAAACTCATAATAACGATCGTCATCGAACGTTAAGTGTGCGGACCCTACGGGTTCGAGAACAATGCAGACATGACCGAGACACATCTCCTATCAATAACCTATAGCGGAACGTGGATGCTCATATTGGCTCCTACATATTCTACGAAGATCTTTATCGGTCAAACTGCATAACAACATATGTTGTTCCCTTTGTCATCGGTATGTTACTTGTCCGAGATTCGATCATCAGTATCTAGTTCAATCTCGTTACTGGAAAGTCTCTTTACTCGGTCCGTAATACATCATCTCGTGACTAACTCATTAGTCATTTTCTTGCAAGGCTTATTATGATGTGTATTACCGAGAGGGCCCTGAGATACCTCTCCCACATTTCGAGTGACAAATCCTATTCTTGATCTATGCCAACACCACAAACACTTTCGGAGACACCTGTAGAGCATCTTTATAATCACCCAGTTACGTTGTGACGTTTGATAGCACACAAGGTGTTCCTCCGGTATTCGGGAGTTGCATAATCTCATAGTCATACGAACATGTATAAGTCATGAAGAAAGCAATAGCAGTAAAACTAAACGATCATAGTGCTAAGCTAACGGATGGGTCTTTTCCATCACATCATTCTCCTAATGATGTGATCCGATTGATCAAATGACAACTCATGTCTATGGCTAGGAAACACAACCATCTTTGATCAATGAGCTAGTCTAGTAGAGGCATACTAGGGACACTATGTTTTGTCTATGTATTCACACATGTACTAAGTTTCTGGTTAATACAATTCTAGCATGAATAATAAACATTTATCATGATATAAGGAAATAAATAATAACTTTATTATTGCCTCTAGGGCATATTTCCTTCAGTCTCCCACTTGCACTAGAGTCAATAATCTAGTTCACATCACCATGTGATTTAACACCAATAGTTCACATCCTCATGTGATTTAACACTTTATAGTTCACATTGCCATGTGACCAATACCCAAAAGGTTTACTAGAGTCAATAATCTAGTTCACATTGCCATGTGATTAACACCTAGAGAGTAATAAGGTGTGATCATGTTTTGCTTGTGAGAGAGGTTTAGTCAATGGGTCTGTCACATTCAGATCCGTATGTATTTTGCAAATTTCTATATCGACAATGCTCTGCATGGAGCTACTCTAGCTAATTTCTCCCACTTTGAATACGCATCTAGATTGATACTCAGAGTCATCCAGATTGATACTCAGAGTCATCCAGATCAGTGTCAAAGCTTGCATCGACGTAACTCTTTACGACGAACTCTTTATCACCTCCTTAACCGAGAAATATTTCCTTATTCCACTAAGGATAATTTTGACCGCTACCCAGTGTTCCACTCCTGGATCACTATTGTACCCTCTTTCCATAGTCATGGTGAGATACACCATAGGTCTGGTACACATCAAAGCATACTTTATAGAACCTATGACTAAGGCATAGGGAATGACTTTTCATTATCTTTCTATTTTCTGCCGTGGTCGGGTTTTGAGTCTTTACTCAACTTAACACCTTGCAACATAGGCAAGAACTCCTTCTTTGACTGTTCCATTTTGAACTACTACAAAACTTGTCAAGGTATGTACTCACTGAAAAAACTTATCAAGCATCTTGATCTATCTCTATAGATCTTGATGCTCAATATGTAAGCAGCTTCACCGAAGTCTTTCATTAAAAAATTCTTATTCAAGTATCCTTTTATGCCATCCAGAAATTCTATATCATTTCCAATAAACAATATGTCATCCACATATAATATCAGAAATGCTATAGAGATCCCACTCACTTTCTTGTAAATACAGGCTTCTCCAAAAGTCTATATAAAACCATATGCTTTGATCACCTCATCAAAGCGTATATTCCAACTCCGAGATGCTTGCACCAGTCCATAGATGGATCGCTGGAGCTTGCACACTTTGTTAGCACCTTTAGGATCGACAAAACCTTCTGGTTGCATCATATACAACTCCTCTTTGAGATATCCATTCAGGAATGCAGTTTTGACATCCATTTGCCAGATTTCATAATCATAAAGTGCGACAATTGCTAACATGATTCGAACAGACTTAAGCATCGCTACGGGTGAGAAAGTCTCATCGTAGTCAACTCCTTGAACTTGTCGAAAACCTTTCGCAACAAGTCGAGCTTTGAAAACAGTAACATTACCGTCAGCGTCGGTCTTCCTCTTGAAGATCCATTTATTCTCGATGGCTTGCCGATCATCGGGCAAGTCAACCAAAGTCCACACTTTGTTCTCATACATGGATCCCATCTCAGATTCCATGGCCTCAAGCCATTTTGCAGAATCTGAGCTCATCATCGCTTCCTCGTATTTCATAGGTTCATCATGGTCTAGTAACATGACTTCCAGAACCGGGTTGTCGTACCACTTTGGAGCGGAACGTACTCTGGTTGATCTACGAAGTTCAAGAGTAACTTGATCCGAAGTTTCATGATCACCATCATTAGCTTCCTCACTAATTGGTGTAGGAATCACTAGAACTAGTTTCTGTGATGTACTACATTCCAATCCGGGAGAAGGTACAATTACCTCATCAAGTTCTACTTTCCTCCCACTTACTTCTTTCGAGAGAAACTTCTTCTCTAGAAAGGATCCATTCTTAGCAACGAATATCTTGCCTTCGGATCTGTGATACAAGGTGTACCCAACAATCTCCTTTGGGTATCCTATCAAGACACATTTCTTCGACTTGGGTTCGAGCTTATCAGGTTGAAGCTTTTTCACATAAGCATCCCAGCCCCAAACTTTTTAAGAAACGATAACTTTGGTTTCTTGCCAAACCACAGTTCATAAGGTGTCGTCTCAACGGATCTAGATGGTGCCCTATTTAACGTGAATGCAGTTGTCTCTAAAGCATAACCCCAAAATGATAGTGGTAAATCGGTAAGAGACATCATAGACCGCACCATATCTAATAAAGTACGGTAACGACGTTCGGATACACCTTTACGCTGTGGTGTTCCGGGTGGCGTGAGTTGTGAAACTATTCCACATTGTTTCAAATGAAGACCAAACTCGTAACTCAAATATTCACCTCCACGATCAGATCATAGAAAATTTCTTTTCTTGTTACGATGATTCACTACGTCACTCTGAAATTCTTTGAACTTTTCAAATGTTTCAGACTTGTGCTTCATCAAGTAGATATACCCATATCTTCTTAAGTCATCAGTGAAGGTCAGAAAATAACGATACCCGCCGCAAGCCTCAACACTCATCGGTCCACATACATCAGTATGTATGATTTCCAACAAATCTATTGCTCGCTCCATTGTTCCGGAGAACGGAGTTTTAGTCATCTTGCCCATGAGGCATGGTTCGCAAGCACCAAGTGATTCATAATCAAGTGATTCCAAAAGTCCATCACTACGGAGTTTCTTCATGCGCTTTACACCAATATGACCTAAACGGCAGTGCCACAAATAAGTTGCACTATCATTATCAACTTTGCATCTTTTGGTTTCAATATTATGAATATGTGTATTACTATGATCGAGATCCAACAAACTATTTTCATTGGGTGTATGACCATCGAAGGTTTTATTCATGTAAACAGAACAACAATTATTCTATGACTTTAAATGAATAACCATATTGCAACAAACATGATCAAATCATATCCATGCTCAACGCAAATGTCAAATAACATTTATTTGGGATTTACACTAATCCCGAAAGTATAGGGAGTGTGCGATGATGATCATATCAATCTTGGAACCACTTCCAACACACATCGTCACTTCACCTTTAACTAGTCTCTGTTCATTCTGCAACTCTCATTTTGAGTTACTAATTTTAGCAACTGAACCAGTATCAAATACCCAGGGGTTGCTATGAACACTAGTAAAGTACACATCAATAATCTGTATATCAAATATACCTTTGTTCACTTTGCCATCCTTCTTATCCGCCAAGTATCTAGGGCATTTCCACTTCCAGTGACCATTTCCTTTGCAGTAGAAGCACTTAGTTTCAGGCTTGAGTTTAGCTTTGGGTTTCTTCACGGGAGTGACAACTTGCTTATCATTCTTCTTGAAGTTCCCCTTCTATCCCTTGCCCCTTTATTTGAAACAAGTGGTCTTGTTAACCATCAACACTTGATACTCTTTCATGATTTCTACCTTCGCTGATTTCAGCATCGCGAAGAGCTCGGGAGTTACTTTCATCATCCCTTGTATATTATAGTTCATCACGAAGTTCTACTAACTTGGTGATAGTGACTAGAGAACTTTGTCAATTAGTGTCTTATCTGGAAGATTAACTCCCACTTGATTCAAGAAATTGTAGTACCCAGACAATCTGAGCACATGCTCATTGGTTGAGCTATTATCCTCCATATTGTAGGCAAAGTACTGTCAGAGGTCTTATACCTCTCGACACGGGCATGAGTATGAAATACTAATTTCAACTCTTGGAACATCTCATATGCTCTGTGGCATTCAAAACATTTTTGAAGTCCCAGTTATAAGCCGTAAAGCATGGCGCACTAAACTATCAAGTAGTCATCATACCGAGCTTGTCAAATGTTTCATAACGTCTGCATCTGCTCCTGCAATAGGTTTGTCACCTAGCGGTGCATCAAGGACATAATACTTCTGTGCAGCAATGAGGATAATCCTCAGATCATGGACCTAGTCCGCATCATTGCTACTAACATCTTTCAACTTAGTTTTCTCTAGGAACATATCAAAAATATAGGGGAGCTATAACGCGAGCTATTGATCTACAACATAATTTGCAAATACTATCAGGACTATGTTCATGATAAATTAAAGTTCAATTAATCATATTACTAAAGAACTCCCACTTAGATAGACATCCCTCTAGTCATCTAAATGATCACGTGATCCAAATCAACTAAACCATGTCCGATCATCACGTGAGATGGAGTAGTATTCAATGGTGAACATCTTATGTTGATCATATCTACTATATGATTCCCGCTCGACCTTTCGGTCTCCAGTGTTCCGAGGCCATGTCTATACATCCTAGGCTCGTCAAGTTTAACCCGAGTATTCCGCGTGTGCAAAACTGGCTTGCACCCATTGTATGTGAACGTAGAGCTTATCACACCCGATCATCACGTGGTGTCTCGGCACGACGAACTTTCGCAATGGTGCATACTCAGGGAGAACACTTGTACCTTGAAATTTTGTAAGGGATCATCTTATAATGCTACCGTCGTTCTAAGAAAAATAAGAAGCATAATAAGATAAACATCACATGCAATCAAAATATGTGACATGATATGGCCATCATATCTTGTGCTTTTGATCTCCATCTCCAAAGCACCGTCATGATCTCCATCGTAGCATCGTTGTCATCTCGCCAACTATTGTTTCCACGACTATCGCTACCGCTTAGTGATAAAGTAAAGCAATTACATGGCGATTGTATTTCATACAATAAAGCAACAACCATATGGCTCCTGCCAGTTGCCGATAACTTTACAAAACATGATCATCTCATACAATAACGTATAAATCATCACGTCTTGATCATATCACATCACAACATGCCCTGCAAAAACAAGTTAGACGCCCTCTACTTTGCTGTTGCAAGTTTTACGTGGCTGCTATGGGCTTAGCGAGAACCGTTCTTACCTACGCATACAAAACCACAACGATTTTTCGTCAAGTATGTGCTGTTTTAACCTTCACAAGGACCGGGCATAGCCACACTCGATTCAGCTAAAGTGAGAGAGACAGACACCCGCCAGTCACCTTTAAGCAATGAGTGCTCATAACAGTGAAACTAGTCTCGCGTAAGCGTACACGTAATGTCGGTCCGAGCCGCTTCATGTCACAATACCGCCGAATCAAAGTATGACATGCTGGTAAGCAGTATGACTATTATTGCCCACAACTCATTGTGTTCTAATCGTGCATATCATCTACGCATTGACCTGGCTCATGATGCCAATGTTGGGGAACGTAGTATTTCAAAAAAATCTTACGATCACGCAAGATCTATCTACTAGATGCATAGCAACGAGAGGGGAGAGTGTGTCTACGTACCCTCGTAGATCGAAAGCGGAAGCATCTAGTGACGCGGTTGATGTAGTCGAATGTCTTCGCGATCCAACCGATCAAGCACCGAACGTACGGCACCTCTGCGTTCAGCACACATTCAGCTTGATGATGTCCCACGAGCTCTTGATCCAGTTGAGCTTCACAGGAGAGTTTCGTCAGCATGACGGCGTGGTGACAGAGATGATGAAGCTACCGGCGCACGGCTTCGCCTAAGCACTACAACGGTATTACCGAGGTGTGTTTTTGTGGAGGGGGCACCGCACACGGCTAGAACAATGTTTCTTGCGTGTCTTTGGGTGCCCCCTGGCCCCGTATATAAAGGAGCAAGGGGGGTGCGGCTAGCCAAGGGGCGCGCCAGGGAGTAGGATTCCTACGCCTAGTAGGAATAGGAACCCCCTTTTTCTATTCCTATTAGGAGTAGGAGTACGAAAGGAAAGGGGAGAGGAGAACGAAAGGAGAGGGGCGCCTCCACGCCTTTCCTAGTCCAACTAGGAACCCTAGGGGGTGCGTCCAGCCCTATGGGCTGCCCCTCTCTTTCCCTCATTGGCCCACTATGGCCCATACTCCCCTCGGGGGGGTTCCGGTAACCCCCTCCGGCACTTCGGTTTTACCCGATAACACCCAGAACACTTCCAGTGTCTGAATATAGTCATCCAATATATTAATCTTTATGTATCGAACATTCCGGGACTCCTCGTCATGTCCGTGATCTCATCCGGGACTCCGAACTACCTTCGGTACATCAAAACTCATAAACTCATAATACCGATCGTCATCAAACGTTAAGCGTGCGGACCCGACATGACCGAGACACATCTCCGGTCAATAACCAATAGCGGAACCTGGATGCTCATATTGGCTCCTACATATTCTACGAAGATCTTTACCGATCAAACCGCATAACAATATATGTTGTGCCTTTTGTCATCGGTATGTTACTTGTCCGAGATTTGATCGTCGGTATCTCAATACCTAGTTCAATCTCGTTACTGGCAAGTCTCTTTACTCGTTCCGTAATACATCATCTCGTGACTAACTCATTAGTCATTTGCTTGCCAGGCTTATTATGATGTGTATTACCGAGAGGGCCCAGAGATACCTCTCCGACATTCGGAGTGACAAATCCTATATTTGATCTATGTCAACACCACGAACACTTTCGGAGACACCTGTAGAGCATCTTTATAATCACCCAGTTACATTGTGACATTTGATAGCACACAAGGTGGTCCTCCGGTATTCGGGAGTTGCATAATCTCATAGTCATAGGAACATGTATAAGTCATGAAGAAAGCAATAGCAGTAAAACTAAACAATCATATTGCTAAGCTAACGGATGGGTCTTGTCCATCACATAATTCTCCTAATGATGTGATCCCTTTGATCAAATGACAACTCATGTCTATGGCTAGGAAACATAACCATCTTTGATCAATGAGCTAGTCTAGTAGAGGCATACTAGGGACACTCTATTTTGTCTATGTATTCACACATGTACTAAGTTTCCGATTAATACAATTCTAGCATGAATAATAAACATTTATCATGATATAAGGAAATAAATAATAACTTTATTATTTCCTCTAGGGCATATTTCCTTCAGCAAGGTATTGGACATTCATTCCCATTTCTTGTATGGGACGTAGGCATGCAACCAAGGACACACATTTGAATTTTGAACCCATTTATATGCACTGGAGCATGTGCATGTAGTTAAAATTTGAATTATGCACATAAATGCATAGAAAACTCAGTTAATTTATAAAATTGTCCAAGCGAACCCCAAATAATCCCAAATATTGACACAATACTCATGTTGTTCTATGTTGACACTAGAAAAATTTTGAAAGCAAGAAGAGGCAACGGATATCGTTTCATCCCCAAGGTGGCACATTCCCTAACGAAACCATCAGGCTTATTATGAGAAGCCCTGGTTTGCGAGAAGCTTATATCCAAACCTGCCCCAAATGGAACAATATTTTTACCACGACATGTTTATGCCCTTCCATGATATCATGTCAAGTTTCATGATTTTCAGACGCGTTTTCCATTTACTAGAATTTAAAAACCATGTATCTCAATGTTAGCGGCCGAGTGACAGTGTCAAGGTGTTTGGCATTCATTCTCATTTCTTGCATGTGGATAAGCTTGAAACCAAGGACACACATTTAATTTTTCAACCTATTTTTATGCACTGGGGCATGTGCATGTAGTTCAAATTTGAATTATGCACATAAATGCATAGAAAACTCAGTTAATGTATAAAAATATCCAAGCGAACCCCGAAAAATCCCAAAAATTGACACAATACACATGTGGTTCTATGCTGACACTAAAAAAATTGAAAGCAAGAAGAGGCAACGGATGTCGTTTCGTCCCCAAGGTGGCACGTTCCCTACCAAAACCACCAGGTTTGTTGTGAGAAGTTATGGTCTGTGAGAAGCTTATACCATAACCTGCCCCAAATGGGACAATATTTTTACATCGACATGTTGATGTCATTCCATGATAGCATGCCAAGGTTCATGAATTTTACACGAGTTTTGGATTTACTAGAATTGCATAAGCAAGTACCTCAATGTTTGCCGGAGAGCCACGATGCCGTGGAGTTTGAAATTCATCCCCGTTTCTTGCATGGGACATAAGCATGAACCCATGGACACATATATGATTTTACAACCACCGGAGCATGTGTGTGTTGTTTAAATTTGAATTGTGCACCTGAAATGCCTAGAAACCAAGTTAATGTATAAATATGTCCAAATGAACCCTGAATAATTCCAATTTTTGACGACAAACCAATAGTTGCATGTTCACTGAGATAAAAGTTTCGGCAATTCAAACACACTCCTTTGCCGCTGTGACCCCATTATGTGTAGCGACCACGATCCGAATGGACCGAAGTCTCTGTGTTTCAGTGTCATCCCTGGATCGGTAATGCTGACACACACAGTACTTGAAGGATTTATAACAGAGTGGGAATCACACACTTATTACATCGAATGTCTCCAATGAGAACTTATTACAAAAGTCTATGGCTTAAGGCCATCTAATCAAAATAACAGCGGAAGGCTTGGAAGATAAGTGAGTCCATCAACTCCAACGGCATAGCTGAGTGCATGACAAACGACCTAGAATGTCTTATTCCTCGTCTGAAAAGTCTGCAACGTAATATGTTGCAGCCCAAAAACGTGTCAGCACATGGAATATGCTGGCAAGATAACACAGAAGATGCAAGTAATAGAATATAGGCTATACTATATGCATATTTGGCTGGTGGAGGCTCTAAGTTTAAAGTTTTTGCGTAAAGCCAATTTTTTCCTACAACAAAGGAATATATTTTATTTTAACTATCATGGTAGTTGAAACATCATTGAGAAGGTACCCCCTTACTCAATCCCAATTAAAGTAATCATTAACCCAACAAATTAAATTATAGAGTGATGAGATCAACCAATAATTCAAGTACCAGATACTCAAGATGTCCATAACCGGGGACACGGCTAATCATGATCAGTTTGTACACTCTGCAGAGGTTTGTGCACTTTTCCCACAAGACTCGATCGCCTCCGTTTGGTTTCTCGCACTGCATGGTGTTTGAGAAATGGATGACCGAGACACAGTCTTTCCGAATAGGTCCCCTTAACCAAATAGATAGGCCGGTACACCTACAATCCCTCTACATCTGCTAGCCCATCATGGAAATGTTTCCCACAACTTAATCAACTACGCCAGAGCCCATATTGGCATGTGGCTGCACACGGAAGTTTCTAGCATGAATAGTTTTATGATCCCTTTGAGCCTGGGTGGCATTCCATAGGAAAAATCACACGGAACCCCGGGATTTCCTAGGACAACACTGGATTCCCCAGGTGCCCTGCAACCAATCCACCCAGATGTGTATTCAAGTAGGCACCTTAAGTTGAATCCTTAATTAACAACTCATATCTGTCATGGATTTCACTCAAATCCAAACCACGTCTACGAGCAAAGCATAGCAACCTAAGCAAACGTAGAAGTAACTCCCAAGGGTTTGAAAATAATGCAGGTAATAGGTTATACCACAAACTACTTCCCAGTCCCACAAGTTAAGAGTTCCTACTCATCCAATGTGTGAGGGTTTGATCTAATGCATAAAAACTGGGTAAATAAGAGAGTGATCAAAGTGTTACTTGCCTTGCTGACGATTCGCAAAACCTAGAGACTCGTAGTAGCACGCTTCACAGTCCGGGTATTCTATCGCAAGCAAACAATAGCATACATAAGAAAACAAGCAATGATGCACAAACAAAACTCCAAAAGATAAGATCTAACCAGAAAGTTCAACTTAAGAACTCCGGTTTGCAAAAAGAATCAAATCGAAAGAAGCAACGAAACTCAAACTGCGAAAGAAACGAGCTCCGGTTACTAATTGATCTAAAGTCAAATTTTACAGTAGCCAAAACTTTGTTCAAGTTGGTTAAACGGAAAGAGGGCGTCGAGACGAAGATCTGGGATTTTGAAACACGTGATTCCGACTCTCGAGCGAAAAGAAAAACGAAAAACAAGATCAGGGCAGAAATCGCGATCGGAATAATCGCGGATAAAAACCCCGAAAAAGAAAACTGACGAACAGACTAACGAACGAACGTTTGCTGTCTGCGTCTAACGGACGAACAGTGTTCGTTAAAACGAACGTATGGACGAACGTCCGCTAAATAACTAAACCGGAGAAATGAAACCGATCTAAATCTTAAAAAAAATCAGATCTAGGGTTTTTCTAAAAGAAAACTGATCGGCTTTTCTAGAAAACCGGGCGACGGGTCGGCGGCGGCTACCTCGACGGATCCGGCGACGGCGGCGGTCGGCGGCGGCGACGGTCGACAGCGGCGCGGCGGCGGCTCGGCGGCGGCGCGGCAGGCGGCGGCGGCGGCGGCTACTGGCGGCTAGGGTTTCGGGGGCGGCGGCTGCGCGGGATGGGCGGCTAGCGGGCTGGGGCGGCGATATATAAAGGCCAGGAGTCCTGGCCACATACGGCCCAGAGTCGGTTCGTCTTTTTTATTTTTAAAAAGAGTCCTGACGTAGCAAAACTAACGAAAGAAATACTAAGAGGACTCCAAAAATCCCGAAATAAATTTTCGCCGTCCTATAATAATATTTAGGACAAAGTGAACATTTTTCCCGGACCTAAATGCAATTTTGAAAAATGCGCATTTTTCCTATGCAAATAAAATCGCAAATAAATCCAGAAAAATACCAAAAGTGATTTTAATATTTTTCCTCCAATATTTCTGTTATTTTCGAGAAGTCATATTATCTCCGCTCATATATTGTATTTAGAAATATTTTTAGGATAGAAAAATTAATTAAAACCAACATTGTCCTCGTACCGGTATTCGAGTGAACTCAAATACAAAACGGTAGAATTCCCAACTATCTCCGTAGGTCCTTGAGTTACTTAGAATTTCGAGGATCGCCACAAACAAAATGCAAAGAAACATGCAATGCAGTATGATCTATGTATAACATTCCAAATTGAAAATTTGGGATGTTACAAACCTACCCCCCCTTAGAATGAATGTCGCCCTCGAGATTCTACTTGGCTAGAGAACAGGTGTGGGTGGTCCTTGCGTAGATTATCTTCTCGTTCCCAGGTGGCTTCTTCCTCGGTGTGGTGACTCCATTGAACTTTGCAGAACTTGATAACCTTACTGCGGGTGACTCTGCTCAAAAATTCGAGGATCTTAACAGGCTTCTCCTCGTAGGTCACATCACTGTCCAACTGAATTACTTCCAGGGGTACTGTGTCTCTAAGCGGTATATCGGCCATCTCCGCGTGGCACTTCTTAAGCTGCGAAACATGCAACACGCCATGCACTCCTGACAATCCTTCGGGCAATTCCAACTTATAGGCAACCTCTCCCATGCGTTCAAAACACGGTAGGGTCCCACAAATCTCGGGGCTAGCTTTCCTTTAACTCCGAAATGTTTAACTCCTCGTAGAGGCGATACTCTCAGGTACGCTTTGTCTCCGATCTCATAGGCTATCTCCTTGCGTTTCGAGTCTGCATAACTCTTCTGCCTGGACTGAGCTACCTTCAATCTATCTCGAATTAACTTCACCTTCTCCTTAGACTCTTTGATCAAGTCTGGTCCAAACAACTGTCGGTCTCCAACTTCATCCCACATTAACGATGTTCGGCATCTCCTTCCATACAATGCCTCGAACGGTGCCATCTTCAAACTGGCCTGGTAACTGTTGTTGTACGAGAACTCCACGTAGGCATCCCAACTAGATCCATAATCTAGCGCACAAGCTCTCAACATGTCTTCCATGATCTTGTTGACTCTCTCGGTCTGTCCATCTGTCTGTGGGTGAAATGTTGTACTAAATTCTAGCCTCGTTCCCAAAGTTTGGTGTAGCTGATGCCAAAACTTTGAGGTGAACTGTGTTCCTCTATCTGATACAATGGTCCTCGGAACTCCGTGCAGACATACGATCCTGGTCATGTATATCTTGGCCAACTTTGCACTGGTGTATGTGGTTTTCACGGGGATAAAATGGGCTACCTTCGTCAATCGATCCACCACTACCCAGATTGAGTCATATCCTGCTTTGGTCCTGGGCAATCCGGTGATAAAATCCATGCCAAGCTTCTCCCACTTCCATTCGGGTATCGGCATAGGCTGTAGCAATCCTGCTGGCTTCTGATGTTCTGCCTTTACTCTCTGGCATACATCACATACGGCTACATACTCGGCAATATCCTTCTTCATTCCCGTCCACCAGAAACGTTCCTTCAAATCCAAATACATCTTGGTGTTTCCGGGGTGTATCGAGTATGGCGAATCATGTGCTTCTTGTAGTATCAACTTCCTGATCTCCGGGTCGTTGGGCACATAGATTCGATCCTCAAACAACAAGGTGTCGTGTTCGTCCTCACGAAATCCCTTGGCTTTTCCTTCACTCATCCTTTTCCTTATTTCTGCAATTTCCTTATCATACTTTTGGGCTTCACATATCTTTCCCAGTAATGTCGACCGAACCTCCAACGTTGCAACGAAACCTCTAGGAACTATCTCCAAATGAAGCTCCCTGAGATGTTCTGCTAGCTCCTGTGGCAATTCCCCTTTTATTAGGGTATTTGCATAACTCTTCCGGCTCAAAGCATCTGCCACGACGTTGGCCTTTCCTGGGTGATAGTGCAGCTTCATATCATAATCCTTTATAAGCTCCAACCATCTCCTTTATCTGAGGTTTAGCTCTTTCTGTGTGAAAATGTACTTCAAACTCTTGTGATCCGTGTACACATCACGACGATTTCCAATAAGGAAATGTCTCCAGGTTTTCAGTGCGTGCACTACAGCTGCTAACTCCAGATCGTGCGTCGCGTAATTCAACTCGTGCGGTCGCAGTTGACGGGATGCATAGGAAACAACTCTTCTATCCTGCATAAGTACTCCTCCAAGTCCTAAGCGTGAAGCGTCGCAGTACACTTGGAAATCCTTACATATATCTGGCAATATCAGCACTGGGGCTGTCGTCAACCGTTTCTTCAACTCCTGGAAACTTTCTTCACACCCATCAGTCCAATCGAACTTTGCCTCCTTCTTCAACAATGTCGTCATTGGCTTTGCAATCTTGGAGAAATTTTCTATGAATCTCCGGTAGTATCCCGCGAGTCCAAGAAAACTGCGGATCTCTCCGACTGAAGTGGGTGCCAACCACTCAGTGACTGCCTGCACTTTGTTGGGGTCCACTGTTATACCTTCTCCCGATATATCATGCCCTAGGAATCCGACTTCCTTCAACCAAAACTCGCATTTGCTAAACTTGGCATACAACTGGTGTTCTCTGAGCTTCTCCAATACCAAACGCAAATGCTCTGCATGTTCTTCTTCGTCCTTCGAGTATACCAGAATATCGTCAATGAATACCACGACGAACTTATCCAAGAACTCCATGAACACCTTGTTCATCATACTCATGAAATAGGCAGGCGCGTTAGTCAATCCAAATGGCATAACAGTATACTCATATAGCCCGTACCGTGTGGTGAAGGCTGTCTTAGGTATATCCTTCTCTCGGATCTTCAATTGGTGGTATCTAGATCGTAGATCTATCTTGGAGAATACTTTTGCTCCTTGGAGTTGGTCGAACAAATCATTGATCATCGGCAGCGGGTACTTATTCTAAATAGTCACTTCATTCAGGGCTCGATAATCAACGACCATTCTTAAAGATCCATCCTTCTTCTCGACCAAAAGCACTCGAGCTCCCCAAGGTGATGAACTTCGGCGAATAAATCCTTTCTCCAATAACTCCTTAATCTGCTTCTTGATCTCCTCCAGATCATTCGCTGGCATCCGATACGGTCTCTTAGATATTGGTCTGGTGCCAGGCAACAACTCAATTAAGAACTCAATATCTCTATACGGTGGCATGCCAGGCATCTCTTCTGGGGACACATCCGGATAATCCTTTAGTACTGGCACTTCCTCCTGAACAACTCCCGTGAGAGAATGTACTTGTGTCCTTATAGGCGAATGCCTAGATACATACTTAATCCTTTTTCTTTCCGGGGTGGTGAGAAAAATAGACTTGCTGGCACAATCGATATTACCTCCATACTTTGATAGCCAATCCATACCTAATATCACATCCAATCCTTGTGACTCCAGAACGATTAGGTCGGAGGGGAAAGTATGGCGTCCTATGGTCAAGGGCGTCTGAAAACATCCTTGGTGTGCCATATACTCTGCTCCTGGTGAACTTACTAACATGGGGTCTTAAGAACTCGGGTGGACATCCTATGTCTATTTACGAATCCCCTAGAAATGTATGAATGCGATGCATCAGTATCGAAAAGAACTATTGCGGTAAATGTCTTAACCAAAAACTTACCGACAACAACATCTGGTTGCTCTTCTATCTCCTCCACAGTCACGTGGTTCACTTGTCCTTTGTTGAATGGGTTGGGCTTCTTCCCGGCGCTTCCATTGCCGTTCCCATTCTTGGCTTCAGGGCACTCATTGGCATAATGTCCATTCTTCCCGCACTTGAAACAGGTGACGTGGCTTAAATCCTTCTTGGCGGGTGTGGACGGGGTAGAGCGGCTTTGGTTATTACTTGCTCCGTTCCCATTTCCATTTCCATTCTTAGGGCCATTGTGGTTGTGGGGAATTCCATGGTTATGGGTATATCCTCCCGAATTCGGAGTGAATCGGGGCTTCTGCTGGGCTCTAAAATTATTCCTTCCTTGTCCATACTTCCTCTTGCGGCTTTCAATCTGCTGCTGCTTCCCTTCAATCATAAGAGCTTTATCTACCAACTCCTGATAGTTGTTGAAAGTTGCCACCATCAACTGTACGCTCATCTCATCATCCAGCCCTTCCATAAATCTCTCCTGCTTAGCGGCATCTATGGCCACATCATCTGGGCATAACGAGATATGGTACTATACTCATCCATGTACTGAGCTACAGTACAGTTTCCTTGGCGCAAGTTGCGAAACTCCCGCTTCTTCATGCTCATAGCTCCAGTTGAGACATGAGCAGTACGGAAAGCTTGCTGAAACTACTCCCAAGTGACATTGGCTATAGGGAAGGTGGCTGTGTAATTCTCCCACCATGTTGCGGCTGGTCCAGACAACTGGTGTGCGGCAAATCGCACCTTCTCAGCGTCCGAGCAATTGGCGGTGGTCAAATCCCTTCCAATCTTGCGTAGCCAGTCATCAGCCACTATTGGTTCGATGCTGCTAGCAAACACTGGTGGTTGCAACCTTAAGAAACGTGTCAGGTTGTCCACGGGTGGTGGTGGTGGAGGGTTGTTGTTGTTGTTCTGGTTGTTCTGAGTGTTCTAGACAAGTAGTTGCATCAAGGTGTTCTGCTGCTGGATCAACTGAGTGAGCTCAGGGGGAAACTTTAATCCGGGCTCACGTCTTGGAGGCATCTGATGAGTGTAGAGGGAAGAGATTAGAATAGAATTAAGGTCTAAGGGAAAATCACTATCCATATGCACATGAGACAAACACAATCATATCACACCAATCAATTTCAGGCAAGATCTTACAAATCTAACTACCGTTACAAAGAGTGCTCTAAATACTACTGTGTGGGGGGTAACTACTAGTCATAGGGTGGTCATCTAAAAATTATTGATCGGCGGAAGATTCCATGATGTCTGCTCCAGCTTCATCTTCATAGTCTTCGTCTTCACTATCATCGGGTTCTGAATCCGTGTTGTCGATGATAATGTAGTCTTTAGGGAAAATCTCCTTGGGTTCTTCTTCCTCTTCTTCTCCTCCCGGTGCTGGATCTCCCATGAATACTCCTAGCTTCCTTGTCAAATCATCATTCTTCTCTACTAGTATCAACATCTCCTCCTCGTATCCGTCACGAGTAGACTTAAGTTCTTCTTCTAGCTCCAAATTCCTGTTTAGTGCCTTCTTCAATTCTATCATCCCAGCGCACATCTGGTGCTCCTGTCGTCGAATGTGCTGGTTCAACTCCTGGATGAACGCGGCAATAGACCTATCCTTCCGGGTGCTGATCATATCCCAACGCTCATCTTGGTGTCCACAAATCTGGTAGATGGTGTCCTTCAGCTCCTGCTTGTAGACTTCTCTGATCCTTCCCATGGTGATGTGGGCTGCCATACTCTTGCCTAGGCTCCAGGTTGGTGCATCAAAAGGAAACTCTATTGGCTCAGTGGATGGTGTGAAGGTTCTTTCGGGAATTTGAAATTGAATGCTCCATCGCTCCTCTTCTGGTAAGTGGTGGTGTAGGTTCCGATAAAGCTTGGTATTCCTATGTTCAGGTACCTAGTGACTTCCTTCAAGTGTCGTCCAAAAGGTGTGTCTTCATCCGGTTGAGTGAACTTGTTCCTTGGGTCCGCCATCCTAAAGAAGTAGAAAATGGAGAGAAGTCAGAAATGAGTAGAGAAGAAGTGATCTAGGGTCTGTCTTAGTGGTCGTGTCCTACAATCAGTGTGTGCTCTGATACCATCTTGTAGCGACCACGATCCGAATGGATCGAAGTCTCTGTGTTTCAGTGTCATCCCTGGATCAGTAATGCTGACACACACAGTACTTGAAGGATTTATAACAGAGTGGCAATCACACACTTATTACATCGAATGTCTCCAATGAGAACTTATTACAAAAGTCTATGGCTTAAGGCCATCTAATCAAAATAACAGCGGAAGGCTTGGAAGATAAGTGAGTCCATCAACTCCAACGGCATAGCTGAGTGCATGACAAATGACCAAGAACGTCTTATTCCTCGTCTGAAAAGTATGCAACGTAATATGTTGCAGCCCGAAAATGGGTCAGCACATGGAATATGCTGGCAAGATAACACAGAAGATGCAAGTAACAGAATAAAGGCTATACTATATGCATATTTGGCTGGTGGAGGCTCTAAGTTTAAAGTTTTTGCCTAAAGCCAATTTTTTCCTACAACAAAGGAATAGATTTTATTTTAACTATCATGGTAGTTGAAACATCATTGAGAAGGTACCCCCTTACTCAATCCCAATTAAAGTAATCATTAACCCAACAAATTAAATTATAGAGTGATGAGATCAACCAATAATTCAAGTACCAGATACTCAAGATGTCCATAACCGGGGACACGGCTAATCATGATCAGTTTGTACACTCTGCAGAGGTTTGTGCACTTTTCCCACAAGACTCGATCGCCTCCGTTTGGTTTCTCGCACTGCATGGTGTTTGAGAAACGGATGACCGAGACACAGTCTTTCCGAAGAGGTCCCCTTAACCAGATAGATAGGCCGGTACACCTACAATCCCTCTACATCTGCTAGCCCATCATGGAAAGGTTTCCCACAACTTACTCAACTATGCCAGAGCCCATATTGGCATGTGGCTGCACACAAAAGTTTCTAGCATGAATAGTTTTATGATCCCTTTGAGCCTCGGTGGCATTCCATAGGAAAAATCACACGGAACCCCGGGATTTCCTAGGACAACACTGGATTCCCCAGGTGCCCTGCAACCAATCCACCCAGATGTGTATTCAAGTAGCCACCTTAAGTTGAATCCTTAATTAACAACTCACGTCTGTCATGGATTTCACTCAAACCCAAACCACATCTACGAGCATAGCATAGCAACCTAAGCAAACGTAGAAGTAACTCACAAGGGTTTGAAAATAATGCAGGTAATAGGTTCTACCACAAACTACTTCCTAGTCCCACAAGTTAAGAGATCCTACTCATGCAATGTGTGAGGGTTTGATCTAATGCATAAAAACTGGGTAAATAAGAGTATGATCAAAGTGTTACTTGCCTTGCTAACGATTCGCAAAACCTAGAGACTCGTAGTAGCACGCTTCACAGTCCGGGTATTCTATCGCAAGCAAACAATAGCATACATAAGCAAACAAGCAATGATGCACAAAAAAACTCCAAAAGATAAGATCTAACCAGAAAGTTCAACTTAAGAACTCCGGTTTGCAAAAAGAATCAAACCGAAAGAAGCAACGAAACTCAAACTACGAAAGAAACGAGCTCCTGTTACTAATTGATCTAAAGTCAAATTTTACAGTAGCCAAAACTTTGTTCAAGTTGGTTAAACGGAAAGAGGGCGTCGAGACGAAGATCTGGGATTTTGAATCACCTGATTCCGACTCTCGAGCGAAAAGGAAAACGAAAAACAAGATCAGGGCAGAAATCGCGATCGGAATAATCGCGGATAAAAACCCCAAAAAAGAAAACTGACGAACAGACTAACGAACGAACATTCGCTGTCTGCGTCTAACGGACGAACAGCGTTCGTTAAAACGAACGTACGGTCAAACGTCCGCTAAATAACTAAACCGGAGAAATGAAACCGATCTGAATCAAAAAAAATCGGATCTAGGGTTTTTCTAAAAGAAAACCGATCGGCTTTTCTAGAAAACCGGGCGGCGGGTCGGCGGCGGCTACCTCGACGGATCCGGCGACGGCGGCTGGCGGCTAGGGTTTCGGGGGGGCGGCTGCATGGGCTGGGCGGCTAGCGGGCCGGGACGGCGATATATAAAGGCCAGGAGTCCTGGCCACATACGGCCCGGAGTCGGTCGTTTTTTTTAAAGAGTCCTGACGTAGCAAAACTAACGAAAGAAATACTAAAAGTACTCCAAAAATCCCGAAAAAAAATTTCACCGTCCTCTAATAATATTTAGGACAAAGTGAACATTTTTCCCGGATCTAATTGCAATTTTGAAAAACGCGCATTTTTCCTATGCAAATAAAATTGCAAATAAATCCAGAAAAATACCAAAAAGTGATTTTAACATTTTTTCCTCCAATATTTCTGTTATTTTGGAGAAGTCATATTATCTCCGCTCATATATTGTATTTAGAAATATTTTTGGGAGAGAAATATTAATTAAAACCAACGTTGTCCTCGTACCGGTATTCGAGTGAACACAAATACAAAATGGTAGAATTCCCAACTCTCTCCGTAGGTCCTTAAGTTCCTTAGAATTTCGAGGAACGCCACAAACAAAATGCAAAGAAACATGCAATGCAGTATGATCTATGTATAACATTTCAAATTGAAAATTTGGGATGTTAGATTATGTAATTCAAATCAAGACGAAAAATCAAGTACTCCCCCCATTTTTGTATACAAGACCACTATGAAAACACATTTTACATCTATACAAGGCCACCAACAGTAATCGAGGCAAATGTTAATGATGTTTCCTCGTACTAGTAACCCATGACTTAATTACTACTCCCTCCGTTCCTAAATATTTGTCTTTCTAGACATTTCAAATGGTTACAACATACGGATGTATGTAGACATATTTTAGAGTGTAGATTCACTTATTTTGCTTCGTATATAGTTATTTGTTGAAATCTCTAGAAAGACAAATATTTTGAAACGGGGGGAGTAGCATGCATGTAGTGGATAATAATGACAAACTCACCTACTTCCTCTCTCATGGCCACTCAATTTCCTCTAATGTACATGCACCTTATTAATTAACCTGGTAAATGAGAAAAAAATGGGCTTGTAAAGCACACGTTAATTTTTATCTTGATACGTGTAATTTGAGTTTATGGCCTTGTATATAAAAATAGAAGGAGTAGATCTGTAGGATCGAAGAAGTAGGTCTAGAGGGGGGGTGATTAGACTACTTGACAAGATAAAAATCTGCCTTTAGATCATGCAAAGTTTTTAGGCAGTTTTGCAATTAAGATCAAGTCAAGTAACATACTACACATGCAATTCTAGAGTATGGGCAGCGGAAAGTAAATTGCATATATAGTAAAGAGAGGTGGAGAAGATCAAACGCAGTTTGGTGACACGGAGATTTTTGTCGTGGTTCCGATAGGTGGTGCTATCGTACATCCACGTTGATGGAGACTTCAACCCACGGAGGGTAACGGCTGCGCGAGTCCACGGAGGGCTCCACCCACGAAGGGTCCACGAAGAAGCAACCTTGTCTATTCCATCACGGCCTACGCCCACGGAGGACTAGCCTTACTCGGGGTAGATCTTCACGAAGTAGGCGATCTCCTTGCCTTTACAAACTTCTTGGTTCAACTCCACATCATCAAGACGGAGGCTCCCAAGCGACACCTAACCAATCTAGGAGGCACCACCCCCCAAAAGGTAATAGACGGTGTTGATGGTGATGAACTCCTTGCTCTTGTGCTTCAGATGATAAACTCCCCAACACTCAACTCTCCTCACTGATATGGCTGTGGTGGAAGAAAGATTTGAGTGGAAAGCAACTTGGGAAGGCTAGAGATCAAGTTTCATATGGTAGGAATGGAATGGCTTAATCTCAACACAAGGGTAGGTGGTTCACTTCTCAGAAAGTGTATGGTAGAAGTGGTGGTACTTTCTGATGGCTCTCCTCACGAATGAGGAGGGGGTGGAGGGGTATATATAGCCTCCACACAAAATCCAACCGTTACACACACATTTGACCAATCTCGGTGAGACCGAAGTGAAAACTCGGTCAGACCGAAAGTTCAAATATAGTGAACGTTGGGATTTTCGGTGGGACCGAAAATACCATCCCGGTGGGACCGAAAGTGTTTCTGATATGAACGTTGGAGATTTCGGTGAGACCGAGAGAGAAAACTCGGTTGGACCGATTTGAGAAAGAGTGGGAACATGCCAGAATCGGTTTGACCGAAAATGAATTATCGGTGAGACCGATTTGAGTCAAGACAGAACCTTGCCCATTTCGGTTAGACCGATAATGCAAACTCGGATATTCCGATATGATGTGAAGTGGTTACAGAAGGTTGGCAGTTCAGTTTCGGTGTGACCGATCTCAAACTCGGTAAGACCGATTTTTCTAGGGTTTGGAAATGGCTGAAGTGGTTCATCTCGGTGGGACTGAGTTGGAGAAATCGGTGTGACCGAGATGTTAGGGTTTGTAGAAATAACTTCATCTCGGTGGGACTGAGTTGGTTTGACCGAGATTACTTATGGGTGTGTGTTAAGTAGTGAATAGTGCTGATAGTTGAGGGAGTTAGATCACCAAGCACTTGAGCAACAAGAACATTAACACAACCTCATCCCCTTTTAATAGTATTGGCTTTTCCTATGGACTCAATGTGATCTTTGATCACTAAACCAAAAATGGAGTCTTGAGCTTTTGCCAATGCTTGTCTTAGCATTTGAGGGGTCCACTTCTTCAATCATCTTGCCATACCAATGTGATTGGGTTTCCTGAAACATACTTGATAAAAGTATTAGTCCAACCACAAAGTATGTTGTCATTAATTACCAAAACCACCCAGGGAGCAAATGTGCTTTCAATCTCCCCCTTTTTGGTAATTGATGGCAACACACTGAAATTATATTGAACGAGACATCAAAGCTTATTGAAAGAAAGACAGGATTATCATGAAAGCTTTGACAAGCATGTAGTACACAGGCTCCCCCTACAAGTGTGCAAGATTTTCATAGATTATGGTTTTGGACTACCACAAGCACACACGAGAGATAAGCAAGATGTGCTACATGCAGCTTGGCTATATGCATCAGAGCAGAAGAAAAAGGAATTGAGTGATAATGCATATGTGCATGGTGATCTCTTGCAAACAAGTATTTACAAGCAAGTCCACCATCATGCACATTCTGCAAGATGCATATACTTACCTTGAGGTTCCTTGGCATTTGTACCTGAAGAGATAAGCTTGAGAAAACAAGGTTAGATAACACAAGAGTATTCCTTCAACCAACTGCAAGAACATCAAGAGTACCAAGCCCGGGAGGACATGTATAAAGAGTGTCTCATATTGAGCACAGGCTTGAATCAGCAAACATGTCTCCGAAGCTAAAAGATTTTCAATGAACTCTGAGAGATTTTGCTTTTCATAGGATATCAATTGTGACGATTCCTCTAAGTCTTCTCCCCTTAAGCTAAAAGATTTCATAAGATACCAATTGTGAGGAAGATACCAATTGTGAGAACAAGGGGTGTGATGGAAAAAGCAAAATCAAAAGAAAGATGCCAATTGTAATGTCCAATGTAAAATACGACGAAGCTTTGATGATGTGATTCTCTCCCCCTTAAGATAGGATTGCTTTTCTTTTTCCTTTAAGTCTTCTCTTCTCCCTCTACTCCCCCTACTCCCCCTAAGTCCTCTCCCCCTAAGTTCTCTCCCCCTTTGACATCAAGTGCCGAAAAGGGCAGCAAACTAGGTAGGGCAGGAAGGATGGAAAGAAGGAAAGAAAGAAGTGGGATCCTGAAGAATCACAACAGGGCAAATAAAAACAATTTGAGTCCAAATTTGAGTCCTCTCCCTCTTTAAGATTTAAAAATTTGAGTGGAGCTGCAGAAGTAGATGTCCTGGAAGATAAATCCAAGGAAACACAGAAATAATCCAGCTCACTCTGCGAGGGATGTTTTCAAAGGATTTGCAATGAATTTGTAAAAGATTTTCAAGGAATTGATCAGAGCCAGAAAAAGATTTCCAGAAGGATATACACAAAGAAATATAAGAAAAGAGATAAAAAGAAATTCTAGATGAAGTTTTTTTTTTTTGTGTGTAAAGAAAACTCAATGAGAGAGCATAAGAGAAAATAGAAAAACTCCAAAAGCATATGTACTTCATCTAGATAGAGGTCGGCGACAAAGTCACCTATGCTTGAGTATATTGACTTAGGAGTCAAATGAGGACATTTGATCATAGGTCATACTCATCGTTTAAGCTCAAAATGGGATTGCCATTTTTCGATTAAGCATTTGATGTGATCACATCTTATGAAGCTGCTTGTACTCATGACTTTGAGCAAAGCTCCTCAAAGATGTGAAGAACATACCTTGGGCTTGTTGTTGCTTTATTCATGTAGGTAAGCTTGATGTAGGTGCTCATTGAATGTGAAGTTGGAGCGCCATTTCTACTTGTGTAGTTCATCTTCCTACATGGGTTAGGCAAGCAAGGAAATACTCAAGAATATCCAAGATGACAAGAGTGAAATACTAGAAGTATAAGGTGTCAAAAAGGATATGTGAAATTTTGTTCCTTGAACTCAACATCCCAAAGGGCTAGATACTTGGTCAATGACAAGATTACTCATGGTTTGAGTGAGTGGTAATCTTGTGGAATGTATATCATCCAAGTACCTGCAAAGAGTTAGATACAATACAAGGAGGCAAATGTGTCCAAGACATATGATCATCATCATAAGAGAAATATCAAGGATTAGTCAAGAGGCTCATGCCTTGCATGCATTAATGGAGTTATCACTCCAAGTTTGAAGCATCAATGATGTTCAACTCACTCCTTAAGCGACAAAACACTTTCTCATCAAGAGGTTTTGTAAAGATATCAGCAAGTTGTTTGTCAGTACGAACATGCTTAAGATTAATATCACCCTTGGCAATATGATCACGAATAAAATGGTGACGAACTTCAATATGCTTTGTTCGAGAGTGTTGCACAGGATTGTGTCCAATCTTGATTGCACTCTCATTGTCACAAAGCAATGGAACACGTCTCACATGTATCCCATAATCTTTAAGCGTTTGTGTCATCCATAACAATTGAGCACAACACGAACCGGCAGCAATATATTCTGCTTCGGCAGTGGATAAAGATACCGAATTTTGTTTCTTGGAGGACCAAGATACAAGGGATCGACCAAGGAATTGACATGTACCCGAAGTTGACTTTCTATCAACCTTGTCACCGGCATAGTCCGAGTCGGAATAGCCAACAAGATCGAAAGAGGCTCTCTTAGGATACCAAATGCCAAAGTTTGGTGTGTGTATCAAGTATCTCACTATCCTCTTAACAGCTTTAAGATGACATTCTTTAGGGGCTGCTTGATATCGCGCACACATGCATACACTCAACATTATATCAGGACGAGAAGCACAAAGATATAGTAGAGAACCAATCATAGATCGGTAAACCTTTTGATCAACGGGTTCTCCATCTTTAGTCAAGTCATTATGTCCACTAGTAGGCATGGGGGTACTCATACCTTTGCTTTCTTGCATGTTGAACTTCTTGAAGAGATCCTTGGTGTACTTTGTTTGTGAGACAAAAGTACCCTCCTTAGATTGCTTGATTTGCAACCCAAGGAAGAATTTGAGTTCACACATCATGGACATTTCATACTTCTCCGACATGAGCTGTCCAAACTTCTTGCTAAAATGGGGGTTAGTTGAACCAAAGATAATATCATCAACATATATTTGGCACACAAATAGTTCACCATTAACCCTTTTTGTGAACAGCGTTGAGTCTATCTTCCCAATCTCAAAGCCTTTTTCAAGGAGAAAGCTAGTTAAGCATTTGTACCAAGCTCTAGGGGCTTGTTTAAGACCATAAAGAGCTTTATGCAACTTGTAAACATGATTAGGCTTTTTGGGATTCACAAAACCAGGAGGTTGTTTAACAAATACTTCCTCCTCAATTTCACCATTTAGAAAAGCACTTTTGATGTCCATTTGATAAAGAGTAATATCATGATGATTGGCATAAGCAAGAAGAATGCGAATAGACTCAAGTCTAGCAACGGGGGCATAGGTCTCACCATAGTCCATACCTTCGACTTGTGTGTAACCTTGAGCTACGAGACGAGCCTTGTTGCGGATGACTTGTCCATCTTCATCTTGCTTGTTCCGAAACACCCATTTGGTTCCAATGATGTTTTGATCATCGTTGGGCTTCTCTACCAAAGTCCACACCTTGTTCCTCTCGAAGTTGTGTAGTTCTTCGTGCATAGCATTCACCCAATCCGGGTCTTTAAGTGCTTCTTCTACCTTCATAGGTTCAATACTAGAGATAAATGAGTAATGCTCACAAAAGTTAGCTAAGCGAGTTTTAGAGCGAGTAATTCTCCCGGAGTTGATGTCATTCATCATTTGTTCCACGGGATGATTCTTCTTGACTCTTGCTCGAACTCGGGATAGCTTTTGTTGATGTTGTGGCTCAGCTTCCTCATCATCTTCATCTTCCTCTTCTTCTTCTTCATTGTTGTTGGTGTTGTCTTGAGGTGGTGGAGAAGGAGGTTGTGGTGGATCTTCTTGTTGCATTTCCTCATCTTGGTGAGTTCCACTTGTGGAGGCCTCCATGTTGCCTTGAGGTTCATCTCTCTGTGAGGTAGGTGGCTCCACATATGTAGATGAGGTACTCTCCTTCACTTCCATGGGACGGATCTTCCCAATAGATAAATCTTGGATAGCTTCAGATGGGTCCTTGTCTCCTACATCAATAGGCATTTGCTCTACTTGCGAGCCATTAGATTCATCAAACTTCACGTCTACCGTCTCTTCAACCTTTCGGGTGAAATTGTTGTAGACACGGTAGGTGTGGGAGTTTGATCCATAACCAAGAAGAAAGCCTTCATGAGATTTAGGAGCAAATTTAGACCGACGATGCTTATCAAGGATATAGCATTTTGAACCAAAGACACGAAAGTATCCCACTTGGGGTTTGTTACCGGTGAGAAGCTCGTATGATGTCTTGCCGAGGAGCTTATGAAGATAAAGTCTGTTGATAGCATGACAAGCTGTCTCGACTGCTTCTCCCCAAAAGTGTTTCGGTGTCTTGTATTCATCAAGCATCGTTCTTGCCATCTCAATGAGCGTTCGGTTCTTCCTCTCAACAACTCCATTTTGTTGAGGAGTGTACGTAGCCGAGAACTCATGTAGAATCCCTTCCTCATCGAGAAAAGAGTCTACATTGGCGTTCTTGAACTCCGTTCCATTGTCACTCCGAACTTTCTTGATCTTCACCTCAAATTGATTTTGGGCCTTTTTGGCAAAGGTCTTGAAGATCCTCTGAACCTGCGATTTATCATCAAGGAAAAATACCCACGTAAATCTGGAATAATCATCAACTATAACTAGACCAAAGGAGTTACCACCAAGGCTTTTGTAAGCATTGGGACCGAAGAGATCCATATGAAGAAGCTCAAGCGGTCTCCTAGTGGTCATGATGTTTTTCACGGGATGACTTCCACCAACTTGTTTTCCTGCTTGACAAGCACTACAAAGTATATCTTTGTCAAAGAAAACATCTTTAACACCAAGAATATGATCACCTTTGATCAGCTTGTCTAAGTTACGCATACCAACATGTCCTAGCCTTCTATGCCATAACCAACCTTTAGAGGATTTAGCAATGAAACAAGCTCTAGGTTGGGCTTTCTTAGTGAAATCAACAATATATAGATCACCTCTACGAATACCAGTAAAAGCCATGTTTTGATTATCACGACGAAAGACTTGGCAATCTACTTTGGTAAATAGCACATTGAATCCAAAGTCAGCTAATCTAGACACGGAAAGTAAGTTGTATCCAAGAGATTCTACAAGCATGACATTTTGAATAGAGCTATCATGAGATATGGCCACCTTACCAAGGCCAAGTACCTTACCCTTGGAGTTGTCTCCAAAAGTCACATACTTGCGTGGACCATCATTCTTTGCAAGCTCTCGAAACATGTCTTTGTCTCCGGTCATGTGATCGGTACATCCACTATCAAGAATCCACTCTTTTCCACCGGACATGTAGTCTCTCATATTTGCCATGAGATTGAGACTCTTCATGACTTTGTCTAGCTCGGTGTCCGAATCGGAATAATCATCGTCTTGCTCATGCTCATCATCATATTGACCCATAGACTGTTCATCATCAACACCTAGGTCAATTTGATAAGTATTTGCATTAGTTTGGTCAATGGAATAATAATCTTCGGAATGCAATGCAAGAGCATTTCTAACTCTAATATTGATAAGACCGGGATCACCCTTCTTTTTCATAAGATCACGAAGCTCAAAGAAGCATTTATCAAAGTTAGGATCATTTGGGTGCAACCTATCAAATTCAATAGTCTTGTGCAGAATTTCATCAAGACCTCTCATAGAGTAGTCCGGATAAAGTTCTTCCAAGAACTTCCACATAGCATAGGCACACTCAAAATTTGTAACAAGATTAAGCAAGTCATCAGGTAACCCTCTAATGATAAGATTCACAGTTCTAAGGTTACGAAGCAAATCAAGCTCTTCATCCATGGTAGGGTGCAAGGGATGAACAGGAGGCACATAGGGGGTCTTAACATATTTGCACAAATTGTACACCTTAAAGATACTAAGCATTTCAGACCTCCAAGAGTTATAAAACCTTCCATCAAGAACAGGCACTCTATGGCTAACACTCCCATCCGTAGACACGTCCATCTTCCTCCAATGGTGTGTAAACCAAAGCAATGGAGACCAAAGCTCTGATACCAATTGTAGGATCGAAGAAGTAGGTCTAGAGGGGGGGTGATTAGACTACTTGACAAGATAAAAATCTGCCTTTAGATCATGCAAAGTTTTTAGGCAGTTTTGCAATTAAGATCAAGTCAAGTAACATACTACACATGCAATTCTAGAGTATGGGCAGCGGAAAGTAAATTGCATATATAGTAAAGAGAGGTGGAGAAGATCAAACGCAGTTTGGTGACACGGAGATTTTTGTCGTGGTTCCGATAGGTGGTGCTATCGTACATCCACGTTGATGGAGACTTCAACCCACGGAGGGTAACGGCTGCGCGAGTCCACGGAGGGCTCCACCCACAAAGGGTCCACGAAGAAGCAACCTTGTCTATTCCATCACGGCCTACGCCCACGGAGGACTAGCCTTACTCGGGGTAGATCTTCACGAAGTAGGCGATCTCCTTGCCTTTACAAACTTCTTGGTTCAACTCCACATCATCAAGACGGAGGCTCCCAAGCGACACCTAACCAATCTAGGAGGCACCACCCCCCAAAAGGTAATAGACGGTGTTGATGGTGATGAACTCCTTGCTCTTGTGCTTCAAGTGATAAACTCCCCAACACTCAACTCTCCTCACTGATATGGCTGTGGTGGAAGAAAGATTTGAGTGGAAAGCAACTTGGGAAGGTTAGAGATCAAGTTTCATATGGTAGGAATGGAATGGCTTGATCTCAACACAAGGGTAGGTGGTTCACTTCTCAGAAAGTGTATGGTAGAAGTGGTGGTACTTTCTGATGGCTCTCCTCACGAATGAGGAGGGGGTGGAGGGGTATATATAGCCTCCACACAAAATCCAACCGTTACACACACATTTGACCAATCTCGGTGAGACCGAAGTGAAAACTCGGTCAGACCGAAAGTTCAAATATAGTGAACGTTGGGATTTTCGGTGGGACCGAAAATACCATCCCGGTGGGACCGAAAGTGTTTCTGATATGAACGTTGGAGATTTCGGTGAGACCGAGAGAGAAAACTCGGTTGGACCGATTTGAGAAAGAGTGGGAACATGCCAGAATCGGTTTGACCGAAAATGAATTATCGGTGAGACCGATTTGAGTCAAGACAGAACCTTGCCCATTTCGGTTAGACCGATAATGCAAACTCGGATATTCCGATATGATGTGAAGTGGTTACAGAAGGTTGGCAGTTCAGTTTCGGTGTGACCGATCTCAAACTCGGTAAGACCGATTTTTCTAGGGTTTGGAAATGGCTGAAGTGGTTCATCTCGGTGGGACTGAGTTGGAGAAATCGGTGTGACCGAGATGTTAGGGTTTGTAGAAATAACTTCATCTCGGTGGGACTGAGTTGGTTTGACCGAGATTACTTATGGGTGTGTGTTAAGTAGTGAATAGTGCTGATAGTTGAGGGAGTTAGATCACCAAGCACTTGAGCAACAAGAACATTAACACAACCTCATCCCCTTTTAATAGTATTGGCTTTTCCTATGGACTCAATGTGATCTTTGATCACTAAACCAAAAATGGAGTCTTGAGCTTTTGCCAATGCTTGTCTTAGCATTTGAGGGGTCCACTTCTTCAATCATCTTGCCATACCAATGTGATTGGGTTTCCTGAAACATACTTGATAAAAGTATTAGTCCAACCACAAAGTATGTTGTCATTAATTACCAAAACCACCCAGGGAGCAAATGTGCTTTCAAGATCGCACACAGCTTATTATCACCAACCGTGTGAGATGTAGCACAAAATATCTTGGAGCACCGTCGGAGTATAGTACACCTATGGCTTACGCAAGAAGGTGCGTCGGCTACAGTTCACAACTGGCGTGTCAAGCACACTGGCTTGCTCCCCAAATATCATTTCATTGTTCAATCGTCGCCGGTGAAAGAAGGGGACATGGACCCACCTCGTGAGGGCAACTTCGGCGGCCCACTCCGGCGCGAGCGCGACCGCAACCACCATGCATGTGCTAACAAGCTGCTTGAGCGCGGCCGCAATCTGCAACCGGGCGTCCAAGGCAACCAAAACGGCCGTTGTTGCTTCTCAGGTGGTGGTAGCAACATCTGCCTCGGGGATGGAAACTGGCCAGAGCGGCACATCAGCTGTCCATTCCGCAGCGGCGGCCTTAGCCCTGATGGAGGTTGCGCACGACCATGTCGAGGCCATCCACGCCCAGCTCCTGGCGGTCACCGCACAAATCGAACAAAGCTTCTCAGACAACAGTAGGCAAGCCACGACCAATGAGTTGGCAATCGCCCAGAGCGTTCGACGAGCCGTCCGTTCCTTTGCGGCATACCTTGCCACGACGGAGGCCGCCCAAGCCTAGATCACGGCCGCCCATGCCAGCTCGTGACGACCTATTCCAAAGAGATGGCAGACGCGGATGGCGAGATGATTGTCGAGTATGGTGCGATGGATGCCGTGGAGCCCCTACCCCAGGAAATCGTCGGGCGCGAGCTGGAAATGGAGGAGGCGACGAAGATCGACGAGCACCAGCTGGAGTAGTACTCTTTGTTTTTCTTCATTAAGAGCGTCGGTTTTTTAGTTTGTCAGAGTAATGTTTAGGTCAGACAACTCTGTTTAATTATTGTACTTGCTCGATTAAGAAGTATGGGTGTGTTGTAGTCTCCTTTGCATACCCAAATTATGCAATGACGTGGATGACCACTATAACGAGAGAAATTCGGACCAAAATTTGCACGTTCAAACTCATCACACACGGGGTAAGATATATGAATCGTTTGTGATGTTCATATATCATACACAGTGTTGAATAAGGGACCGTGTCTGATGACACTTCGCGTGCCAGTTTTTCACTACACTGATCCAAAATTTCGACTTCCACGGAAATATCTACCTCCCTGCACCCCCCCCCCCCTTACCAAAAGCCACATTTCACCTGATTCCACCTTCCTTTCCAAGTTAAACCTTCACTCCTTGCTTGCAACGCCGCCTCCTCACCGGCAACCCTCCTTCACGTTGCTCGGCCTCGTCGATCCAGGCAGGTAATCCACACCCGACCCCCATCCTCCTCCTTCCACATCCCACATGCCCCGACCGCCGGCGCGACACCTTCCATCCAAATCACCAGACCCTCCCCCAAATAAGCGCCGACATAAGCCATGGTGCACGCAGTATAGCCAAGAGCTCAAGGAGCATTTGGCAACAGAGAAGCAAATCGCAGCCGCACGCGCAGATGAGGTCGCCATGGCTGCCATTCGTGCCGACCCCCAGATCTTGGAGGAGCACCTCGCCGTCGAGGCCAACGTCGACGCCTCACGCGCCGACGCCGCGACGTGGTTGACTGCTTTAAATGATTGTTCGTGGCGTTTTCTTGAGGCCACCGTCGGTGCCTTTGACAAAGACTATGATGTGTTTTATCAGCGTGCCCGTGCTTACCTCAACTCGAGAGCCAGTAGGTTGGTGCCTGAAGCGACTCAGGCAACTCACCACTACGACGAGGCACCCATAATGTGGAGGCCACGCCCTCTTCCGTGTCCAAGGAGCCTATCATCATCGATATCTTCGACGATGAGGAGTAGCTTGTCTTATTAGCTCACTATAAGAACCTATGTTTAGTTTGCTAGCTACGCAGGTTAATCATGCTCGGTTTACCCTTTGCATGTGCTGCTCCTGCCTTTCCTTAACAAATTCTAGTGAATTGTCCTATCTACTTTTACCATGCAATCTGTTGCTCTAGTGTATATGTTCTATATGTCGTGTAATGTGGTACTCACTTATTAATTGTTTGCTTAATTAGTTGTCGTGTCATTTAACTGTTTGCTTCAATTCTGCAATGCGATGTCCAATTGTTCTGGGTGCATTTTGTTGTTGTATACCATGTGAGAAATAAATCGAATTTGGTTGTACTAAATACATGAGAAACAAATACAATTGCTATATTTCCAAGTTGTCAAGCATGCTTTGTTTGGTTAACTGTCTGATCGTCTAGTATGTTATATATTGTGCAATGCGATGCTCAGTTAACATTTGGTTCATTTGTTGTGGTGTCTAGTTAACTGTTTGATTCAATTCTGCAATGCGATGTTTGATTGTTCTAGGTGCATTTTGTTATTCTATACCATGTGAGAAATAAATCGAATTTGGATGTACTAAATACATGAGAAACAAATACAATTGCTATATTTCCAAGTTGTTCAGCATGCTTGGTTTGGTTAACTGTCTGATCTTCTATTAGGAGTATGTTATATTGTGCAATGTGGTGCTCAGTTAATGTTTGATTCATTTGTTGTGGTGTTTAGTTAACTGCTTGGTTCAATTTTGCAATGCGATGTCCAATTCTCGTGGGTAGAATTTTGTATGGTTGTGCATGTGAGGAATAAATCGAATTTGGACGCACTTAATACATGAGAAACATATACAATTGCTATATTTCCTAGTTCTTAATCATGCTTGGTTTGGATAAACACTACTGGAATCAGGATCTTTGCTGTCAGCCAGCTCTTTGCCATCCACTGGCTGACGGTAAAGAATGTCTTTGCCATCAGTTTGAAGAAAGCTGACGGCAAACCGAGAGCTGACAGCAAAGGACATGTTTGCCGTCGGCTAGCTCTCTACCGTTCGCTAGCAGACGGCAAAGAGTGTGGGTGGCCCACTAGCGAAGCCCACCTAACGGCCACTTTCTTTGCCGCCATGGGCTTCGCTAGTGGGACACCCACACTCTTTGTCGTCTGCTAGAGGACAGCAAAGAAACTTTGTCATCTGCTAGAAGATGACAAAGAAAGTGGCCAAACTAACGTCTGTTAGCTAGGCTCTTTGTCGTCTGCTAGCAGACGGCAAAGAACCGTGCCCTAATAAAATGCATCGTGCCGCACGGCCAATCTCTTTGTCCCTTCTCTCTCTCCATTCCTGTGACGCCCCAATACCGACGCTCTAGATGCCTTCCATTTATTTTGGTTGGCGTCGTGTGTTTTATTTATTCACCGCATTCATCATGGCATCATTCTTATTGCATTCGCATGTTTTCACAAAACTCGTAGTCGTTCTTAGTTGCCGCTTCTCTCTTTGTCTCCGTTGACCTATTTTCAGATCGTTTGTCTTCATTGTGCTTTCTCAGTCCAACCACACACTTGACCGCGACCACCTTACCCCACTGCACAGTGCACACACCCCTCGTGCGCGTTCGAAACTTCTCCCGAACCCGAACCGGGCTGTCATGACCGATGGGTCCGTATCATCCCCAAACATCCCTAAAACATCTATGTTTTCTTATTTGGGCTCCCTAACCTATTTATCTTGGCCACCCGATTTCGATCCGAAGGACCGAATAGCCCCTACAAAAAAAATCAAATGTTATATATAAACTAGTCCAACCCTAATCTTTAGGAGGCTTGTCCCATCAGTCTTGTCCCCGCCGCCAACCATCCACCCACTCGCCTCCCACCTTGGGATCCTCCCAGATCCATCCCTAGCCAACTACCATCTCCCCTCAATCCATCCACCCACCAGCGCCGCAGCGAGACCGAGCCCCCTGTCTCTGCTCCCGCGCTCAAGACCTCCTCTTCCCCAACGTTGTTGCTGCCTAGCTGGAGTTCCTCTATCACCGGTGACCAACATATGAGCACCGCCGCCCTGCCTCTCTGTTTCCTTCTCCTTCCTTACTCCCTATTCTCTGCTCCCTCACCCCTCACCTCTGTCCAGGAGCGCACACGTCCGAGCCGCAGCCCCGAGCGCCACCTTTCCCTTGATGCCAGCCTGCTTCCCGACCCTCCTCGTCGTCCTAGCGTCGTCCGCCACCAAGACCGGCCGGATCCGGATGACCTCGAGCTCCACCGCTCAGATCCGACCTCCCCCTGCCCGAGGCTACTGCCTCCCCGTCGTCTTCCTCAAGCAGGAGCTCGCGCTCGAGCTCCCCTGCCACGAGGTTGCTGCACCTCGCAGGAGCTCCGGCCAACGGCGCCGCCGGCAACCTCAACCACCAGACCGAACTCCTCCTCGCGACCCCGTCGACCTCGCCGGTGAGATCCCGCCGCCGCGCGCTCGCTGTTTTCCTCTATCTCTGGCCATTCTGACCTCCCCTGCTTTCCCTCTTTTCTTTGGGAATAGGAGCAAGAGCTCCCATGGCCGCCGCCGCCGTCCTGGCTATCCCGCAGGAGCTCTTCGCCGCCTGATCGAGTCGCCTCCGCCCAGTTCCTCTCGCCCCGACCGCCCGTGCTCGCATCCCGCCGCATGGCCTCACCTCTGCTTCGAGCAGGTGAGCGAAGACGTCGCCGCCAGCTTCGTCAGTTCCAGTACGAGTTGCGCCCGATCCGCGCGTCGCGTGCATGCGTTGACCGCGCCCAGGCCCAGCGCCCCTTTCCGGCCTCCCCCTCCACCGACTGGGCCATGGCCCATGGTGAGAAATCCCCAGCCCGTGCGCACTGGTGGGCTAGCAGATTCGGCCCGATGCTTGTTTTTTTCCCGCTGTTGCGATTTCCGCATTTATCTAGAAAACTGTTGTTTTACAGAAAAGCCCCCCTAGTTCATGCAATTAATAACTCATGATCCGTGCACCATATGTTTTTTTAACAATGTTATATATGTAAATTGTTTAGAATCTTGTGTATAATATAAATATGCCACTTTCACCCCTGTTAAAAATATTTAAAATGTTGTTTGCATAAGTTTGCTTAAATAACATGCTAAAAAGATTTATGTCATAACTAAATAACCATAGCTCAAAATTTAATTAACTTTATATGTAAATGGGGTGGGAAAATGTGTAGAATAACATGGTGCACTTTGTTTCGCTGTTTAACAACATTGAAATATGGTAATAGGTAGAACAGTACCAAATTCAAAATATGAACATGGGGATTTTCCGGAATTGTTGTTTGTTGTTTCCGGCCCCATTTAAATTGCCTAGTTAGGTAGTTTCTTTGTGCTTCACCCCTTGACATGTTAACAAACATTTAATCTTGTCTTGTAAATAAACGAGAGTCAACTAAATAAATAGAATGTGGTGTTTCGTCAATATGCAACTCGTTGCATATTGAGCTCCACTTAACTTGTAGTTTTGTTTGTGAACCTTGCCATGCCATGCATATTTAAACCGAACATGCATCATACTTGTTTCTGCATCATGCCATGTTTGTGATATGTGTGTTTACCGTGTTGTTTGCTTCTTTCCGGTTTGCTTCTCTCGTTAGCTTCGGTTTCGTTCCGGAGTTGTGAGGATTCGTTCGACTACCTCTGTTTGTCTTCTTCATGGACTCGTTCTTCTTCCTTGCGAAATCCCAGGCAAGATGACCATTCCCCGATATCACCTCTATCTTTGCCTATGCTAGTTGTCTCGCTCTTTAGATATGCCTCGATGCCTATTCATGTTTGTCAGCCTCCTATTGTTGCCATGAAACCTCTAACCTTTGACACCTTCCCAGCAAACCGTTGTTTGGCTATGTTACCCGCTTGCTCAGCCCCTCTTATAGCGTTGTCAGTTGCAGGTGAAGATGAAGATTACTCCATGTTGGAACTTGTTGTTGGAATATCACAATATCTCTTAAATATATTAACACACCTATATACTTGGCAATGGGTGGAAGGCTTGGCCTTTTGCTCGGTGTTATGTTCCTTGATTTTGCGTTCCAAACACGGTTGGGGTTTATGGGCCCCCCTCGATAATTCGCACTGCTTAAAGCTTTTCCAGCAAGGCCCAACTTTGGTTTTAATTTGCCTCATAATAAAAAAACTTAATTAATTGCATAGGGGCTCATGTCCCCGGGTTCTTAATTCTACATAACAGGGGGGGCAGTGTTGATGGTGTTGGTCCCAAACAGGCAGACTGCAGGGCCGCCTTAGGGAAACCCGAGGTATTTGGTATTTTCCTGTAGGTTGTCCCATCCGGTCGTGGCCTGAGACGAGATACGCGCGGCTACTATCAGGGTGTCGGCACGCCGAGAGGTCTTGCTGGATTAGTTTTACCTTTGTCGAAATATCTTGAGCACGAGATTCCAAGAATACTCGGGTCTTCCCACTTTGGAGTTGCGACTCCGCAGATCGTGAGCTTGTGATGGGCTAAGTTGGGACACCCTGCACGGTTTTGAACTTTCGAAAGCCGTGCCCGCGGTTATGTGGCAGATGGGAATTTGTTAATATCCGGTTGTAGATAACTTGACACCATATCCTTAAGAATACACTACCTGTGTGAGTAACCGTGGTGGTCTCTTTCCGAAGGGCTTCAGGAAGTCAACACGGTGGGGTTATGTATGAACGTGAGTAGTTAGGATCACTTTTTGATCATCTTTGGCGACCGTTGGCACATATTCTCTTCTCGCTCTAACTTCGTAAGCTAGTATGCTTAGTGCTTGCTGCAGCCACTTCGATGCCTGTTTCACACCTAAGGCTTTGGTAGTTTTGATACCCGAGAAAGGGATTGTTGAGTCCTCGTGGCTCACAGATTCAACACACACCAGATGCAGGTACCGCTGAGAATGATGCAGGAGTTGGAGCAGAACTTCAGTGGGAGTTTGATGAAGGGCGTGGTCGTTTCTATGTTACGTATCCCGACGATCGGTAGTGGTTCCTACTAGGGGCGATCAGGACTGTGGTTGTGGTATCTTTTCTCGTTTGGATTTTCGTCCGTAGTCAGACCTTGTGCTATTTGGATGAATGTATGCTATTGTATTAATTGTGTGACGTGGCGAGTGTAAGCCAACTATCTTTTACATTTTCATCCCTAAACTTTTACATGAGATGTGCAAAGATACCACGCTTGAGATCATTCCAGAATGCGCTTATGTCTCTAAGTCGTGCCTCGACACGTAGGAGATATAGTCGCATCCTGGGCATTACAGTTCCGCCCCCGTGTCGTCGCCGCCCCGCGTCCCCCCCCCCCCCCCCCCCCC
>LR738715.1:340361030-340388869 GCA_902687465.1 Secale cereale
CCTCCTCCACCCCGGCACTGCCCTCCCCCCTCCGCCGCTGCCGGTTACCGTCCCCTCTTCCAAGATGTCGAAGCGAGGTACGCCGACAAATTACCCCTTCCTCCATTTCTTTGCAGCATGATTTGTTCCTGTTATTGGTGTGAATTTGGTGGTGGTTCATATATGGTGTAGAATATGCTTATAAGGAATGGATTTGTACTAGTGTTTTTAGTATCAGTTAGGCAGAAACAAAAAAGTTAGAATTCAGATTATATTAAGTGAATAGTGTGGCTAGCTGTTAAATTTAGGTTATATATTGTGTGAACTGGGATTGTTACAGAATATTGAGTGCGAATTACTTATGTTTTGCGTACTGTGATCATTGTAGCATGGTTATCTTGCTCATATAGTTAGTTTACAACTATGATGATAAGTTGAAAGAAAGATCTTACTGGGTTATGGTGATACATTTTTTGTTTTAGTCAAATCCCATGCCTAATTTTAGTGAGAGTCTGAAGAATTATGCACATGCAAAGGTTGCCATTTTGTGGAACATTCAAGTAAATAAGCACAATCTAGAACTTAATAATTCTTGGTCAATATTACTGCATTTATCCTCTAATGATTTTTTGGTGATGACCACAATATTACTGCTAATGTACCTATCATCAATTTATCTATGATCAATTTGAAACATGAGCATTACTAATTGGTCTCTTCTGTTACTTATCAGAGATGGGGGGAAGCCGCCACCGCAGGCTCCGCTCTGCCACACCAGAGTACGAGTTGGATGCTTTCAAATTCTTCAGTATCATACTTGGGACTTCCTCCAGGAGGCAGGTATATTAAAGGAGAGATCTCTCCTTCACCCATCTCATTATGATAACTCTGTTGTTTGCTACATCACCCCTTGTCTCAAACTGCAGAGGCTGCCTGACACTTTTATGAAGATGCTGGACGGCCATTGCCCAAAGAATGTGAAGCTGTGACATGCCGGCAGCAGGCTTCGCGGGCATTGGGACATGGAGTTGGTGATCAGGTACGGCCACATGTACCTGTGTCATGGCTGGGAGCAGTTCTACTGTGCCTACGACCTGCGGCAGGGGTACTTCCTTCTCTTCAGGTACGACGATGACACCATGCTCACCGTGAAGGTGTTCAACACGACTATGTGCCACATGCGCTACCAGGACGACGATGATGCCAGTACGTTCTGCCTCTTCATCCTCTACATTTGGCTTTGTCTCGCATCGATTGTTAACGGTCATTGTTGCATTTGGTCAGGCAATGGGAGCAGCAGCAGTGACTCTGGCTATAGCCAAAGCAGCAATGACTCTGGATGCAGCAAAAGCAGCAGCGAGGATGATCCGGAATGGAGTGGGGAAGAAGAGGAGCAGTGTGGGGATGAGGAGGTGCGGGCTAACGATGGGCAACAGATGGTGGTGGCTAAGGATGACCCAGCGATGGTGGTGCCTGACGATGGGCAAGAGATGGTGGTGGTTGAGGATGGCCTCACGATGGTGCTGCCTGAAGATGGCCTCGCCATGGTGGTGGTGCCTAACAATGACCTCACGATGGTGGTGGCGCCGGGGATCCCACAGCCGGGCGACATGACCATGCCAATTGTGGTAGAAGACTACATCCCACTGCCTCCACCGCCTCGCCGTTCTTGGCACATCAGGATGAGGAAGGAGAAGGAGAAGAAGAAGGAGGAGTGAACTATGTCACGTATGTCAAATCTCCAAATGCTCTATATATACTTAGCTTTGTTTCCTCTGAAATGACATAAGTTATCTCTAATATGCTTAGTTTCCTAGGTTTGCTCAATAATGACATGCACTTGGCTTACTTGTGTAAAAAATGGCATAATTATGCTTAGTTAACTCAAAAATGGCATAATTAGTTAGGTTAGCTGCAAAATGACCCATTTAACCTAGGTTAGCTCCAAAATGACCAAGTTTACCTAGGTTAGCTCCAAAATGACCAAGTTTACCTAGGTTAGATCCAATATGATCCATTTTAGCTAGGTTAGCTCCAAAATGGCCAAGTTTACCTACATTAGCTCCAAAATGACCAAGTTTACCTAGGTTAGCTCCAATATGATCCATTTTAGCTAAGTTAGCTCCAAAATTACTTATGTTAGCACAAAAATGACCTATACTTACCTTATTTTCCTTCAAATTGACATAATAAGCTTAGTTAGCTAAAAATTGGTATAATTACCTATGTAAGCTCTAAAATGACACAAATAAGGAATGATAAGAAGAAAAACAAGGAAGAGGGGAAAAGAAAGAATAGAAGAAGAAAGAGAAGAAAAGGAAAAAATAAAAGAAGAAGAATGAGATAGAACAAGGGTAAAAACCTTCTTCTTCTTCTTCTAGTCTTCTTGTTCTTCTACTCTTCTTCTTCTTATTCTAGTCTTCTTCTTCTTCTTCTTCTTCTTATTCTTATTCTTCTTCTAGTCTTCTTCTTATTCTTCTTCTTCTTCTCTAAAATGACCTAAGTAAGTTGTAATATGCTTAGTTACCTAGGTTAGCTCAATAAAGACCTATACTTGGCTGCTTTATATAAAAAATGGCATAATATGCTTAGTTCACTCAAAGATGGCATAATTAGCTAGGTTAGCTCCATTTTACCTAAGTATGCTTACTTCTTATTCTAGTCTTCTTCTTCTTCTTCTTCTTCTTCTTCTTCTTCTTCTTCTTCTTCTTCTTCTTCTTCTTCTTCTTCTTCTTATTCTTCATTTTCTTCCTCTTCTTCTAACTCTCTTATTTCCCATTTTGCAGATTTCATTTAATTCACGGAAGCTTGCATGGATGGAGTGCTTCTTTTCCCTTTCGGCTTTTATTTTGTATCAATGAACTTGCATGGATGGAACTTTCTATATGGATGGATGGATAACGGTGTTGGAAGAACAATGTGAAACTTTTGTAATATGTATGGATGGAACTGTGTGTTGATTATGTATGTATGTATGATGAAACTTGTGTGTTGGATATGTCTTCTGTGAAATTTCTGTGATGAAACTTGTGTGTTCAAACTTGTGTGTTCAAATTGAATGAATTTAAGAAAAAAATAGGAAAAACAGGGGCTATACAGGATATTTGCCATCCGCTGGCAGACAGCAAAGAGATTTTCCGTAAGCCAGCAGGCGGCAAAGATGCCACGTGGCAGCTACCTATACAACCTGGGGGCTGGCCTATTTGGTTACTTTGTTGTCTGCTGGCTGACGGTAAAGGTGCAATGGTCTTTGCCGTCCGCCAGCGGACGACAAAGCGCACCATTAGCCCCCTAACACCGGTAAGCTGCCATGTGCGCCGTCCAGGACCTTTGCCATCGGCAGGCTGACGGCAAAGACCATTCAGCCGGACCTATTGCCGTCTGCTGACGGACGGCAAAGGTCTTTGCCATCCGCCAGGTATGCCTTTGCCGTCCGCCGTGGCGGACGGCATAGTGCCGGATTCCTGTAGTGAAATGGGTTTTCCATGTGGCTCGAATTAATCTGATGAATCTGCAATGTGCCTATTTTTTATCAACATATTTTACTGATAGCATACGAGCCCTCACTTAACCTGATCACTAACTACATCATATTTGTTGCGGGGAAATAATGGGAAGCACTGAGGTTTACAATCGAGGTTTGCACATGCATGGTCCTTTGTCTAATAGCACATTCTTGTGCAATTACAGGAACCATTCTTATATTTAGGTTTTTAACAATTTGGTCTTGCACATGTAGGTCATGCTGTAAAAGGTTTTGACCCATTGTTCGACCCTTTTGCATATGGGGAAATGAGTTGTCCATGAATATCAGTCAAGTCAAGAAACTCAGAAATTTTGTTAGGATAAAGAAATTAGCAAAAAAACAACAAGATCTTTGTCTGCACAATGAAGAAGACATCAGTTCACTACAGGATGGTACTAACTATTATACCTTGGATTTTTTATTCCTTTGTCGATTTCCAATCTAGAGAATATATTTATGAACATCAATGTTTTTAGGCATCCCAAAGCAGTTCACTGATTATTACCTCTCAAACCACCTGTATTGTCAGGAGGCGAGGAAGGTATTCATAAAACACCCACGGTTCAATATTGAAGTGCTCCTGAAGAGGACGAAGACGGCCAATCATCCACAGGCACTGGCCTAAAGTTGCAAAGACCTTCAACATCAATGAAGGCTCAATATTCGCCTTCTGCTTCAGCAGTTTTCCAGATGAGATTCATCTGTCTATGTACCGTCTATGATGCTAATTTCAAAAATTTATAGATGTTGTACGTGAAACTTGGTGCTTGTGCAGTTGTGCAATGGGTTAGCTGAGTGTTGAAGCTATGTGATGTTGTACTCTGATGTATTTCAATTATGAAATCCTGCTTCCTTAATACGAAATGTCAATTAGATTGTAAATGGATTATTAATAATAGGACAATTAACCTGCTAATGACCAGTTAGCCTACTAATTGAGTTTTTCTATTGCAAACGATTATTGAGAAAACACCTTGGGCGCTGACCTCAGGCAATGCAGACAGTTTCTAGGAATAAACCGTGTTGGATCAATGAACAATCACACACGACTTCCTCTTGAAAACTGTTTGTGTTAGGCCACCTTGCTCAAACGTTTACCACATAAAAAGTGTGTGTGATGGACAACCTATGCCACATAGTTTCTTGTATGCACCGTGTGTGATGCATTTAATAACGCAGATGGTAAAATTGTTAATATCATCTGCAATAACAACGCTATCACAAACGATTTACTGGGGGATACTGTGTGTGATGTACATGCGAACGGAAACGTTTCCCTTGGAGTGACTGTGTGGGATGCGTATACGAACGAAAACGTACTTCTTGGATTGATTGTGTGGGATGTACATACTAACGGAAACGTATTGTAACGCCCCGGACACACCCGCCGGTGGTCGTTACTCCTGGTGGGATTTAGACTGGCCCCACATATCAATACTAGTCTTTTCTGTGCACTTTGTCCTCACTCGTGCGCACCCGGGAGCAACTTCCCGGTCGGTCACCCATCCTGAAATTACTCCAAGCTGAGCACGCTTAACTTTGGAGTTCTGCCCAAATGGGTTTCCAGAAAAGAAGGAATTCCTTATTGATATGAGTAATCTACCATCCCTAATAAGCCAGGCTATCACATACACCCCCACTCAAAGGAACCGATGTCCTCGTCGGGCCACAGGAACGTTCTCTCTTGGCACATACGTATGTGCGAGCAGTCTGGCACATGTGCAATGTCGTGTGCCACGACGGGTCACAAACGTCATGCAGAACATGACCGCCCACCTGTCCGCAAGCATCCGTGTAACCGCGAGGGTCGGCTCTGATACCAACTTGGTCATTACTCCTGGCGGGATCTAGACTGGCCCCACATATCAATACTAGTCTTTTCTGTGCACTTTATCCTCACTCGTGTGCACCCGGGAGCAACTGATACGTCTCCAACGTATCTATAATTTTTTATTGTCCCATGCTATTATTTATGATGTTTTGGATGATTAATGGGCTTTGTTATACACTTTTATATTATTTTTGGGATTAACCTACTAACCCAAAGGCCCAGTCCAGATTGTTGTTTTTTGCATGCTTTAGGGTTTTACAGAAAAGGAATATCAAACGGAGTCCAAACGGAATGAAACCTTCGGGAGAGATATTTTTGGAGCAAAATAGGCACGGGAGACTTGAGAACCACGGTGGGTGGGGGGCGCCCCCCCCCCAATAGGGCGCGCCCCCTGCCTCGTGAGCACCCCGTCTGGCCTCCGGTGCCCTCCTTCCTCCTATATATACCTACGTACCGCGAAACTATCAGACGAATAGAGAAAACCCTAGTTCCACCGCTGCAACCTTATATTCCCGTGAGATCCCATCTTGGGGCCTGTTCCGGAGCTCCGCCGGAGGGGGGGTCTTCCACGGAGTGCTTCTACATCATCATCATCGCCTCACCATGAGTTGTGAGTAGTTTACCACAGACCTTCGGGTCCATAGCTAGTATCTAGATGGCTTCTTCTCTCTCTTTGGATCTCAATACCAAGTTCTCCTCGGTCTTCGAGGAGATCTATTCAATGTAATCTCTTTTTGCGGTGTGTTTGTCGAGATCCGATGAATTGTGGGTTTATGATCAAGATTATCTATGAGAAATATTTGGTTCTTCTCTGAACTCTTTATGTATGATTATAATATCCTCACAAGTCTCTTCGAATTATTAGTTTGGTTTGGCCTACTAGATCTATAGTTCTTGCAATGGGAGAAGTGCTTGGCTTTGGGTTCAATCTTGCGGTGTCCTTTCCCAGTGATAGTAGGGGCAGCAAGGCACGTATTGTATTGTTGCCATCGAGGATAAAAAGATGGGGTTTATATCACTAAGTTTGAGTTTATCCCTCTACATCATGTCATCTTGCTTAAGGCGTTACTCTATTCTTATGAACTTAATACACTAGATGCATGTTGGATAGCGGTTGATGTGTGGAGTAATAGTAGTAGATGCAGAATCGTTTCGGTCTACTTGTCTCGGACGTGAGGCCTATATATAATGATCATGCCTAGATAGTCTCATAATTATTCACTTTTCTATCAGTTGCTTGACAGTAATTTGTTTACCCGTCGTAGAATATCGCTATCATGAGAGAAGCCACTAGAGAACACTATGGCCCCCGGGTCTATTCTCAACATATCAATCTACAATCTGCTTTACTTTTCCGCTTTTACTTTCTGTTCTTATAACCAAAAATACCAAAAATATCAAACTATCATCTCTATCAGATCTCACTTTCGTAAGTGATCGTAAAGGGATTGAAAACCCCTTATCGCGTTGGCTGCGAAGTTCTTATTTGTTTGTGCAGGTGCGAGGGACTCGCACGTGGTCTCCTACTGGATTGATACCTTGGTTCTAAAAAACTGAGGGAAATACTTACGCTACTGTGCTACATCTCCCTTTCCGCTTCGAGGGAATACAACGCAAGCTCGAGAAGTAGCAAGAAGAATTTCTGGCGCCGTTGCCGGGGAGGCTTACGCAAAAGTCATATACCAAGTACCTATCACAAACCCTTATCCTTCGCATTACATTTTTTCCTCTCGTTTTCCTCTCCCCCACTTCACCCTTGCCGTTTTATTTTCCCTTCTTCTGCCGTGTGTTTATCGTTCGCTTGCTTCTTGTTTGCTGCTTGTGTGTTGGATTGCTTGCTTGTCACTATGGCTCAGAACAATACCAAACTGTGTGACTTCTCCAATACCAACAATAATGATTTTATCGGCACTCCGATTGCTCCTATTACCGATGTTGAATCTTGTGAGATCAATGCTGCTCTGTTGAATCTTGTCATGAAAGATCAATTTTCCGGCCTTCCTAGTGAAGATGCCGCTACCCATCTAAACAACTTTGTTGATTTGTGTGATATGCAAAAGAAAAGGGATACGGATAATGATATTGTTAAATTGAAGTTATTTCTGTTTTCACTTAGAGATCGTGCTAAAACTTGGTTTTCCTCTTTGCCTAGAAATAGTATTGATTCATGGAATAAGTGCAAAGATGCTTTTATCTCTAAGTATTTCCCTCCTGCTAAGATCATCTCTCTTAGAAACGATATTATGAATTTTAAGCAACTAGATCATGAGCATGTTGCACAAGCTTGGGAGAGAATGAAATTAATGATACGTAATTGCCCTACTCATGGTTTGAACCTATGGATGATTATTCAGAATTTTATGCTGGCTTGAATTTTGCTTCTAGAAATCTTTATATTTGGCCGCAGGAGGCACTTTCATGGAAACTACCTTAGGAGAAACTACCAAACTCCTAGATAATATTATGGTTAATTATTCTCAATGGCACACCGAAAGATCCACTAGTAAAAAAGTGCATGCTATTGAAGAAATTAGTGTTTTGAGTGGAAAGATGGATGAACTTATGAAATTATTTGCTGCTAAGAGTGCTTCTTCTGATCCTAATGATATGCCTTTGTCCACTTTGATTGAAAATAACAATGAATCTTTGGATGTGAATTTTGTTGGTAGCAATAATTTTGGTAACAATGCTTATAGAGGGAACTTTAATCCTAGGCCTTTTCCTAGTAATTCCTCTAATAATTATGGTAATTCCTACAACAACTCTTGTGGAAAGATGCCTTTTGAATTTGAAACTAGTGTTAAGGAGTTTATTATTTCGCAAAAGAATTTCAATGCTATGCTTGAAGAAAAATTGCTTAAGACTGATGAATTGGCTAGAAGTGTGGATATAATTACTCTTGATGTTGATTCTTTGAAACTTAGATCTATCCCACCTAAGCGTGATATCAATGAGTCTCTCAAAGCCATGAGAATTTCCATTGATGAATGCAAAGAAAGAACCGCTAGGATGTGTGCTAAAAGAGAGAATTATATAAAAGCGTGTCCTTCTAGTTATCATGAAAATAAAGATGAAGATCTGAAAGTTATTGATGTGTCTCCTATTAGATCCTTGTTTTCTAGTATAAATCTTGATGCAGAAAGGATTGCAGATGATTCTACTTTAAGGTATCCCAATGATTCAGAGTTTTTAGATCTTGATGCTAAAATTATTAAAAGTGGGAGTGAAGAGATTAAAACTTTGCATAGTGATGAACCCACTACTTTGGATTTCAAGGGATTCAATTATGATAATTGCTCTTTGATTGATTGTATTTCCTTGTTGCAATCCGTACTAAACTCTCCGCATGCTTATAGTCAAAATAAAGCTTTTACCAAACACATAGTTGATGCTTTGATGCAATCTTATGAAGAAAAACTTGAGTTAGAAGTTTCTATCCCTAGAAAGCTTTATGATGAGTGGGAACCTACTATTAAAATAAAAATTAAAGATCATGAATGCTATGCTTTTGTGTGATTTGGGTGCAAGTGTCTCCACTATCCCAAAAACTTTGTGTGATTTGCTAGGTTTCCATGAGCTTGATGATTGTTCTTTCAATTTGCATCTTGCGGATTCCACTATTAAGAAGCCTATGGGAAGGATTAATGATGTTCTTATTGTTGCCAATAGGAATTATGTACCCGTAGATTTCATTGTTCTTGATATAGATTGCAATCCTTCATGTCCTATTATTCTTGGTAGACCTTTCCTTAGAACGATTGGTTCAATTATTAATATGAAGGAAGGAAATATTAGATTCCAATTTCCGCTAAGGAAAGGCATGGAACACTTTCCTAGAAAGAAAATCAAATTACCATATGAATCTATTATGAGATCCACTTATGGATTGCCTTCCAAAGATGGCAATACCTAGATCTATCCATGTATCGTGCCTAGCTAGGGGCGTAAAACGATAGCGCTTGTTCGGAGGCAACCCAATTTTATATTTTTTGTTTTTGCTTCTGTTTAGGAATAAATATTGCATCTAGCTTCTGTTTAGATGTGGTTTTGTGTTTTGTTTAGTGTTTGTGCCAAGTAGAACCTTTGGGAAGACTTGTGTGAAGTTTATATGATCTTGCTGTGAAAAACAGAATCGTTGGCGCTCGCTAGAATGGTCACCAGATTTTACTGGAGCGTGCTATTTTGTTGATTATTTTTGCGGATGATTAATAGACAAATTCCTCACGTTTACCAATTTAGTTCAATTTTTTTGGAGTTACAGAAGTATGTGAAAACTGCAGATTACTACAGACTATTATGTTTTTGACAGATTCTGTTTTTCGTGTGTTGTTTGCTTATTTCAATGCATCTATGAGTAGTATTGGAAAGTATGAACCATAGAGAAGTTGGAATACAATAGGTTTAGCACCAATATAAACAAAGAATGAATTCATTGCAGTACCTACTAACGGAGCTCACGAGATTTTTGTCTAAGTTTTGTGTTGTGAAGTTTTCAAGTTTTGAGTATTGATTTGATGGACTATGGAACAAAGAGTGGCAAGAGCCTAAGCTAGGGGATGCCCAAGGCACCCCAAAGTAAAATTCAAGGACAACCAAGAGCCTAAGCTTGGGGATGCCCCGGGAAGGCATCCCCTCTTTCGTCTTAATCCATCGGTAACTATACTCGGAGCTATATTTTTATTCACCACATGATATGTGTTTTACTTGGAGGGTCATGTATAATTTGAGTCTTTGCTTGTTAGTTTGCCACAATTATCCTTGCTGGACACACCTATTTGAGAGAGTTAAATATGGCCTAGGGATTGATAGAACACTCTATGTGCTTCACTTATATCTTTTGAGTTGAATAGTTTTTGCTCTAGTGCTTCACTTATATTTTTTAGAGCACGATGGTGATAATATTTTGAAGAAATTGTTGATCTATCATGCTTCACTTATATCCTTTTTAGAGTCTATTAAAACAGCATGGTAATGTGCTTAGGCTATAAAACTAGTCTTCACATGATAGACATCCAAAATCAATGTAGTAGAAACTTTGACACTAAGTGCATTGAATATGATGAGAAGTTGGATGCTTGATAATTGTTTTGAGATATAAGGTTAGTGATATTAGAGTCATGCTAATGGAGTTATTATGAAATTGAGAAATGCTTGTGTTAAAGTTAGTGATTCCCGTAGCATGCACGTATGGTGAACCACTATGTGACGAAGTTAGAGCATGAGGTATTTGTAAAGTGTCAACCTTCGTGTGGAGGTCGGGGGCGCGCGATGGTTAACTCCTACCAACCTCCCCCCTAGGAGCATGCGTAGATTGCTTTGTTTTGATGACTCGTAAATTTTTGCAATAATTATATGAGTTCTTATGACTAATGTTGAGTCCATGGATTATACGCACTCTCACCCTTACACCATTGCTAGCCTCTCTTGTATCGCACAACTTTTGCCGGCACCATACACCCACTATATATCCTTCCTCAAAACAGCCACCATGTATATATTCCTCAAAACAGCCACCATACCTACCTATCTTGGCATTTCCATAGCCATACCGAGATATATTGCCATGCAACTTTCCACCGTTCCGTTCATATGACACGTTTCATATTGTCATATTGCCATGCATGATCATGTAGTTGACATCGTATTTGTGGCAAAGCCACCATGCATAATTTTTCATACATGTCACTCTTGATTCATTGCACATCCCGGTACACCGCCGGAGGCATTCATATAGAGTCATACTTTGTTCTAGTATTGAGTTGTAATATTGAGTTGTAATTCAATGAAAGTGTAATGATCATCATTATTAGAGCATTGTGCACCATGTTCTTCAAAGTAGCACCATGTTCTTCAAAGTAGCACCATTGTGCACCATTGTGCACCCTTCCAAAAAAAGAAAAAAAGGAAAAGAAAAGAAAAAGGGACAATTGCTACTATCTTTTTCCACACTTGTGCTTCAAAGTAGCACCATGTTCTTCATGATAGAGAGTCTCATGTTTAGTCACTTTCATATACTAGTGGGAATTTTCATTATAGAACTAGGCTTATATATTGCAATGACGGGCTTCCTCAAATGCCCTAGGTCTTCATGAGCAAGCAAGTTGGATGCACACCCACTAGTTTCTTTTGTTGAGCTTGCATACATATTTAGCTCTAGTGCATCCGTTGCATGGCAATCCCTACTCACTCACATTGATATCTACTGATGGGCATCTCCATAGCCCGTTGATATGCCTAGTTGATGTGAGACTATCTCCCTCATTTTTGTCTTCTCCACATCCACCACTCTATTCCACCCATAGTGCTATATCCATGGCTCACGCTCATGTATTGCGTGAAAGTTGAAAGGTTTGAAAGAATAGAGTATGAAAACAAGTGCTTGGCTGAAATCGGGGTTGTGCATGATATGAATATTTTGTGTGATGAAGGGGGAGCATAGCAAGACTATATGATTTTGTAGGGATAACTTTCTTTAGCCATAGTATTTTGAGAAGACATGATTGCTTTGTTAGTATGCTTGAAGTATTATTATTTCTTATGTCAATATAGACTTTTGTCTTGAATCCTTCAGATCTGAACATTCATGCCACAATTAAGAGAATTACATTGAAAAACTATGTTGCTTAGCATTCCACATCAAAAATTCTGTTTTTATCATTTACCTACTCGAGGACGAGCAGGAATTAAGCTTGGGGATGCTTGATACGTCTCCAACGTATCTATAATTTTTTATTATTCCATGCTATTATTTACGATGTTTTGGATGACTAATGGGCTTTGTTATACACTTTTACATTATTTTTGGGACTAACCTACCAATCCAAAGGCCCAGTCCAGATTGCTGTTTTTTGCCTGTTTTAGGGTTTTACAGAAAAGGAATATCAAACGGAGTCCAAACGAAATGAAACCTTCGGGGGAGATATTTTTGGAGCAAAATACGCACGAGAGACTTGAGAACCATAGAGTAGGGCTGACAGGGCGTCCACGAGGGTGGGGGCGCCCCCTGCCTCGTGGGCACCCCGTCTGGCCCCCGGTGCCCTCCTTCCTCCTATATATACCTACGTACCCCGAAACTATCAGACGAATAGAGAAAACCCTAGTTCCACTGCCGCAACCTTCTGTTCCCGTGAGATACCATCTTGGGGCCTGTTCCGGAGCTCCGCCGGAGGGGGGATCTTCCATGGAGTGCTTCTACATCATCATCATCGCCTCACCATGAGTTGTGAGTAGTTTACCACAGACCTTCGGTTCCATAGCTAGTATCTAGATGGCTTCTTCTCTCTCTTTGGATCTCAATACCAAGTTCTCCTCGGTCTTCGAGGAGATCTATTCGATGTAATCTCTTTTTGCGGTGTGTTTGTCGAGATCCGATGAATTGTGGGTTTATGATTAAGATTATCTATGAGAAATATTTGGTTCTTCTCTGAACTCTTTATGTATGATTATAATATCCTTGCAAGTCTCTTCGAATTATTGGTTTGGTTTGGCCTACTAGATCTATAGTTCTTGCAATGGGAGAAGTGCTTGGATTTGGGTTAAATCTTGCGGTGTCCTTTCCCAGTGATAGTAGGGGCAGCAAGGCACGTATTGTATTGTTGCCATCGAAGATAAAAAGATGGGGTTTATATCACTATGTTTGAGTTTATCCCTCTACATCATGTCATCTTCCTTAAGGCGTTACTCCGTTCTTATGAACTTAATACTCTAGATGCATGCTGGATAGTGGTCGATGTGTGAAGTAATAGTAGTAGATGCAGAATCGTTTCGGTCTACTTGTCTCGGACGTGATGCTATATATAATGATCATGCCTAGATAGTCTCATAATCATTCGCTTTTCTATCAATTGCTCGACAGTAATTTGTTTACCCGCTGTAGAATATCGCTATCATGAGAGAAGCCACTAGAGAACACTATGGCCCCCGGGTCTATTCTCAACATATCAATCTACAATCTACTTTACTTTTCCGCTTTTACTTTCTGTTATTATAACCAAAAATACCAAAAATATCAAACTATCATCTCTATCAGATCTCACTTTCGTAAGTGACCGTAAAGGGATTGACAACCCCTTATCACGTTGGCTGTGAAGTTCTTATTTGTTTGTGCAGGTGCGAGGGACTCGCGCTTGGTCTCCTACTGGATTGATACCTTGGTTCTCAAAAACTAAGGGAAATACTTACGCTACTGTGCTGCATCACCCTTTTCTCTTCGAGGGAATACAACGCAAGCTCGAGAAGTAGCACATGTACACATAAACCTAGCTCTGATGCCATTGTTGGGAAACGTTGCATGAAAATAAATAAAAACCTATAAAACACCCAAGATCCAATCTAGGAGATGTATAGCTACGAGAGGGGAGTGTGTCTACATGCCCTTGTAGGCCGAAAGCGTTAGTATAGTGACGCGGTTGATGTAGGTGTACTCTTCACGATCCAATCATGAACCAATCTGATCTAGTGCCAACGAACAACACCTCCGAGTTTAGCACACGTGCGGTGATGTCGCTTGAACTACGTCGGTATTTCCCCAAAGAGGAAGGGATGATGCAGCACAGATACCGTAGGTATTTCCCTCAGTGATGAGTCCAAGGTTATCGAACTGGTAGGAGGACCAAGCAACACTATGTAAACGGTACCTGCACACAAATAACAAATGCTTGCAACCCGACGTGTAAGAGGGGTTGTCAATCCCTCCTGGGTAATTGATTGGTAAAAGGATAGATGAGTAGTGGCAAATGGAACAACGGCAAATAAAATTCAACGAGGTATTTTTGGGTTTTTTGATAATATAGATTTGAAAATAAAGGTTGCAAATATAAGAAAAGGCAAATGGTAATATAGATCTGAAAGTATATGATAGGAAAATATACCCCAGGGCCGTAGATTTCACTAATGGCTTCTCTCGAGAAATAGCAAACGATGGGTAGACAAATTAGTGTTGGGCAATTGATAGAAAAGAGAATAGTTATGGCGATATCCAAGACAATGATCATGTATATAGGCATCACGTCAAAGATTAGTAGGCCGACTCCTGCCTGCATCTACTACTATTACTCCACATATTGACCGCTATCTAGCATGCATCTAGTGTATTAAGTTCATGGAAAATGGAGTAATGCAATAAGAACGATGACATGATGTAGACAAGATCTATTCATGTAGGAATAGACCCCATCTTTTTATCCTTAATAGCAACGATACATGCGTGCCTAGCTGCCCCTTCTGTCACTGGGAAAGGACACCACAAGATCGAACCCATCACAAAGCACCTATTCCCATTGCAAGATAAATAGATCAAGTTGGCCAAACAAAACCCAAATATCAGAGAAGAAATATGTGGCTATAATAATCGGGTATGGATATTAAAACAAGGCAAATCTGATCATAAAATCACAATTCACCGGATCCCAACAAAAGCACCGCATAAAGTCATTACATCAAATAGATATCCAAGAGAACTTTGTATTGAGAAACAAAGAGAGAAGAAGCCATCTAGCTACTGCCTACGGACCCGTAGGTCTAAGGTGAACTACTCACGCATCATCGGAGAGGCACCAATGAGGATGATGAACCCCTTCATGATCGTGGCTCTAGATTGGATCTCACGGTTCTAGAACTTGCGACGGCTGGAACAAAAATTTGTTGACTCCCCTTGGGTTTCTGGAATATTGGGGTATTTATAGAGCGAAGAGGCGGTGCAGGAGACCACCGAGGTGGGCACAACCCACCAGGGCGTTCTTGGGGGCCTGGTGCGCCTTGGTGGGTTGTGCTCCTCTCGCAGCACCCATAGGTGCTTCTTTGGCCCATTGGGTGTCTTCTGGCCCAGAAAAATTCTGCAAAAAGTTTCGCTGCATTAGGACTCCGTTTGGTATTGATTTTCTGCATGTAAAAAACAAGCAAAAAAACAGCAACTGGCATTGGGCACTATGTCAATAGGTTAGTCCCAAAAAATGATATAAATTGCTATAAAACTATTGTAAAACATCCAAGAATTGATAATATAACAACATGGAACAATCAAAAATTATAGACACGTTGGAGACGTACCAGCATCTCCAAGATTAATTCCAGCTCGTCCTCGAGTAGGTAAATGATAAAAACATAATTTTTGATGTGGAATGCTACTTAACATGTTCATCACATATTATTTTCTGTATAGCATGGACATTTGGACATTTATATGGTTCAAAGCAATATTCTAGTTTTGACATGAAGACTTTAATACTCAAGCATACCAACAAGAAACCGTGTCTTTCAAAATATCAATACTAAACAAAGTTATCCCTATCCCATCATGCTCAATCATTGATCCATTCATGAAACACACTCGCATATTAGCTACATCCAATGCTCAAGTACGATCATAGTGTCCCTTAGTTGGTGCTTTATAAGAGAAGATCGGGACTCAAATAAAAATAAAAATTGCATAAAGTAAATAGAAAGGCCCTTTGCAGAGGGAAGTAGGTTTCTGTAGAGGTGCCAGAGCTCAGAGCATAAATTGAGAGATAAATTTTTTGAGAGGCATACTTTTCCCATCAACGAAAACGACTAAGAGTTTCCAATACTTTCCATGCTAGATACATAATAGGCGGTTCCCAAACAGAAAATAAAGTTTATTCCTTTTTCCACCATTCTTTCACAATCCATGACTAACCTTATCCACGGGTGCCCTCATACCAACACTTTCCAAGGAATTTATTATTTGACAACATAAAGTAAATTTATTTTTCATTTCGGGACTCGGCATCCCTATTACCACCGCACTCTCGTGCAATGACAAGTGAATAAACACTCATCTTGAGAATAACACATCTAGCATGGAAAAAAAATCAGCCACCCCTCACCGCCTCATGAGCGGTACGGGCACGCAAAAGAGAAATTTATTTTGAAATTTAGAGATGGCACCTACAAATTTGCTTAGAATGGCACGGAAATGCCGCATATAGGTAGGTATGATGGACCCATATGGCAAAATTGGATTTAAAGAGTTTTGATGCACAAGTAGTATTTCTACTTAGTACAAGTGGATGCTAGCAAATAGATTGAGAAGCAACCAACCAAGAAACGAAAAATCACATAAGTGAGCATTGAGCATAACTAACACCAAATAATGCACCACAAGTAGGATGTAATTTCATTGCACAACTATTGATTTTCGTGCTTGCATAGGGAATCACAAATCTTTACATCAATATTCTTACTAAAACATAATTACTCATTAACATGACTCACATATAACTATCATTATATCTCAAAACTATTACAAAGAATCAAGTTTATTTTGTCTAATGATCTTCATGAAAGTTTTTATTATATCCCTCTTGAATATCTATCACTTTGGGACTAGTTTCATATGTTGCTTTTGATAGGCTCAAACAAATCTAAGTGAAGAACATGAGTATAACATTTTCTTTCTCTCAAAATAATCTAAGTGAAGCATGAGAGCATTTATTCAAAAACATTGAAGCACACCGTGCTCAAAAAGATATAAGTGAAGCACTAGAGCAATTCCATAGCTTTCAAAAAATTTAAGTGAAGCATAAAGAGCAAACATAGCATCAATTTGCTTTCCCAAATAAGTGTGTTCCGCAAGGATAGATGACACAAACTTACAATAAAAACAAGCAAAGACTCATATCATACAAGACGTTCCAAGCAAAACTCATGATGTGTGAGAATAAAAATATAGCTCCAAGTAAAATACCGATGGTCATTAGAAGAAAGAGGGGATGCCACTCGGGGCATCCCCAAGCTTAGTTTCTTGATACTTCTTGAATTTTATCTTGGGATGCCTCGGGCATCCCCAAGCTTAGCGTTTTTCTACTAATTATTCCTTCATCCATCGTGATCTCACCCAAAACTAACTTCAATCACACAAAACTCAACAAAACTTCGTAAAATCCATTAGTATAACAAAACCAATCCTTACTTTAAGTATTGTAGCAAACCAATTCATATTTTGTTATTGCATTATATCTAATGTATTCAAACTTTTCCATGGCTTAAACTCTTCAAAAGAAACCATAGATTCATTAAAACAAGCACATAACACAACGAAAATAGAATCTGTCAAAAACAAAACAGTCTGTAAAAATGAAACTTTTAGTCATACTTCTGTAACTCTAAAAATTCTGAAAAAATAGGATAACATGGGAAATTTGTATCTTCTAACATGTAAAAATTTCAAGAATTGATCACGTTCCAGTAGCCGTCAACAAATGTGGCACTGGCACAAAAAGTTTGTGATTTTCAATGTAATCAAATCAACTATCAACCAAACCATCCCAAAGGCTTTGCTTGGCACAAACACTAACTTAAACCACGAAAACACATCTAACCAGAGGCATAATTGTATATTTATTAGAAAACAACAAGAAAACCAAAAAGCAAAAGATACAAGTTGGGTCGCCTCCCAACAAGAGCTATTGTTTTACGTCCCTAGCCAGGCATAACACATATATCTCAAGTATTGTCATCTTTCTTTTTATTTTCTCTAGATGTGTTCTCGTCATGAGGTTTTGCAAAAATAACTTGAAACACATTATCCATAGAAACTTTAACATTATCAAGTTGCCCATCCGCATATCCCCTTTGATTTTCGGCCACAATCCAAGAATATTGTTGATTGACACCATTAAAAACTTGTTGGGTTATATCTAAAACGGGGATTCACTTTTTAAGATTCTTGTAAAAAATGAATATTTCCAAGCAAATGTGTCAACATATAATCATTATTGTAAAGGATCTCATCTATTACTGGTTTTTCACGGTTCAAGCCATAAAAATAAAAAAATCCCTGGCTTCCCGTAATATGTGATCAAATTCATTCATAAGAACACTGGTAGGTAACTTTTTATCTTTAGGATCCTTTATAGTAGGTAGATCATAAAACAATCTTTGCAATGTAGGATGGGTACGTATAAATCTATTTTTGAGTTTCGGTACTAGCGCTGAAATGGCTTCCACATAGGATTTGGTTCTTTTGAGTATCAGAGTGTCATCAAGAGTCAAATTTCCAACACAACTAAAAAATTCTTGAATATGTTCTTTCCCCATAACATTCCCTTGCCCCAGAACAAAGGTTTTAGTATCCAGATTGCATGATCATCCAATTTTCGGAGTTAGGCCATCATCTATTTCTGTCATACCAAAATCACTCATAGTGAGCTTCCTCAACTGCCAATCTGGAACGTTTCCATGCAAATACCTTGGATTGCCGCTGGCCATAAATCAGCTTACGAGGAGTGATTGGCAGCCGCTGCTTGATCAGGTAAAGCAATTCATCCCAGCATGGCAACGAGGCCTTATTCAGCGACCAGGCAGACTAATCCTTGTCAAGAGCGTCATTGCAGCTAGACCGGTTCACCATCTACTAGTCCTGAGCCCACCTCTATGGGTGTTTGAAGAAATCAATACCTGGATGCGGTCTTTTTTCTGGGCTGGGAAAGAGAGAACAAATGGAGGGCAATGCTTGGTTGCTTGGAACACTATATGCAGACCAACGAAATTTTGAGGCCTTGGAATTAAAAATCTGCAACTTCATGCTCTAGCTCTTCGAGTCCGCTGGGAGTGGCTACGCCGTACTGACTCTGAGCGACCGTGGCATGGACTGACAAATGATGTGGATGAGGAGGCAAGAGTTGTGTTTGACAGCACCGTCCAGATCACTGCAGGAAAAGGGAATAAGGTGCTCTTCTGGACCGATAGATGGATTCAAGGTTTCGTTGCCGTGGACGTTGCACCCATGATTGTAGCAGCAGTTGACGTGTGCATAAAAAATAGAAGAACGATCCAGCAAGCGATGAGTGATGATGCATGGCTCAATGACATCAGAGGTGATCTATCCTTTATGGCTCATATTCAACTCATCCACCTACAGCACGTCATTGCCACCACTCCGAGAGATGACAATTCTGAGGACGCCTTCCGATGGCCTTGTGCAATATCAGGCTCTTACACGGCCAGATCCACATATGAGAGGCTTTGCCAGGGGCTGATCAGGTCGAACACGGCCTCATGCATCTGGCGAAGTTGGGCGACCCTCAAATGCAAGATCTTTATTTGGCTGGCTGTGCAATATCGCATCTGGACGTCTGATCGACGAGCCCGTCATGGACTACTAGATGTGCCTTCGGCTTGCTGTACGTGTCAGCAGGATGAAGATAATGTGGACCATATCTTGGCGCGTTGTGTTTACGCGAGAGAAGTTTGGCACCAATGCTTCCTTACCATGCAGGTGAATGTGGCGATCCCAGACGCTCTGGAGACTTTCCAGGAGTGGTGGTTAAAGACAAGAAGCAACTTCCGACAACCATACAAGCGAGGTTTCGACACTTTCGTCATCGCCGCTGCTTGGCTGTTATGGAAACAAAGAAATGCGAGAGTGTTTAACCGGGATGAGCAAATTAGTCCCCCCATTAGGCTAGCTCAACAAATTCTTGATGAGATAAAATCTTGGAAGCTTGCGGGAGTGGGAGTGGTAGGGTTGAGTAGATTTGTGAGAGAGTAGCTGTTCAGACTTGTGGAGTTGGAGTCGGTGTAACCTCGGCGATGCTAGCACCGACGTAGGGATCTTGTAAAACTTTCTGCTCCTTCTATAAAAATATGGTACGCCTTTGGCGTACTCTCGAAAAAAAAAACAAGCAAAGTAAGAGATCCAACGGGAAAGCGGCGAATGAAAAAGTGGGCGAATAAAACGGATTTTTTTTTGTGAAGTGGGGGAGATAAAAACGAGAGGCAAATGGCAAATAATGTAAATTGCAAGGAGATGAGATATGTGATTAGGAACCTGATAGATGTTGATGATGCCTCCCCTGCAACAGCACCAGAAATTCCTTTTGATGTCGCTTGAACTACGTCGGTATTTCCCCAAAGAGGAAGGGATGATGCATCACAACTACGGTACATATTTCCCTTAGTGATGATACCAAGGTTATCGACCAGTAGGAGGACCAAGCAACACTATGTAAACGATACCTGCACACAAATAACAAATACTTGCAACCCGATGTGTAGGAGGGGTTGTCAATCCCTCCCTTGATTGGTAAAAGGATAAATAAGTAGTGGCAAATGGAACAATGACAAATATAATTCAGTGAGGTATTTTTGGGTTTTTGATAATATAGATCTGAAAACAAAGGTTGCAAATAAAATAAAAATCAAACGGCAATATAGATCTGAAAGTATATGATAGGAAAATAGACCCGGGGGCCGTGGATTTCACTAGTGGCTTCTCTCGAGAAATACCAAACGGTGGGTAGAGAAATTATTGTTGGGCAATTGATAGAAAAGCGAATAGTTATGACGATATCCAAGACAATGACCATGTATATAGGCATCGCGTTCAAGATTAGTATATCGACTCCTGCCTGCATCTACTACTACTACTCCACACATCGACCGCTATCCAGCATGCATCTAGTGTATTAAGTTCATGAAAAAAATGGAGTAATGCAATAAGAACGATGGCACGATGTAGAAAAGATCTATTCATGTAGGAATATACTCCATCTATTTATCCTTAATAGCAACGATACATGTGTGCCTTGCTGCCCCTTCTGTCAATGCGAAAGGACACCACAAGATCGAACCCATCACAAAGCACCTCTTCCCATTGCAAGATAAATAGATCAAGTTGGCCAAACAAAACCCAAATATCGGATAAGAAATACGAGGCTATAATAATTAAGTATGAATATTAAAACAAGGCAAATCTGATCATAAACTCAGAATTTATCGGATCTCAACAAACACACCGCACAAAATCATTACATCAAATAGATCTCCAAGAGAACTTTGTATTGAGAAACACAGAGAGAAGAAGCCTCTAGCTACTGCCTAAAGACCCGTAGGTATGAGGTGAACTACTCACGCATCATTGGAGAGGCACCAATGATGATGATTAACCCCTCCATGATCGTTTCCCCTCTGGCAGAGTGCCGGAAAAGGGCTCTAGATTGGATCTCGTGGTTCTGGAACTTGCGGCGGCTGGAACCAAATTTCATTAACTCCCCTAGGGTTTCTAGAATATTAGGGTATTCATAGAGTGAAGAGACGTTGCGGGAGGCCACCGAGGTGGGCACAACCCACTAGGGCGCGCCTGGGGGCCTGGGCCTGCCCTGGTGGGTTGTGCTCCCCTCGGAGCACCCCTAGGTGCTTCTTTGGCCCATTGGGTGTCTTCTGGCCCAGATAAATTCTCCAAAAAGTTTCGCTGCGTTAGGACTCCATTTGGTATTGATTTTCCGCGATGTAAAAAAGCAAAAAATAGCAACTGGCACTGGGCACTATGTCAATAGCTTAGTCCCAAAAATGATATAAAATTGCTATAAAACATCCAAGAATGATAATATAACAACATGGAACAATAAAAAATTATAGATACGTTGGAGACGTATCATGCGGCTTGGCTACGTCCTCTCCTTGTTGATCCAGCAAGAGAGAGAGAGAGGGGGGTAGATGAGATCGAGACCAACACGACGGTATGGTGGTGGTGGTGGCAGCGAAATTTCGGTAGGGCTTCGTCAAGCGTGTAGCGGTGAAACGTGGCAGGAGTTGGGAGAGGTAGGACAAGGGTCAAAGGGTCGCTGCCCCCAACGCTTCCCCACCTTTATATAGGCGTGGAGGGTCTGGTGGCTTGCCCTCCAAGGCCCTAGGGTCATTGTCCAAAGGGGAGGAAGGAAATCCCTCCTTTCCTTCCCCACCGATCGCTATCCTCTTTTTAGGGATCCTGATCTTATCCCTTGGGATATGATACTATTCCTTTTAAGGGAGTATCTTGGTGTTCCTAGACCAGGGTTGTGGGGACTTTCCCACCCACATTCATGTGGGTCCCCATGCAGGTGGGCCCCACTCCGGAACCTTCTAGAACCTTACCGGTACAATACCAAAAAAACTCGAACTTTTTTTGGAACCCTGATAACAACTTTCCATATATGAATCTTTACCTCTAGACTATTCCGGAGCTCTTCTTAATATCTCATATCCCATCCGGGACTCCGAACAACCTTCAGATTTTCTACTATTAATATCTCAATACTACCCTAGCAATACTGAACATTAAGCGTGCGACCCTACGGGTTCGAATCATGCAGACATGATCGAGACTCATCTCCGGTCAATAACCAATAGCGGGACCTGGATGCCCATATTGGTTCATACATATTCAATGAAGATCTTTATCGGTTGAACCACGATGTCAAGGATTCAGTTAATTCTATATGCAATTCCCTTTGTCCAATGATATGTTACTTGCCCGAGATTCGATCGTCAGTATCTCCATACCTAGTTCAATCTCGTTACCGGCAAGTCTCTTTACTCGTTTTGTAATACAAGATCCCGTGATTAACTCATTAGGCACATTGCTTGCAAGCTCTTTTTGATGTTGTATTACCAAGAGGGTCCAGAGATATCTCTCCGTCACACGGAGTGACAAATCCCAGTCTTGATCCATGCCAACCCAACAGACACCTTCGGAGATACCTGTAGAGCATCTTTATGATCACCCCGTTATGAAGTGATGTTTGATAGCACACAAGGTATTCCTCCGTTATCCGGGTGTTGATGATATCATGCTCGAAGGAACAGATACTTGACATGAAGAAAACTATAGCAAATAACTTAAACGATTTGATGCTAAGCTTACGGTTGGGTCTAGTCCATCACATCATTCTCCTAATGATGTTATCTTGTTATCAAATGACAATTCATGCCTATGGTTCGGAAACCTTAACCATCTTTGATCAACGAGCTAGTCCAGTAGAGGCTCACTAGGGACATGGTATTTGTTTATGTATTCACACATGTATTTAAGTTTCCGATCAATACAATTCTAGTATGAATAATAAACAATTATCATGAACAAGGAAATATGATAATAACCAATTTATTATGGGATTTTTACATCTGTGCCCCTGGTTCCTCAGCTCCACTCATCCATCCTCACGCTCTTAACTTTTGCTCAGTTTTCCCCAGTCCCTTGCCCGATACCCTTAGAAAAGGTTATAACGGACGTCGTCGTCGGGTCAGTGCTTCGACCGTTAGCTCTGACGAGTGGGGCCGCGTTGGGGGTGTAGCTGCTCGACCGTTGGGCCATTCCTTGCATTAAACGCCTGCGTGCGCCGCCACGACAGAAGCCTGCTATGCATGCACCTAACAAGCCTGCCTGCATGCGTTGATGCGCCGACTGAGCCTGCATGCACCGACCGAGCCTGCATGCGTTGATGCGTGCCGCCCCATGCACTAACCGAGCCGCTTTCGTGCACGCCAGCCGCCACAGATGCAGCGACGATCGCTAACGCTGGTTCCTCTCTTCTCGCACACTTGTCTCCTCGATTTAGAACCCGTTTTGCTACGACAAATTGGACAAATATGTTGTGGTTGCATGCACTTTTTAGATAGAAAACTTAATAATATAACTTGATAAAAGGGCCAACAATCCCATAGCATCTCTCACATAGTTCAATGGGATTACAACTTAACATAACATAGACTAAAAAATAGATAGAGGGTTTGAAACCCTAGACGCCGCCTTCTCCACCTCGCTCCTTCTCCGGGCGCCCTTCACTACTCCTCCGGGGCGTTGTCGATGGGATACGGAAGAGTGTGCATGCGGGACACGGTGGGGAAGATGTTGGTGTACTCCGTGAACATGTTGTGGGTGGTGAAAGCGATGAACTCGCAGCCACACCAAACACCCGGCCGAGGAGGTAGAAGGCATTGAATGTGTTGGTGAAGTGGGCAAGGAGAGCAACCACCACCCCATTTTGGATGACCTCCTCGACACGGAACATCCTTGGAGATCTCCGCGGGAGGTGGTGCTAGCCGGACGCGAGGAAGAACTCAGTGAAGTTTCTTGCGGTCCTCCACCTTGATATTGCCCACACACGTAGTGTGCGCTCAACGTACACGCTAGGAGGGTAGAGCCTCTCCGGCACGGTGGGTGCGAAGTGGTAGGTTGGTCTGGTGTACTGCATGGCTGAGGATGTGCTAGAAGAAGGGGAAGTGGTTGAAGAGCAAGAAGGGCAGATGGCAGAGAGGATGGGAGATGGATGAGGGATGGCAGAGGCATAGGGTGGCTTAAATAACTGTAGTGCTACGTGTTATTTGGCCGTGGCAATAACGGGATCAAATGTGAAGTAACCCATTTTCAAACCCACCGCAACATCAGGAGTGTACACATGTGGGAAATGGTGGTTTGAAAAAGAAGAAGTAAAAGAAGCTAATTGCACGTGTGGGAATCCGTGGTCATATATATTATATGAGCAAAAGGAGACAAATTTTGAATAGTTTGTGGCCGTTTTGCATGATAAATAAATTTGGCCCTTAAAATTGGTCATTTGCTACGCAATGTCAATTGATTTCAAACGATGAAAAAATACAGAGCTAGCACGTTAAAAACAGAGCAAACGATACAAAAATACAGAGCCAACGCGTTCACAAAAAACATAGCAAACGATGCAAAAAAACCGACACAATTCGACGGCCCAACCAGAGCTTGGTTTCCTTTTGGGCCCAATAACAATGGTTTTTTCACGGAGTCAGTGGTGGGCGAGCAGCCGAGCATAACCAATAGGATCACCTCTCCCGGATCGCCCCACTATCCAACGATGCGGAGCCGTCCTTGTGATCCAACGGCGCGGAGCCTGCACACAACCAGCCCATGTAGTTCCTTCTAGAAGGCCATATCTGAGGGCTGTCGCTTGGCGCGAGGGTATGATCGGACGGCTGACGTTGGGAGCTAGGGTTAGGCGAAACCCCGCGAGGTTTAGAGGGGTTTTGAGCTGGTCAACGGGGTTTCGAAGGCTTTGACTGAGCATAACTAATTTAAAAAAAATCAAAAAATATGAAACCTTCGCCGTTCGTCGTTTTATAAGACAAACAAACGAAGAAAAATACTAAACTTGGTCTATGGTCATTTTCATGAAAAAAATCCTAGCTAGCACGATCGAGGTCAAATGAGCACCATTAATTAAAAAATCAAAAAAATATAAAACATGCGCACAATGTTGTCTTATGTGACATGTTACCAACCAAAAATCATAAACTTGGTCTATGGTTATTTTCATGAGAAAACATTCACACATATGAGCTATCATGTACATGATTTCATAGAGTTCAAGGAGAGGAGGTGGTGTTAACTTATGTTTTTGAAAAAAATAAAAAAAATCACTAAAGCTTTATTTTAAAGTGAATAAGAAGGATTTGAAGTTAGTTTTCCATTTTCATATTTCAAAACGTGTTTTAATAGTTTTTATATTAAAGCATATGTTTTCAAAAGAAAATGTAAAAATATGAAGATTAATTCAAAAAATAGTGAGACTTCGAATCTACACTATGGAAAGTGAATATGTGTTAATAAAAAAACATTTGGCTCATTTAGAGTAGTTTCAAAAAAACTTGATTACAAATGGGCTGTTTACCCTAGCGTGGGAGCTCATTTGGAGCACATTTTCTCAAATTCAAAGTTATTTGACCTCCTCTAAATCACTTCAAATTTTGCACACATGATCTCCTACACAAACATAGATAGTTTGCCAAGGTTTTGTTTTTTTGCATTTTCTTACACACATGACCTCCTACACACACATGACCTCCTACACAAACATGATCTCCTCTAAATCACTTGAATTTACACAAACATACATAGATAATTGGGATCCCTAAATAATTTGCTGGTGAGAAAAGGCATGCATTTGATTTGATTAATAAACATGAGACCAATAATATGTGTGATAAGTGAAGCAATACTGAAACAACATATGTGATCAGTAAAGCAATATTGAAACAACATATATGATCAGTGAAGCAACACTGAAACAACATGTGTGATCATTGCAGCACCTAAACTCATAGTTCACAACATCTATACAGAACTAACCATACACCACAGGCAAATATAAGGACATACAAATATAGATAAAATAATAAACAACCACACAACAAATATTAAGATTAAGATTCAGTTCACAGCATCAAAGTACCCAAAAGTAACCGGCCCCAAAGTACACACCGTCACAGCATCACATAACATCACATCAATTAACGCCGGAGTCAGGGCCTTCGCGAGCATAGCATGCTGCCCCTGGTCATGTAGTCCTCCCCGCGGATAGCTAAATCCTCTGAATGAGACAACAGGTGATCGAAGCGGCCATCCTTGGGCTTTGGCTTGGTGGTGCAATAGGGGCAGCGCCATGTGACACCCCGAGACCGATGCGCCAGGTGTCAGCCAGTTATTCGTTGTTGTTGCCATGTCATCTGCTTGCATGTTGCATCTTGCCATGTCATCATGTGTGTTGCATAATCATGTTTTCAAAACTTGCATCCGTCCGAGTCCGCCCGTCCTCTCCGTTGTCCGTTCTGAGCCCAGACAAAGTCACACGCGCCCGCGGCGCCTCCGAATATTTATTTTATGAGTGGCCGGAAAATGTTCTCAGAATGGGTTGAAACTTGGCATGAGGTCTTATTATAATGTAGACAGGCCGCCTGCCAAATTTCATCGCATTCGGAGTCCGTTTGATAGCCCAACGGATATATATAGCGGCACTAGTCGCCGGTTAAAACGTCGGACGTTTTCGGTCTCCGAAAACCACCGCGGGCCTCTCTCCTCTCCTCTCATCTCAGCCCACACCTCTCTACACAGCCCACTTGTAATGCCCCGGATGTAATACTTTCCCTTTTGGGCTTATAATATATCTCCGGCTTCATCTATTTCCTTTTCGGGTTCTTTGTCTTTCGGGCTTTCGTCGTTTTGTTGTGTGAGTGTGTGGCATTCATTCATATCATGTAGACATGTGCATTGCATTGCTTTTGTGTTGTGGGTTGCATCCGGTTCCGTGTGTTTCTTCCCGTTGTCCGTTTCGTGTTCCGGAGCTCCCTCACGTGTCCGTGACGTCCCGTAGGCCTACTTTGTTGTTCGGGCGTTTTTCGTTACCGGTGTGCCGCGAGGTTGTGTTGTGTGTTGTTGTTTTGTTGTGTGCAACCCGCCTCTCAAATCTCGTCTCGTTTGGACTCCGTTGACTTTTCCCTCCGTTGTCCGTGTGGTCCGATGTGCCTTCACTTCGTGTCCCGGAAATACCCCTGCTGCTTTCTTTTATCTCCGTCTAGGCCCTTTTATTCTATTCCCGCGATCGGATCCGTCGGATCGCGATCGGAGGGCTCCTAGCGCCCCTAAATCCCCTCCTAACCCTAAAAACTGCTACATATAGACCCCCCCTAGTCTATTTGGGCATTCCCTTCCTCTTCCTCCTCTCTCCCCTCTTTTTTTTCTTTTTTCTACTTCAGATCCTCCATTTTCTTTCAGATCCCGAGGGGATCCAGCTAGTCATCGAAGCAGCAGCCGCAGATCGAGGCGACCGATCCAGATCCGGATCGCGCCGTCGAGTCAACGCGCCAGGCGGCCGGCTCCGTCGCTCGGGGCGACCGCATCGACCGCGCCGGGCCGTCGCCACTTGGCGCCAGGATCGACCGCGTCGGCCTGGCCAGGGGGGACCACTTCCCTGTCGGCCC
>LR738715.1:340389090-340409642 GCA_902687465.1 Secale cereale
CCCCCCCCCCCCCGCGCCGTTTCTCCTTCGCCAATAGCCCCGCGGGCTCCTTCGTCCGCCGAGGCCCGTCGCCTCGCCCTTCGCTGCGAGCCAGCAGCACCGCAGGCCGCCGTCGCGCTGGGCCCAGCTTCGTCGGGCCACCCCTCCAGCCTCCGAGCGGGCTTCGCCGACGCGCCAGCTCTCCGCGCCGCCGTGGGCCTCCGCTCCCGAGCCGGCCCATCCGCGGGCGCCTCCCAGGCGCCAGACGCCCCGCCTCCGCGGGCCCGTACGCCGCCGGCCCGTACCACCGCTCCAGATCGGGCCCGCCTTCCAGCCGCGGGCCGCCGTTCCGTTTCGCCTCCGCTGGGCCAGTTTCCGCCGCCGCCACTGTAGCCCCCGGCCCGCTACTGTTCATTTCAGATCTGGATCTGAGGTCTAATTCAAAACCCTAAGTCCTTTTAATCCTGATCTGTTATGCTATCTTTGAACTGCTCTAAATTTGTGCCTGTTGCTCCGTTTTGCGCGTGTAGCATGTCCAGATGTTCGTGGAGATGCCCTCTACGTTTTACCTGTTGTTGTCATGCTTGTTAGATGTCATCTTGACACTTGTTTTGCTGTTGCAAGAGTGCATCATGATATAAACTGCTGTTATGTGTTATTTTCATGCCACCTTTGACTTGTGATAACTTTTAGCTCGTTTGTCCAAACGATGCAAATGACATGTCCACGTGTTCGTCTTGCCACGAACTATGTGTTGTGTGTGATAGGTTGCATGGTAGATTTATTGTTTCCTTGTTGTCATCGTTGCAAAGTGCCATGTTCACATGTTGTGTTTTCACTTGTTATGAAATGCCATCTTGATGAGCTCGTTGCAATCGTTGTGTTCACCTCAATGATGCATGCTTGTGTGTTTCGGGATCACCGTCACATGTATTTTGATGAGGTGCTTACCCTTTGCCATGTTTAGTTTCGAGGTGACTTAAACATGCTCTTTTTGATGCTATGATGATGTTGCTGTTTTAGGACTTAGTGAATTTTCACTAAGTCTGAAATCTGTAATGTTCCGATGCCATGTTCGTGTGATGTTCTAGGACAAAGCATGTTAGTTTTGGGGTGGTTTTTGATTGTTCCTTGAAGTATATATTGTTGTCTTTCCATTCATGTCCTCACATGTCCATTTGAGTGGCTGTAGCATGTTTATCTTTTGCTCTAAAGTTTCAATAAAATTCTGCTGCCAGAATTTTATTTCAAAGTTCAATATGTCCAAGATCATTGCTATTGATCCGTGACTCCGTTGGGGGTGCACTTTGGACCTAGTTGCTGTACTATATATCTAGTTTGTGTTCAAGTCCTTTGCCATGCTTTTTGGGTGCTGTAGATTAATTATTTTTGAGCTCCAAAGTTGCTATGTTGCTGTAATTTGCAGTTTTCGCTCAAATCTTGTTTCGGGCATAACTTTTAGCCCGTAACTCCGATTTCAGTGAATCTTATATCAAACTTGGGTGATTTTCTGTGTAGATTAATAATATCAGCTTGTTATCTTGTTTTGAGGTGTTTTGCTTGAGTGATGTTTTACGTGCTCCATGTGCATCCCTAGTGCATCCATCATGCATTCATGTTTTTCGAGTGCGCATTGCATCGTGTTGATTGGTGCTTGGTGTGTTTTTTGTGTTTAGAGCCGGAAGCTGAGACCGGGTACGAAGTTGAGCACGAGTTTTCCAACGAGGTTGAGCACGAGGACCCTTCTTACGATTCGAACGAATTCTCTTCAGGCAAGATGACCGAACCCCGATAACATTACTATCTTTGCCTATTGCTAGTAGTCTCGATCTATAGTTTTGCCTCGATGCCCATGTTCTTCTTGTCAGCCTCCTACTTGTAACCAATTGCCATGTTTAACCACCCTACCTATGCAAACCGTTGCTTGGCTAAGTACGCTTCGCTCAGCCCTTCTTATAGCGTTGCTAGTTGCAGGTGAAGTGAAGATGCTTGCTCCATGTTGAAGTTTGGTTGGGTTATATCACACTATCTAAATGCTTAAAATGAAATCATCTATATATTGGCAAGGGTGGAAGGCTAAGCCTTTTGCTTGGTGATTTGTTCCACTCATGCCATTAGGATCCGTATAAGCCGGTTTTATGTTCCTTGATTATGCGTTCCTAACACGGTTGGGGTGTATGGGACCCCCTCGATAAACCGCTAAGTGCTAAGTCTTTTCCAGCAAGTCCCAACCTTGGTACTATTTGCATAAACAACTTAAAACCTTCCGAGGGAGTAATTAACCCGAGGCTTAATTAATTCAACCCCCTGGGCCAGTGCTCGACTTGAGTGTTGGTCCAAACTAGAGCCACTTGCGGATACCACCCGGTTCGCTGGGATCTTCGGTATCTGTACGTACTGCTCATCCGGACGTGTCCTGAGACCTAGATACGCGCGGCTACTATCAGGGTGTCGACACGCCGGGAGGATTTGCTGGATTAGCCTTACCTTAGCTCGGTATATCTTGAGCACGGGATTCCGAGGATACTCGGGTCTTCCCACTTTGGAGTTGTGACTCCGCGGATCGTGGGCTTGTAATGGGTCAAGTTGGAACACCCCTGCAGGGTTTTGAACTTTCGAAAGCCGTGCCCACGGTTATGTGGCAGATGGGAGCTTGTTAATTCCGGTTGTAGATAACTTGACACAATGATACTAATACACTACCAGCGTGTGTTCCGTGACTGTCAATTTCCGAATAGGGATTCGGAAGTTGAACACGGAGGGGTTATGTTTGTGAGCTTGTAGCTAGGATCACTTCGTGATCACTTCTCGCCGTTGCCTTCTCTTCTCGCTCTCACTTGCGTAAGCTAGATGCTAGTTGCTGCTGCAGACTTGTTCTTTTCTTCAGCCTTTTCCCTCACCTAAAGGCTTAAATAGTTCTGTTACCCGGGAACGGGATTGCTGAGTCCTCTGTGGCTCACAGTTACTTCACACACCAGATGCAGGTCCAGCTGAGAGCTATCCAGGTGAAGGCACCGAGCTGGATTGGGAGTACGACGAGGAGCGTAGTCGTTACTATGTGCGCTACCCGGACGATCAGTAGTGGAGTCTCTTACTAGGATTCGATCTGCCTGTGGTTTATTTATCTGAGTTTGGTACTTTGACATTTGGCTTTTGCCCTTAGAGGGTTGTAGTGATCTTAATGTATGATGTTTGAGACTTGTACTGTATTTCTGTGACGTGGCGATTGTAAGCCAACTATTTTCAGTTTACTATCCCCCTTTTACATGAGTTGTGCAAAGATACCAAACTTGAGATCATTCTAGGATGGACTTATGCCTTTAAGTCGTGCCTCGACACGTAGGAGGTATAACTCCATCCTGGGCATTACACCACTAGGCCCAGCCTACTCCCCCCTAGCTCCGGTGCCGTTGGATCGTGATCCGATGGCTCCGAAATGGCCTAAAACTACCCCAAACCCTAATCCTAGGCCCCCTGCCTATTTAAGGAGCCCCCCTTGCCATTTTAGGCCCCCTAACCCTATCCCCTACCTCCAGCCGCCGTCCTGCCTTGTTTTCCGCTCCCCTCCACCCCTGCCTCGCAACTTGTCGCCGCCAGCCGCTGAAACAGCCGCTCCGGCCACCTCCCGCGCGCCACTTGGTGACTTCCCGTTGGTCGCGCCGCTGCCACATCAGCGCCAGGCCGCCCCGCAGCCAACCCCATCGCGCCAGCTGGCCTCTCCGCCGCCAGCCAGTCCCGCTCCTCCCCGCGGCCCGCCAGGCCCGGCCACGGCCCGCCCAAGCCGCCACCGGGCCCGTAACCGCTCGCTGTCGCCCGCTCGTTCGCGCATGTTCCGGATCGAGGGAAGGAGTCCCTCGACCCCGAGCGCTCTGCCCGCCGCCGATCCGCTCGGCCTCACCGCCGGCGAGTCACCGAGGAGCCCCTCCGCTCCCTCTTCGCTCCGCCCCGCGCCGGTTGCGCGCCGCCGCTCGCCGGCGTCCGAGCCCCGTGCCGCCGCCCGTCCTCTCCTCTGCGTGGCCTCCGCCAGCCTCGGCCTTCCCCGCCGCCTGGCTCCCTCCGGCTCGTCGGATCCCATCGACGCCGGCCGGATCCGTCGCCTCGATCCCATCTCCTCTGCGTTGACTCTTCGTGAGACTGACCCATGGGCCCGCGTCGTCTGCAGCCGCCGGACGTGTCCAGCTGGCACGGACACGTCCACCCCTCTCTCTCTGTGTCACCGACAAGTGGGACCCGCGTCCAGCCGCACCGACGGACATGTCCGATCTGACATGGACATGTCCGCCCCGAGAGGTCTACTTTTTCTTCTAAGTCATTTTCCTGTCAGTATTTTTGTTGCATGTTTGCATGGCTGTAAATATTTGTGTGTATGTCCAAATTGAGTGTATGATATGTCAAAATGATCGTGGTGATATGATCTTCACTTTGTTCCATTGTGGCATGCTTGTTTGAGTTCATCTAGATGCCCTAATCTCTGTTGCAAGAGTGCTACTTGTTATAAACTGCTGTTACTTGTTAATTTGATGCCATGTTTGAGATATGATAACTTTTTGCATGTTTATCCAAATGGAGCATATGATATGTCAAAATGTTCGTTGTGAAGTGCTCTACATGATGGTTGCTGTAGCATTCATGTTAGGTGCCATATTGCCATGTTAATCTCTGTTGCAAAAGTGCATTTAGCTGTTAAGTGCTGAAACTTGTTATGAGATGCTGATTTCACTTGCTCATTGCTATTGATGTGTTTGTCCTCATGCCACATGTCTAGATGTTTTAGAAGCACAATCATATGGTCTTTGCTGTGGTGCAATTCACTTTCCATGATATGCCTTGATGTGACTTAAACAAGCTTGTAAACATGCCATGTCGTTATTGTTGTTTTATACTTAGTGAAAAATCTGCTAAGTCTGGAATCTATTATAACCTGATGCTATGTTTGCTTGATGCCCTAATCAAATCCATGCTTGTTTTGGAGTGGCCAATGATCATGTCTTGTTGTCCATGTTATTGTCTATCCATTCATGCCCTTACTTGCTCATATGACCTGTTGTAGCTTATTTATTTCTTCCTCTCAAGTTGCTATAAATTATACCTGTCAGGATTTTATCAGCATGTTAAATTTGGTGGAGCTTGTTGTTATTGATCCATGCCTCCTATGGAGATGCTCCAATGGAGTTGTTTGCTGTAGGATATGTCTACTACATATCCATGCTCTTTATATACTTAGTGGAGTTGATATGCTTGTTGTTTTGTGCCTCCAAAGGCAGCATCGTGATGATGTTTTTGCCTTCCCAGATTTTGACTAAGTTTGGATAATTTTATTGCAACTTGCCATGCTTGTTTAATTATGTTCCAGCAAGCTTTTAGGTGTGTTCTAAGTTCACGCTTGTTAAGTAACATGTCTACTTCACATCCATGCTTCTTGTTAACATGTTTGGGTGTTGTAGCATATATTTACCTTGCTCCAAAGTTGCTATGTGGCTGTTAACTTCAGCTTGTTGTTATATCTTGTATCGTGTGTATGTGTTGAACCGTTGCTCCGTTTTGAGTGTGTCCTATATGAAACTTGTGTGATGTTGCATGTAGAATCATAATATCATGTTGTTTTCATGTTTGGAGTGTGTTTGCTTGATGTTTGGGTGCATCTTGCACCGTTGACATGCTTGTCTTGTTTTGCTCATATCTTCTAGACCGTAGCTCTGAATTAAACAAACTTTATATGAAACTTGACTAGAATTTCGTGTAGATCATCATGGTGCATGTTAACCTGCTGTTTAACAACTTAAACTTAAAGTTTGTTCAGATCTGGACTAATTTCAAATTATGTCTATGAGGACTTACTGGATTTGTTATATGTTGATTCCGGCCTCATTTAAACTTGCTGACTTGTGTTGTTCTTGTGTGCTTCATCCCTTGCCATGTCTTGCATCATATATAGACTTGTCTTGCATCATACTTGATTGAGCATATTGTCATGTTCTTGTGTTGTGTGTTTACCGTGTTGCTTGCTTCTTCTCGTTAGTGCTTTTCCGTTGCGATCGTGAGGATTCTTTCTTCTACCTGTGGTTCATCTTCAAGGCTTCTTCTTCGTCTTCTTCATGGATCCGTTCTTCTTCCTTGCGGGATCTCAGGCAAGATGACCATTGTTGGAAATATGCCCTAGAGGCAATAATAAAAGGATTATTATTATATTTCCTTGTTCATGATAATTGTCTATTATTCATGCTTGAATTGTATTGTACGGAAACGGCGATACATGTGTGAATACATAGACCACAATGTGTCCCTGGTAAGCCTCTAGTTACTAGCTCGTTGATCAACAGATGGTCACGGTTTCCTGACCATGGACATAGGATGTCATTGATAACGGGATCACATCATTAGGAGAATGATGTGATAGACAAGACCCAATCCTGAGCCTAGCACGAGATCGTTTAGTTCGTAATGCTTAAGCTTTTCCAGTGTCAAGTATTTATTCCTTAGACCATGAGGTTGTGCAACTCCCGGATACCGTAGGAATACTTTGGGTGTGCCAAACGTCACAACGTAACTGGGTGACTATAAAGGTACGCAACGGGTATCTCCGAAAGTGTCTGTTGAGTTGGTACGAACCGAGACTGGGATATTGTCACTCCGTATGACGGAGAGGTATCTCTGGGCCCTCTCGGTAAGACATCATCATAATGAGCTCAAAGTGACTAAGGTGTTAGTCACGAGATGATGGATTACGGAACGAGTAAAGAGACTTGCCATGACGGGATTGAACAAGGTATCGGGCATACCGACGATCGAATCTCGGGCAAGTACCGTACCGATAGACAAAGGGAATAACATACGGGATTGAGTGAATCCTTGACACAGTGGTTCATCCGATGATATCATCGACGAACACGTGGGAACCAACATGGGTATCCAGATCCCGTTGTTGGTTATTGACCGGAGAGTCGTCTCGGTCATGTCTGCGTGTCTCCCGAACCCATAGGGTCTAATCACTTAAGGTTCGGTGACGCTAGGGTTGAAGAGATACATGCACATGGAAACCCGAATGTTGTTAGGTGTCTCGGATGAGATCTCGGACGTCACGAGGAGTTCCGGAATGGTCCGGAGGTAAATAATGATATACAGGAAGTCCAGTTTCGGCCATCGGGTGAATTCCGGGGGTCACCGGGAGTGTGCCGGGACCACCGGAGGGGTCCCGGGGGTCCATCGGATGGGGCCACCCATCCCGATGGGTCTCGTAGGCCGCAAGGGGAAGGGAGCCAGCCCCTGGTGGGCTGGCGCACCCACATGGGCCCCTCCTCCATGCCTAGGGTTGAAACCCTAGGGGGAGGGGGCGCCCCCTATGCCTTGGGGGGCAAGTCTCCCCCCTCTGGCCGCCGCCCCCCTAGGAGATTGCATCTCCTAGGGCCGGCGCCCCCTTGCCCCTATATATAGTGGGGGGGGAGAGGGCAGCCGCACCCAAGCCTCTGGCGCCTCTCCCCCCTCCCGTCATACCTCCAACTCCTCCCGCAGGGCACGGGCGAAGCCCTGCAGTTTTTCCTGTTGCATCCACCACCACGCCGTCGTGCTGCTGGATCTCCGTCAACCTCTCCTTCCCCCTTGCTGGATCAAGAAGGAGGAGACGTCGCTATACCGTACGTGTGTTGAACGCGGAGGTGTCGTCCGTTCGGCGTTGGGATCATCGGTGACGAGGATCACGAAGAGTACGACTACTTCATCCACGTTCCTTCGAACGCTTCCGCACGCGATCTACAAAGGGTATGTAGATGCACTCCTTTATGCTCGTTGCTAGATGACTCCTTAGATTGATCTTGGTGAAAGCATAGAAATTTTTTGAATTCTGCTACGTTCCCCAACAGTGGCATCTAAGCTAGGTCTTTGCGTAGCATCTTGCACGAGTAGAACACAAACAAGTTGTGGGCGTTGATTTTGCTCAATTTTCTTACCGTTACTAGTCCAATCTTGATTCGGCGGCATCGTAGGATGAAGCGGCCCGGACCGACCTTACACGTACACTTACGTGAGACTGGTTCCACCGACAGACATGCACTAGTTGCATAAGGTGGCTGGCGGGTGTTTGTCTCTCCCACTTTAGTCGGATCGGATTCGATAAACAGGGTCCTTATGAAGGGTAAATAGAAATTGACAAATCACGTTGTGGTTTTGGCGTAGGTAAGAAACGTTCTTGCTAGAAAACCTATAGAAGCCACGTAAAAACTTGCAACAACAATTAGAGGTCGTCTAACTTGTTCTTGCAGCATGTTCTATGTGATGTGGTATGGCCAAGAAGATGTGATGAATGATACATGTGATGTATGAGATTGATCATGTTCTTGTAATAGGAAATCACGACTTGCATGTCGATGAAAATGACAACCGGCAGGAGCCATAGGAGTTGTCTTAATTATTGTATGACCTGCGTGTCACTGAATAACGCCATGTAATTACTTTACTTTATTGCTAAACGTTAGCCATAGTAGTAGAAGTAATAGTTGGCGTGACGACTTCATGAAGACACGATGATGGAGATCATGGTGTCGAGCCGGTGACAAAGATGATCATGGTGCCCCGAAGATGAAGATCGAAGGAGCAAGATGATATTGGCCATATCATGTCACTTTATTTGATTGCATGTGATGTTTATCATGTTTATGCATCTTGTTTACTTAGAACGACGGTAGTAAATAAGATGATCTCTCACTAAAAATTTCAAGAATTGTGTTCCCCCTAACTATGCACCGTCGCTAAGGATCGTTGTTCCGAAGCACCACGTGATGATCGGGTGTGATAGGCTCTAACGTTCGCATACGGCGGGTGTAAGCCAGATTTACACACGCAATACACTTAGGGTTCACTTGACAAGCCTAGCATGTACAGACATGGCCTCGGAACACGGAAGATCGAAAGGTCGAACATGAGTAGTATAGAAGATACGATCGACATGAAGATGTTCACCGTTAATGACTAGTCCGTCTCACGTGATGATCGGACACGGGCTAGTCGATTCGGATCATGTATCACTTAGATGACTAGAGAGATGTCAATCTGAGTGGGAGTTCATTAAAATTTAATTAGATGAACTTAATTGTCATGAACTTAGTCTAAAATCTTTACAATATGTCTTGTAGATCAAATGGCCCACGCTCAAGTTGCTCTCAACTTCAACACATTCCTAGAGAAAACCAAGCTGAAAGACGATGGTAGCAACTATACGGATTGGGTCCGTAACCTGAGGATTATCCTCATAGCTGCCAAGAGATCATATGTCCTTGAAGCACCGCTAGGTGATGCACCCGTTCTCCCAGCGACCCAAGACGTTATGAACGCCTGGCAGTCGCGTTGTGATGATTACTCCCTGGTTTAGTGCGGCATGCTTTACAGCTTAGAGTCGGGGCTCCAAAAGCGTTTTGAGCACCACAGAGCATATGAGATGTTCCAAGAGCTGAAAATGGTTTGCCAAGCTCATGCCCGAGTCGAGAGATATGACGTCTCCGACGCATTCTACAGTTGTAAGATGGAGGAGAATAGTTCTGTCAGCGAGCACATACTCAAGTTGTCTGGGTTGCACAACCGCTTGTCTCAGTTGGGAATGAATCTCCCAGACGAAGGGGTCGTTGACAGAATCCTTCAGTCGCTCCCACCTAGCTACAAGAGCTTCGTGTTGAACTTCAATATGCAAGGGATGGAGAGGTCCATTCCCAAGGTGTATTCAATGCTGAAATCAGCGGAGGTGGATATCAAGAAAGAACATCAAGTGTTGATGGTCAATAAAACCACTAAGTTCAAGAAAGGCAAGGGAAAGAAGAACTTCAAGAAGGACGGGAAAGGAGTTGTCGCGCCCGGTAAGCCAGTTGCCGGGAAGAAGCCAAAGAATGGACCCAAGCCTGAAACTGAATGCTTTCATTGCAAGGGAACGGGTCACTGGAAGCTGAACTGCCCCAAATACTTAGCACATAAGAAGGCCGGCAACGTCAAAGGTATATATGATATACACGTTATTGATGTGTACCTTACCAGCGCTCGTAGTAGCTCCTGGGTATTTGATACCGGTGCAGTTGCTCACATTTGTAACTCAAAGCAGGAGCTGCGGAATAAGCGGAGACTGGCGAAGGACGAGGTGACGATGCGTGTCGGGAATGGTTCCAAGGTCGATGTGATCGTCGTCGGCACGCTACCTCTACATCTACCCTCGGGATTAGTTTTAAACCTCAATAATTGTTATTTAGTACCAGCTTTGAGCATGAACATTGTATCTAGATCTCGTTTGATGCGAGATGGCTACTCATTTAAATCTGAGAATGATGGTTGTTGTATTTATATGAGAGATATGTTTTATGGTCATGCCCCGCTGGTCAATGGTTTATTTTTGATGAATCTTGAACGTGATGATACACATATTCATAGTGTGGATGCCAAAAGATGTAAAGTTGATAATGATAGTCCCACATACTTGTGGCATTGCCGCCTTGGTCATATTGGTGTCAAGCGTATGAAGAAGCTCCATGCAGATGGACTTCTAGAGTCTCTTGATTATGAATCATTTGACACATGCGAACCATGCCTTTTGGGCAAGATGACCAAGACTCCGTTCTCCGGAACAATGGAGTGAGCAAACAACTTATTGGAAATCATACATACCGATGTGTGCGGTCCAATGAGTGTTGAAGCTCGCGGAGGCTATCGTTATGTTCTCACCCTCACAGATGACTTGAGTAGATATGGGTATGTCTACTTGATGAAGCACAAGTCTGAGACCTTTGAAAAGTTCAAGGAATTTCAGAATGAGGTTGAGAATCAACGTGACAGAAAAATAAAGTTCTTACGATCAGATCGTGGGGGTGAATATTTGAGTCATGAATTTGGCACGCACCTAAGGAACTGTGGAATTGTTTCACAATTGACACCGCCAGGAACACCTCAACGTAATGGTGTGTCCGAACGTCGAAACCGTACTCTGTTAGACATGGTGCGATCTATGATGTCTCTCATCGACTTACCGCTATCTTTTTGGGGATTTGCTTTAGAGACTGCCGCATTCACTTTAAATAGGGCTCCGTCGAAATCCGTTGAGACGACACCGTATGAACTTTGGTTTGGCAAGAAACCTAAGTTGTCATTTCTGAAAGTTTGGGGTTGCGATGCTTATGTCAAGAAACTTCAACCTGAAAAGCTCGAACCCAAATCGAAAAAATGCGTCTTCATAGGATACCCAAAGTAAACGATTGGGTACACCTTCTACCACAGATCCGAAGGCAAAGTCTTTGTTGCCCAGAATGGATACTTTCTGGAGAAAGAGTTTCTCTCGAAAGAAGTGAGTGGGAGGAAAGTAGAACTTGATGAGGTGACAGTCACCCCTCCCGAACCGGAAAGTAGCGCAGCGCAGGAAATTGTTCCTGAGATGCCTGCACCGACAAGAGAGGAAGTTAATGATGATGATCATGAAGAAACAGATCAAGTTACTACTGAACTTCGAAGGTCCACAAGGACACGTTCCGCACCAGAGTGGTACGGCAACCCTGTCATGGAAATCATGTTATTAGACAACAGTGAACCTTCGAACTATGAAGAAGCAATGGCGGGCCCTGATTCCAATAAATGGCTTGGAGCCATGAAATCCGAGATAGAATCCATGTATGAAAACAAAGTATGGACTTTGGTGGACTTGCCCAATTGATAGGCACGCCATAGAAAATAAATGGATATTTAAGAAGAAGACAGACGCGGATGGTAATGTGACCATCTATAAGGCTCGGCTTGTCGCTAAGGGTTATCGACAAGTTCAAGGGATTGACTACGACGAGACTTTCTCTCCCGTAGCGATGCTAAAGTCAGTCCGAATCATGTTAGCAATTGCCTCATTCTATGATTATGAGATATGGCAAATGGACGTCAAAACGGCATTCCTCAATGGCTTCCTCAAGGAAGAGCTGTATATGATGCAGCCGGAAGGTTTTGTCGATCCAGAGAATGCTAACAAAGTATGCAAGCTCCAGCGCTCGATCTACGGGCTGGTGCAAGCATCCCGGAGTTGGAATATTTGCTTTAATGATGTGATCAAAGCGTTTGGCTTTATACAGACTTGGGGAGAAGCCTGTATTTACAAGAAAGTGAGTGGGAGCTCTGTAGCATTTCTCATATTATATGTGGATGACATACTACTCATGGGAAATGATATAGAATTCTTGAAGAGCATAAATGCCTATTTGAATAAGAGTTTTTCAATGAAGGACCTTGGAGAAGCTGCTTACATATTAGGCATCAAAATATATAGAGATAGATCAAGTCGCCTCATTGGTCTTTCACAAAGCACATACCTTGACAAGATATTGAAGAAATTCAATATGGATCAGTCCAAGAAGGGGTTCTTGCCTGTTTTGCAAGGTATGAGATTGAGCAAGGCTCAGTCCCCGACCACGACAGAAGATAGAGAAAAGATGAGTGTCATTCCCTATGCCTCGGCCATAGGTTCTATCATGTATGCCATGCTGTGTACCAGACCTGATGTGAACCTTGCCATAAGTTTGGTAGGGAGGTACCAAAGTGATCCCAGTATGGAACACTGGACAACGGTCAAGAACATCCTAAAGTACCTGAAGAGGACTAAGGATATGTTTCTCCTTTATGGAGGTGACGAAGAGCTCGTCGTAAAGGGTTACGTCGATGCTAGCTTCGACACAGATCTGGATGACTCCAAGTCACAAACCGGATACGTGTATATTTTGAATGGTGGAGCATTCAGCTGGTGCAGTTGCAAGCAGAGCGTTGTGGCGCATTCTACATGTGAAGCGGAGTACATAGCTGCTTGCGAAGCAGCGCAAGAAGGAGTCTGGATGAAGGAGTTCATCACCGACCTAGGAGTCATTCCAAGCGCGTCAAGCCCGATGACTCTCTTCTCTGACAACACTGGAGCTATTGCCATTACCAAGGAGCCCAGGTTTCACAAGAAGACCAAGCACATCAAGCGCCGTTTCAACTCCATCCGGAATTATGTTCAAGATGGAGACATAGATATTTGTAAAGTGCATACGGATCTGAATGTTTCAGACCCGTTGACTAAACCTCTTCCACGGGCAAAACATGATCAACACCAGAACTCTATGGGTGTTCGATTCATCACAATGTAACTAGATTATTGACTCTAGTGCAAGTGGGAGACTGTTGGAAATATGCCCTAGAGGCAATAATAAAAGGATTATTATTATATTTCCTTGTTCATGATAATTGTCTGTTATTCATGCTTGAATTGTATTGTACGGAAACGGCGATACTTGTGTGAATACATAGACCACAACGTGTCCCTGGTAAGCCTCTAGTTACTAGCTTGTTGATCAACAGATGGTCACGGTTTCCTAACCATGGACATAGGATGTCATTGATAACGGGATCACATCATTAGGAGAATGATGTGATGGACAAGACCCAATCCTGAGCCTAGCACGAGATCGTTTAGTTCGTAATGCTTAAGCTTTTCCAATGTCAAGTATTTATTCCTTAGACCATGAGGTTGTGCAACTCCCGGATACTGTAGGAATACTTTGGGTGTGCCAAACGTCACAACGTAACTGGGTGACTATAAAGGTACGCAACGGGTATCTCCGAAAGTGTCTGTTGAGTTGGTACGAACCGAGACTGGGATATTGTCACTCCGTATGACGGAGAGGTATCTCTGGGCCCTCTCGGTAAGACATCATCATAATGAGCTCAAAGTGACGAAGGAGTTAGTCACGGGATGATGGATTACGGAACGAGTAAAGAGACTTGCCATGACGAGATTGAACAAGGTATCGGGCATACCGACGATCGAATCTCGGGCAAGTACCGTACCGATAGACAAAGGGAATAACATACGGGATTGAGTGAATCCTTGACACAGTGGTTCATCCGATGATATCATCGAGGAACATGTGGGAACCAACATGGGTATCCAGATCCCGCTGTTGGTTATTGACCCGAGAGTCGTCTCGGTCATGTCTGCGTGTCTCCCGAACCCGTAGGGTCTACACACTTAAGGTTCGGTGACGCTAGGGTTGAAGAGATACATGCACATGGAAACCCAAATGTTGTTCGGAGTCACGGATGAGATCCCGGACGTCACGAGGAGTTCCGGAATGGTCCGGAGGTAAAGAATGATATACAGGAAGTCCAGTTTCGGCCATCGGGTGAATTTCGGGGGTCACCGGGAGTGTCCCGGGACCACCGGAGGGGTCCCGGGGGTCCACCGGGTGGGGCCACCCATCCCGGTTGGTCCCATAGGCCGCAAGGGGAAGGGGGCCAGCCCCTGGTGGGCTGGCGCACCCACATGGGCCCCCCTCCATGCGCCTAGGGTTGAAACCCTAGGGGGAGGGGGCGCCCCCTATGCCTTGGGGGGCAAGTCTCCCCCTCTGACCGCCGCCCCCCTAGGAGATTGCATCTCCTAGGGCCGGCGCCCCCTGGCCCCTATATATAGTGGGGGGGAGAGGGCCGCCGCACCTAAGCCTCTGGCGCCTCCCCCCCCTCCCGTCACACCTCCAACTCCTCCCGCAGGGCACCGGCGAAGCCCTGCAGTTTTTCCTGTTGCATCCACCACCACGCTGTCGTGCTGCTGGATCTCCGTCAACCTCTCCTTCCGCCTTGTTGGATCAATAAGGAGGAGACGTCGATGTACCGTACGTGTGTTGAACGCGGAGGTGCCGTCCGTTCGGCGCTGGGATCATCGGTGGCGAGGATCACGAAGAGTACGACTACTTCATCCACATTCCTTCGAACGCTTCCGCACACGAGCTACAAAGGGTATGTAGATGCACTCCTTTATGCTCGTTGCTAGATGACTCCTTAGATTGATCTTGGTGAAAGCGTAGAAATTTTTTGAATTCTGCTACCTTGGATACCTTTACTATCATTGCCATGCTTAGTTGTCTCGATGCTATCGTTATATGTCGCGCTACCCATCATTATTGTCAGCCCCTCTCCTTGTTGCCATGAAACCTCTAACCTTTGAAACCTTCCTAGCAAAACCATTGTTTGGCTATGTTACCCGCTTGCTCAGCCCCTCTTATAGCATTGTTAGTTGCAGGTGAAGATGAAGATTGTTCCATGTTGGAACTTGATGCTTTGGAATATCACAATATGTCTATATATATTTTAACACACCTATATACTGGGCATGGGTGGAAGGCTTGGCCTTTTGCTCGGTGTTTTGTTCCACTCATTCTAACTTAGGAGCCGATAAACCGGCATTATGTTCCTTAATTTTGTGTTCCTTACACGGTTGGGTATATGGGGACCCCTTGACAGTCCGTCTTTGAATAAAACTTCTCCAGCAAGGCCCAACATTGGTTTTAATTTGCTCATAATAACAACTTAATTAATTAATTAATTGCATAGGGAGTTAGCGCTACCCGAGGATTCTTCTACATAGCAGGGGGGCCAGTGCTGATGGTGTTGGTCCCTAACGGGGGTCCTGCAGGGCCGCCTTGGGGAAACTCGAGGTATCTGGTTTTACCTGTAGCATCACCCATCCGGACGTGGCCTGAGACGAGATACACGCGGCTACTATCAGGGTGTCGGCACGCCGGGAGGTCTTGCTAGACTTGTTTTACCATTGTCGAAATGTCTTGTGCACCGGGATGCCGAGCCTGATCGGATTGTCCCTAAGATAAGGGGTGATAATATTATTAGTACTTCTGCTGATCGTGAGAGCTTGTGATGGGCTAAGTTGGGACACCCCTGCAGGGTTATGATCTTTCGAAAGCCGTGCCCGCGGTTATGTGGCAGATTGGAATTTGTTAATGTCCGGTTGTAGAAAACTTGACAGAGGATCCGAAGTAAAACACACAACTGTGTGAGTAACCGTGATGTCTCTTTTCACTTTGAGAAGAGAACACGGTGGGGTTATGTTTGACTCGTAGTTAGTTCAGGATCTTTAGCGATCACTACAAGCTGCGACCATTTGCGTAGATGCTCATCTTATTCTTGTACTCGTAAGCTAGCCACCATATATTTGCTTAGCCGCTGTTGCAACCTCACCACTTTACCTCTTCCTACCCATTAAGCTTTGCTAGTCTTGTTACCTATGGTTATGGGATTGCTGAGTCCTCGTGGCTCACAGTTACTACCACAACAGTTGCAGGTGCAGGTTTCCGATGTCTTGACGTGAGAGCGATGATCGTCGTGTTGGAGTTCTTTCTTCTTCTTCTTCTTCAGTCTTGGGCTAGGTTCCGGGTCGGCAGCCTGGGATAGCAGATGGATGTCGTTTTGCTTTTCATGTTTGCATCCGTAGTCGGATGTCTTGTATTGATGTTGTTGTATTCATGTGAATTGTATGTATTGTTGTATCCCCCATGTATGTATGTAATGGTACGATGTAATGATATTCATCTTGCTAAGCGCCCGAAATGCGGTTGTGCCCCAATCACGTAAGTGTCACGTGATCGGGATAGAATCGCATCTTGGGCATGACACGCCACTTCTTGAACCTGCGGTTGTAGAAGGAAGCAACTCCCTTAGCCTTGATCTTCTCCACCTCCTTGGCTGTGAAGGATGCGACGTTGCCCTTGTACACTTCTTCTCCAGAATCATACTACACACATGAATGACTTACGTTAATACGTTATAGGTTCATGGATACACTATGTCAAAGGAACTAAAATGAACAATCTAAATTTCAAGTAGGCTTACCTCATATTCTTCTTCATCACTTTCCTCTGGATCATACGGGTTGTACTGGGCCAACTTCCTCTTTCTACCCCCCAACCATCATCCTCCTGAACATACAATTACATCCATCACTAGTAAATACGGAAGCCAATTGAAAATTTAGATATGACATTCAAATAATACATCCCTTGATCATTGGTCATGCACACACATTGAAGAACAGAGCTAATATAACTACATATTGTGGACAAATTTATATACTAATGAATCAAATAACTTCTTAATCAATGGATTCCATTTGGGCATATGACACTCAAAACCCCAATGTGAGTAGCATTCAAAGAAAATCTAATAGGGACCCAATCTCCCAATCTAATAAGCATACATGTCTGTAGCATTAAAAAAACCAATCTGTGAGCATTAAAAACAAAGCTAATAAGCATACACCTGTGTAGCATTGAAGCACATATAATAAACAGATCTATCATTTTGCAACCAATTTATCGAACAAACCCTAGTACAAAACCCCCCATCACCCCGACCCATCCGTCAAACCAACTACTCTAACCATCTAAACTACCGTATGAATCCACAATCTAACTAGGGATCCCATCTAACTAATGTGACTAACTCTACAAGCTAATATCCTAAAGCAAAGCAAGTGCAAATACCTCCTGCTCCTCGCCGGGCTGCGCATGGGGGGTATCGGGATGGACTGCGCCGCTCGTCGCCGTCACCTTCCGCGCTGAGGCGGATCCCGCCACCTCCTTCTCCACATACGCAGCGGTTGCAAGTTTCCCCGCACCGCCGTGGACGCCGCTAACATCCGCGATCACCGCGCCCTGCTGCTTCACCACTTCTTCGTCCGCTGCGCCGACGTCGCCACGAGCTTTGTCCATCGGTTAGATGGAGGCCATGAAGGTGAGGAAGAGGATGCGGCGGGGGAGAGCGAGACGGTGCGGTGGAGGCAGTGGAGGAGAGCGAGACGACGTCGGTGGGGGAGAGGAAGACCATGCGGCAGGGAGGGGATTTGGGGGAAATGGTAGGGGCGATGGAGGTAGTTGCCCTTCTTTATATGATGGGACGTTTCGGGCATGTCCATGGACACGTGCTACCCCACGACCGCGCTCTTGCATGCGCCCACGTTTACGCGACCCCACTCGTCAGAGTTAACGGTCAAAGGCATTGACCCGACGGTAACGTCCGTTATAACCTGTTCTGAGGGTTTCGGGCATGGGAGTGGGAAAAAGTGAGCAAAAGTTAATAGAATGGGGATGAATGAGTAGAGCTAAGGAACCAAGGGCACAGAAATAAAAAATCCCATTTATTATTGCCTCTAGGCATATTTCCAACACTAGCATCCCAAGTTTTCACCCCTTCGGGCTTCCATAATATTTCTAACACCTCCTTCAATAGCTCAAGATATGTGTTGATATCATTTCCAGGTTGGACTAGTCGTTGAATTAGCATAACCATGTGTATGTACTTTTGTTTCATGCAGAACCAAGGCGGGAGGTTGTACATCCATACAAATGCTGGCCATGTACTATGTGTGCTACTCTGGTTGCCAAATGGATTTAGTCCATCACTACTAACACCCAACCTGGGTTTTCTTGGTTCTTCTGCGAATTTTGGTTCTAAATTGTTCAATGCTTTCCACTGACAATCATCTGTAATATGTCCCAGGATGCCATCACTTTTAGACTTTCTAGTGTTGTGCCAAGTCATGTTCTTTGCTTCCTTTGGGCCAGCGAAATAATGCTGCAAGCGAGGAATCAACGGAAAGTACCATTACAATTCTATATATCCCTGGTGTTCGGGTAATGCTCACGTCGGTGTTATGCTAGCTTTAAAATGGATGAACCGACAAAATATAGTGCTAGTGTAACTTACTCGGAGATGCTATAGCTATTATGGTTAGTGTTGGCGTAGGGCACTTTGGCTACGGCCAACACTAAGTTAGGCCAGGTCAGAACGTTGGGACCCTCATACAGGTGGCGTTCTCTAAAATTCCTACGCCAACAATACTGCAATAACTATGGCGTACGAAATAGCCTGATGCTACTACAGTTTGAAAAAATAGTGTCGGTGTTGATGAAACTAGCGCGCCACCAACGAAAGTTGTGGTAGCACTTTTTCCACTAGTGTCATTTCAGAAATTCCGATTGGTTCATCTTGGTGATTTCGAAATGAAGCGACTTCATCACAGAAACTTGGGTGGACGACACGAGCTGGGGTTGGAAATGGAGCCATGGATGGCACCATGAGATCGAAACGAGGCCATGGTCGGGCGGCTCAACTTGGGTGGACGGCGCGAGCTGGGGGTCGCCGCCACTTGGCTGATTCAAGTAGGCGATTTTGATTTTGATTTGGATTGGATTTTCCAGAAGAAAAGGAGGATTGCTAGTGATTTGGTCAGGATTTGGAGAAGATTGGGAGGAAGAAGATGTGTACATGAGAAAGATGCTCGAGAGTAATGGGTGTCACCCGTATTCAGTATGGTGCGTCCCACAGCTGCCGCTGCCGAGTCGGTGTTGTCCTCCAACATTGGCATGTCTCGGCTCGAGACGGACGCAAGTCGCCATAGCCATGGTGGGGGAGTGGCTAGAGGCGCTGCTCGGTGGTGCTTCAAGCTAGAAAGATCAGAGGCATCTGGATTTGATTTTCGGATTGGCGAGGAGAGATTTGAGAGAAGATTTAGTGCAGAGAAAGGAAAGATTTGGAGAGAAACGACATGCAGAGAAAAAAGTTGTACGCGGTGGGAATTTTTGGGTCCTTCAAGCTAGGAAGATCAGAGGCATCTGGATTTGATTTTCGGATTGGCGAGGAGAGATTTGAGAGAAGATTTAGTGCAGAGAAAGGAAAGATTTGGAGAGAAACGACATGCAGAGAAAAAAGTTGTACGCGGTGGGGATTTTTGGGTCCTCTCTGTGTGCGCGATGCATACTTGGTATGGGTGTCTGATGTGTGTCATTTGATTTTTCTAGAGATTAATTCATAGCATGTACCTCCTTATTATTTTGGATTAGATGAAGCAATTGTTTTCAGTCCGACTGAGGCATCCCGTACATCGACAACGCTTTCGCTTGTCTCATTGAAATTCCACCACTAATGGCTCCAACGCATGAGCTTTCGAGTGGGTGAAGGACGCCACATTGATAGCTACGCTATCGTCAGATGTACTATGCAGCTGGCCGATGTCAACAATATGTGCAAAACTGTGTTGTCTGTCGCACGCTACCTTAAATAAACAAACATGACACAGGGTCGCGAGGTCAGCCGTCGGCTGCTATAAGGCAGATACAAGTCTCATGTCGTCAAGGTACCCCCCGCATCTTCTTTTTAAGTTTGTGGAATACCGATAAGGTACCTCCACCTTGATTCCCATTGCTCGGAGGTGCGTAGTCCTGAAGTCGACTTATTACCTTATAACTCAACATTGTGCCTCCGCGGGATGAAACCGACATAATGATAAATTCACAAGGAGGCAAAAAGAAAAAAAAAGAAAAACGAAAGAGAAACTTTGTCACTGCCCTTGGAGGAATAAGTCTTGCCTATGTAGTTTACCTTCTTCTTTCCCAAGAAAGGGAAAGTGACCGTGCCGGACTGCGAAAGTAAACAACATACGCACCGGAACTCCCAAAGCGAAAGCCTCTCTCACCGGCGACGACACGCACCAGCACCGATGGCCCGCTACGACCGAGCGATCACCGTCTTCTCCCCCGACGGCCACCTCTTCCAGGTTGAGTACGCCCTCGAGGCCGTCCGCAAGGGCAACGCCGCCGTCGGCGTCCGAGGCGTCGACACTGTCGTCCTCGGTGTCGAGAAGAAGTCCACCCCCAAGCTCCAGGACTCCAGGTAGGCGACCTAAAACCCGCCCGTTCCTCCCTCCACCCGCGTGCGCCGCGGGATCGACCGGATCTCGTGGTTTTCTAACCGGA
>LR738715.1:340409780-340421651 GCA_902687465.1 Secale cereale
GAATTTCACAGGTCCGTGCGCAAGATCGCGAGCCTAGACACCCACATCGCGCTGGCCTGCGCGGGTCTGAAGGCGGACGCGCGCGTGCTCATCAACCGGGCGCGCGTCGAGTGTCAGAGCCACCGCCTCACCGTCGAGGACCCCGTCACTGTCGAGTACATCACGCGCTACATCGCCGGCCTGCAGCAGAAGTACACGCAGAGCGGAGGGGTGCGCCCGTTCGGGCTCTCCACGCTCATAGTTGGCTTCGACCCCTATACTGAGAAGCCCGCGCTGTACCAGACCGACCCCTCCGGCACCTTCTCCGCCTGGAAGGCCAACGCCACCGGCCGCAACTCCAACTCCATGCGCGAGTTCCTTGAGAAGAATTACAAGGAGACGTCCGGCAAGGAGACCATCAAGCTTACCATCCGAGCCCTCCTTGAGGTATACTACCTCACAACATATTATCATATCCGACCAGGAGCTAGAATCATACTGCCATTTTATTGTATTTTTGTTAAATGTACGAGAAGCAGAATACCAATAATTGTGTTAATCCAAAAAAATGGTAATGGCTCATCTGAGGACAGATGCTCTAAGAGATGCCAAATGGACTATGGAGAGTAATTAGCATAAGAGAAGGACACACTTTCAAAAAAGAACTAACGCTTTGTTTGGATGTTGATATTCAGGGCCATGGCATTGAATTGGCCCCAATATCAAACCTCCTTGACTTTGATATTGACATTGAACATGAATTCTGTTGTTTGGATGTGCACAGAATTGCCATTTGGAATTCGACTGAGAGGCTCAATTCTGAAGCTTGTTTGGATGGTCATTCTCTACATTGGAATTGTCCATTTTGTCTAATGATGAAAAATGAACTTTGATGTAATGTTTGAAACTAAATTATATGCAAAATGTATTTATTTTTAATGATAATATATAAAGAATACAATGGCAGCAATTATAAAGTAGATGCACTTATCCAAAAACAACAATTATACAACAACATAACTTATACATCAGCACTTATTCTATAGCAGCAGCAGCAGTAGCAGCACTTATACAGCAGCAGCAGCAGCACTTATACAGCAGCACTTGTACATCAGCACTTATACAGCAACAGCAACACATACATCAGCAGCACTTACAAATCAGCAGCACATATAAATTGGCAGCACTTAGCCAACAACATCACATAACATAGGAAATTCAAGTACATGTGTTTTTGGAAATGAAGCACACAGTACAAGTGTTTTCCATCATTACAATAACATAGTAATTAGTCCAGCAAGTTCATAGCTATTACTTGAAACAAAGAAACGACACATAAGCACTTGAAACTAATCAAATGTTGTTCTTCTCGTTGAGCATCAACAACCATTCCTTCCTAAACTCCATAGGTAACTCCATAAGCGCTTGGAATAAGCGTTCACTAAGGATGAGTTTACCATATGCTCGCAACATGTCTGAACGAGCCAAGTCTGGGATCTTTTCAAGGGCAGCAAGGATTTCAAGAGGAGTAACCTTGGGCAGTTCTAGTGGCTCAAGTGATTTCAAAGCATCTTGGAAAGAACCCTTCATGTCTCCAAGCATGCACAAGATAGCATCACCTGTTCGCTGCCTTTTTGGTGGCAATTCTGGAGAGGCTTCGATGACTACTTCGTCTAGTTCTATTGGTTGCGCTTCACTTTCAGCACCCGTCATTGCACCATCACCGGTTGCATGATCTTTGGAGTATATTGTGCAGATTGCCATTCTTCACTTCTTTGTTCTTGTAACAAGCTGCCTTCGGATTAGCCTGCACACACATACAAAGTAAATCACTTGCATGTATGTATGGCATAGAATAAATTAATTAAGCATCCTTTTTTACCTGGACATATTTGTTCCACACATCATCACTATCCATGAGTCTACCATAGTGCTTGTATGCATGTTATTGACCCAGTCCCAACCAAATCCACTCTGAGAAAGAATCTTGCTAATCGTACCATAGTGCTTGTCAAAAGTCTTCATCCTTGAACATATTTTGTCCTTTGTGACGTGCAGTCCACACTTATCACGTATTGCCTTTATAGCAGCAGTGTACACATGTGGATTCCATCCATTTTGGGCCTGATCACCTCTGTTGTGATGTTCAACAAAGATATCCAATAATACCTTGTCCATCTCATATGTCCATGTCAAGTAATCTCTACTGTACTTCTTTGTTTCTTCAACCATGGTGCTAAAAGAAAAAAAATTGAATAACAATTGACAAACAAAAGGAAACTTATATTGATTGCTTTCTCATGGTGATGATGTACACAATATCCAAAAGACACCATCCAATAGCTATGCACAAAAGAGAACATCCAGCTAATCCATCATCTAGCTAGCACAAAAGAGAACATCCAGCTAATTCAACATCTAGCTACCACAAAAGCAAAGAACACCATCTTGCTAATCCACATGTCGTACTACTGCTGTAAATTTGCATGCGCCACAACATATTCAGCAAACATGTCATTAGATAGCTGGTTCCTGAAGTTGGTCCATGCAGTAGTGACTTGAACACTTCTAATTGAGTTAGCATCATCAGCCTCAATTGGCTGGGAAGCTATTTCATTATCCACTTCATGCAACAATAAATCGTCCATCATATGTTGCCTATCCCTCGCAAAGTTGTGTAACACATAACAAGCATTAATGATTCGAATATGCAATAATGTTTTCTTAAGTAAGATTTTTTTTACTTTGTTATGCTTCTTATTGAAAACCCAATGGACACATGTTACCTGGTCCTTTATGTCAAAGAAACTTTGAGTGCGAAGAATACCCCACTTCTTCTTCCACAACCCAAAAGTTCTCTCTACAACATTTCGAGCACGAGAGTGGCGCAAGTTATATAGCTCTTTGGCATTTTGGGGTTGTTGCTGACTTGATGCCAACTCTTTCAAGTGATACCGAGTGGATCTGAATGGAGCTAGAAATCCAGGTCCATTCGTGTAACCAGCATCCGCCAAGTAATATCTTCCTATTGTTAAACAAGTGAGTTAGGTTGGTTGTAGCATGCGAAATTTAAGAGAACAAAAGGCCAAGAGAAAAAGCCATACCATGAGGTACAACAAATGCATCTTGGCGATTAGTTCTCATGGAGTCGCGTAGGACTCTAGAGTCCGAAGCGGAACCCTCCCAGCCAGGTAGGACATACATAAATTTCATGTTCCAGTCCACCACACCGAGCATGTTAGTAGTGATATATTGCTTTCTATTCCTGTACCTCCCTTGGGCAGCCACAGGAACGGAAACATCTACATGACATCCATCTAATGCTCCTAGTGCATCACCAAACCACTTCCATTTGTAGTCATCGGGAGGTTGAACATTAGCATCTGGAAGCTTAATGAACTCCCCATGCATAGATAGAATGGCTCTTAACACAGTGGAAAAGTGAGTACTTATAGTTCCAAAAGAACGCTTGTATGTGCCTCGAAGCAACCTCATCTTCAGACCGTGACCCACTACTAGCAAGAACATGGCAACCTTTTCTTCCACATCCACATACACACTAGCACGAAGACCACACACCTCACGCAACATGGTTCACAAATCATGAAAATTTCTTTTTGTTAAACATAGCTGATCATAGCATGCCACTTCTGAGCCATCATACATATCTTTCAACAAGTACTTCCTAAGTGTGTGTTTGTGCTCATCATCATTAAAACTACCTAATCCACGAGGTGCTCTCTGTGAAATAAGGTATGCCATTCCGAGAAGAACTGATTCAAAGTAAAGTTCTGTCAAGATTATCCTTTTTCTCTTTCTCCTTTTTGTTCTCTTCAGTTATGTAAGAAATCATGTCTACTTCATCTGGCATTATGGAACTACACAATAATAATATAATTAGACATTAATCATTTCTACAGATTATGAATCAACAAATTACATATTCAAGCAAGCATCAAAAGGACAAAAGGGAAACTTTTACAACTACCAGAGTATCACACGCTAACCAGAGCAATTTTTACAACTACAAATTACCTTGGATCTGCCTGCTGCTGTTGGGTATCCATCCTCCAATCCAGTGACCTTCAGACCAATCAACTGACCTCCTGTTCATTAAAAGGAAAAATAAATCAGCAAACAAACACATACTGTGGGGATTAGAAGGGGATTTAGGGTTTCTGTCTAGGGTTAGGGATGGGGATGGAAGAAGAACAGGGCATGGGGATGAAGGAAGAACAGGCCATGGGGGAGTCGCTGCGTGGATGGATGTGCGAGGGCGCGGTGCTGGATGGGGCAGACGGCGGCCAAGGGGTGGCGAGCGCGCAGGGAGATGGGTGTGCGGGGTGGAAGGGAAGGAGGAATGGGGACGCGGCCACACGCGGGGGAGGAAGGGATCCGCCGGAGAGAGAAGGGAAGGAGATGGCGGACGGGGTCTGACCTGCGCCGCCGGGACCTCCGCGTCGCCGTTGTGCTCGCCTCCCCTTCCGCTCGAGTGTGCCTCTTCCTTATCTGGAGCGGTCGAAGCGGTAAGTCGCGGGCTGCTTCCCGAATACCAGTGAAAATCGAGCTCTCCCCCTCCGAATTCGGGAATAGAGGCGCGGGCTTTCGGAGCGGGCCATCGAATATTTCAGCCCAATTCCTTGGACCGATTCCTTGTCCATCCAAACAGCGGAATTCGGGATATCCAATGCCAATATCAATATCTAGGCCTGAATATCAACATTCAAACGAAGTGTAAGCATATGAGGACACATTTTCATTCTTTTGAATGATAATATGTCAATTGACTGATTAATTGCCGCATGATGTGGTGCTGACAATGGAACTTAGCTGCCCTTACTCAAGGTGTCAGTGGAATGCTCATGTCTAGAGTTTCTGTGTGTTCTTTTGTTCTACCAACAAGCAAAGTGCTTGGTGTTAGTCATGCTTTACTGGTTATAGAACTCATTTTTTATACAAACTTAGGTCAGTTTCCTGATGCTTGTTGCATTCAAAATATTATATCAGTAACTGCTCATGTGAAGACAGGTGTTCTAACATATGACAAATGGGGGAGGGATATTTTTTTAATTCTTTCAAGTGATTATATGCCAATTGACTTATCTAATTGGAATGCTCATGTCTAGAGTTTGTGCGCATTCTCTTTGCTCAGCCAGCAAAGTGCTTGTTGTTAGTCCTGGTTTACTTGTTATAAAGCTCACTTTAGTACAAAGCTAGATCAAGTTCCTATATCTGTTTTTATCGACTGCATTTAAATCTCATTGAAACTAAAATTGAGTGAGATAGTAGTGATTCTTGCGCGTGCACTTTAGGGTGATACTTGTGCATCTGTACTAACGAGAATACATGCTCATAGGCGTCTTCTGTTGTTTTGCTCCTGCAGTCTCAGCAATAAATTCATTTGCAATGCCAATTTCATCTGCACTTGTATGTTATTGCAAGTGCTCCCTCTGAATGACCTAAAACGTCTTATAAAAGTTTAAAGAGGGAGTATTTGAGTATAATTTTCTCTCAAAAGTTGGTTCTGTCATGTTAATAGTCTAAGAGCATCTACAACCGGACGCCCCATATCCGACCAAACGCCCGGTCGGCCTGCCCGGTCACTGCCTGGACAGAAAGAAGCCACACCGGCCTCCTCAAATGCAGCCCAAACGTCCAGGTTATCTGCAACTCCCATACCCAGCCCATACGTGGGGCTGATATGGGAAGGCCCGGACGCGTCTGGACACCGCCGCCACGTCGGACCGGCCCACTATGGCCCACGCCGTCCCCACCCTTGCCCCCACAAATACCCCAGTCGGACGACCGAACCCTAGTCAAACCTCACTCTCTTGACCTCACTCTCTTGACCTCACCTCTTCACTGATGTCTCCTCCCTTCCTCTCTCCGCCCTATCCCCTTCCCTCCGTCATGGCCGGGAACGGATCCGGCAGTGATTCGGGGCGAGATCGACTGGGCGGCGCTCGCCGTGAACTCCTCGAGCTCGTCTGCGTCGGACGACGAGGAGCTAGAACTCCACATTGCCCTCCGCCACTCGCGGATGGACCAGGGTGGGAGCTATTCCTCGCCGGGGTCGCCTTCCCCGGTTAGGCGGCAGGGTGATCAGTGGCGCCGGCACTGCTAACAGCTCCTCCTCTTGGGTGGCGCTGGCTGCTGGCGCTTGCAAGGTAGCTAGAGTTCGAGGGGCGCGCGTATCACTGTAGAGGGCGGCGCAGGCCACCTCCATCCGTTCTGGATGCGGGTCCTGCAGATCTACGCCAGAGCCGCTACCACCCGCCAGCGACGACGACGTGGCCCTCCGTGATGCCATGCACCGCTGGTACACCTCGGCAGAGACGGATGCCCATCGATGGCTCCACAAAAATGCGGTGGTGTTCTGCATCGTGCTCAAGGAGTCTGAGAGGTTGGCGAGGCAGAGGGCGGCAGCGAGCCGGCTCGTGAGGGAGCATCCCCGCGCCGCCCCTCACATGGCATTGGTCATCTCCTCCTTGTCCTCCTCAAACTGTGGCATGACCGACGACGGCACTCCATCCGCCGCCAGCACCTACGCCTATCTACGTCGGATTGCTATGTTTATATGTTCTATGATGATCTATGTAGTTTGCATGCTTTTGTATGGATTTGGGAACGGACATATGGGGTGTGTGGTTGTGGACTGGGACAGATGTGGGCTGCTTGGTGCTGTCCGCGGGCGTATAGGGCCCCAAATTAGGCAACCACGGTTGTAGATGCTCTAGTTACTTTTGTACGTCAAATTTTGAAAACTTGGCTGTGCTTTGCCAATTTCATTGTTGCTTTTGTATAGCATACAGATGATGTAACGGTGTTGACTCTGTATTGTTGCTTTTGTACTTGTGTATCATTGCACATTGTGTAATTGGCATGCTTTGTGACTCATTTAGTGAAAGAGAGCTACTCCCTCTGTCCTATAATATAAGATGTTGTTACAACTAATGTACTCATATATTGGTTGTCATAACATCTTATATTATGGTACTGAGGGAGTATTACTTCTTGGCTGGCAGAGGTTACCCAGAAGTACTGTAGCACATATAAGATATACAACTGTGTAGTCTTTGTAGTATCTTTAGAGGCAAATGCATATCTGCCATCCCAAAAATATGTACCGGAGAGGTGGCATTTTCCATCTCAGATAGGGACAGAGATAATATGTCTGGGGCAGTCGATGCCTGTTGTGGTGTTGCCCCAGACCTGTGACCAAATATCCATGTAAATCGTCAGTGGGAAGTGCAAACATTACATGAGAATACAGTGTTTAACCTGGATTAGCCCTATGCTTTCTCTGGCTCTGCCGAGCATCTTAAGTAACACGACAATTGACACAATTAATCCCATGTTTAAATACATTTCCTCTTGTATCTTCAGACTAAATCTTTGGTTTGTCTTCTATTGATAATTGTCTCTATGACACTGATTTGATCTTCCCCTTATCTGTAGGTTGCGAGAATGGCATATCCTCTTGTATCTTCAGCTTAAATCTGTCTTGGATAATATCTCAAGTTTTTCCATCTAAGATAGCATCTCAAATTAACATCATAATGTATCACAATTAATCATATGTTGAAATGCATATCCTGTTGTATCTTCCATGTCGCAATGACACTGAATTGATCTCCCCTCTTCTGTGTAGGTTGTCGAGAGTGGTGGCAAGAACATTGAGATTGCTGTGATGACGCACAAAGATGGTCTTCGCCAGCTTGAGGAAGAGGAGATCGATGAATATGTTGCTGAGATCGAAGCAGAGAAGGCTGCTGCTGAGGCTGCGAAGAAGGGTGGCCCGAAAGACACATAATGTACTAATGATTTAGCACAGTCGCGGCACATGGCTCCTCTAGCTCTGTTTATGTTCACAGCTTGTCTGCTTGTTTTAACTGTTTCCGAAGAACTTGTTTGGCCGAGGGTGGTTTATTTGTTGCTTTCTTTTAGGGGTGGTTTATTTGTTGCCGACGGAGGTGCTTGGACTAATGCGCTTGTTCTCGTCATGTTTCGCGAACTGTAAGCTTAGCTACTAACTAATACCCCTCAAAATAAAAAGAGCTACTAACTAATGGGCGTTACCGGGCCTTGGATGAGAAGTGGGCTTAGATATCCTAGTAGTAGTACCAGGCAGTAGTCGTTTCTCAAGAGGAAAAGGCAGGGGAGCAACTAGTTAACGAGCGCTTCTTCGGAAGCCTTGCAATGATCAGTGCCACGCGCGCTCTTAGCCATTCGTCACGTGTCGCGCTTTGGGCGCTTTCTCTGGATTTTATTTTTTATTTTATTTTTCCGCACGCGTTTTCGGCGTTTTAAACGGTTTTTCTCGGATTATCTTGACGTTTTGGTTTTCACCGGTCTTCCTTTTCGATAAATTTTTTTTGAAAGAAAAATCGTTTTTGCACGAAAAACCCCGTCTTTTTTTGTGAGAGTCACGGTTTTGCTTTCGCGAGAGTCACGGTTTTGCTTTCGCGAGAGTTACAGCCGCGCCTCTCGGAAACGAAAAAAACGCGTTTTTTGTTATTTTCATTTTGTGAGAGTCACAGTTTTGCTTCCGCGAGAGGCATGGTTGTGCTTTTGTGAGAGTCACGGCCGTGCCTCTCGAAAACGAAAAAAATGCATTTTTTTTTTCATGAGAGTCATGGTTGTGCTTTTGCGAGTGTCACGGCCATGCCTCTCCGAAACGGGAAAAAACGTCTTTTTTCTTTTTTTTTTCTTTCGCGTGAGTCATGGTTGTGTTTTCGCGAGAGTCACGGCCGTGCCTCCTCGGAAACGAAAGAAAAACGCGTTTTCTTTTTCTTTTCGCAAGAGTCACGGTTTTGCTTTCGCCAGAGACACGATTGTGATTTCGCGAGATGCACGGCGTGCCTCTTTCGGAAAGGAAAAAAACCAGTGCTCCTAGTTCGGTTTTTTCGTCTGATTTTTTTGTGAAAAAAGTTCGTCAAAACCTATCACATGGGATCTAGTTTTGAAGATCTCGACGCGAGGAATCCAACGATGAAAGCGATTCGAAATTTGGACGCACTGTTTAAGAGATAAAATGTTTTGAATAAACGAATCTATGAAAAAAGGGAAAACTCACAGGCTGTGACAAGTAACGCAGATGCAGCGCGCCACTTGTCGTAACCTGATGTTTGGGGTGATCTTTGCAACGAGTACTCATCAATTAGTGATTTCGACATTGGAGAGCTAGCTGAAGGATTGGATAGCCCTAAAGAAAGCTGAAGGATTGGAATCCCTAAGAAAAACTGAAGGATTGGAGCAGTAAGGACTGGTGTATGCGGAATTTTTTTCTTCTTTTCCTTAAAAAATATATAGTTTCATACCGGCACTTGTTGTGAAGTACCCCTACTTTTTCTTGAATAAGATCCATGCTACAGGTTCAAGGAAAAAAAATAGCAGCCACCTAGTTGTCGTTTGTCGTTTGTTTAACAAACAAGAATTGTGTTTTTTTTTTCTTTCCAAAGAAGCAACACAGAAAGCATGATTCCAAGAAACTCCAAAGAGATGGATAAGAAGCAAGGCCACCGCCCCAACGTCAGCAGCTATAGCTAACCAACCAACCATCACCCACTCTCATGCCATGTCACCCGGGGAGAACACGACAGGAAACGGAAAGGAAAACAAACACCAGCCACAGCCAGCCTACCTAATTCAGCTCGTCCAGTTGCGCCTGTCGTTATTACCCATCTCAGCTCCCACTGATTGAATGAATACATGATAACCATTATACTGTCGCCATCGCCGACGACATCAAGCACGAAATTAGCCGATCCCATCGCAAACCGCCAAGAATCTACACCTAGTTTATATCCATCCTCATACGGTGTCGGATTATCAAACTAATTAAGCACGGAATATTCTCGCGCACGTACCCGAGTAAGCGTGAGATCACTATCATTTTTGTATGCGGTTTGCTCAAGGAAGGAAGCAAGCAAGCGCCTTTACGGCGGTGACGGGGCAGGGATAAGCATTGCCGGTAGTAGTAGCGCACAGCCGGAGAAGATAAGGAGGTGATCCGGTGACTGGGTCGGATCAGGGGTATCCAGGTTGGTACCTCGTGTGGTTCCCATCGTTGTAAAGCCGCTGTACGTCCGCGTCGGCGTCGCCACTGGATTCCAATGGGATCGATGCACACTAGGGTGGAGCCAGACATGTCCATTTTTGTGTTTGGACACACACACACACATCAGTTGCCTATCAGTATAGTGTTTCTTAAGCCAAAGGATCTATTTATAACTCCACCGCAAAAACAAAAAAAATCTATTTATAAGTTATGTTAAGTTGCTCTGTGGTTAACGTTGAATATCTGAGCATTTTCTATGAATTAATGTAGAAATGTGATAGATAAATCACGATGAACCGAATAAACATGATGATCAAATGAACAATAGTTATACGCATAGTAGGCATGTAATTAGGTAGATATGGTGAGAGCAGCATGTCCAAATCAACTAATAGTACTAATATTCGAGAAGCAATCCCTAACAAAAGGGAGAATAACACACACGTACGATGGATGAAGAGGCATTCACATGGTGTGTTTGGTAGGGTGCATGGAGGATGCATGAGGGCAAAAGTTCCCAACCCGACCCACTTTTGCTTGTTTGATAGGGTGTATGGGCTCACCTTGACTATCCTCATGTGATGCATAAAAGGTCCCTCGGCCATGCTCATTTCATGCACACCAGACAGGGTGCATGGAGGCAGCTATGCTGGCCCTCACCATCAACCCCATCCACCAGACCACGTCCAGATATATTTATATTTTCAAGAAATGTTTAAAATTTTGAAAAAATATATCAGAATTTCCATTTTTTAAAATTTTGAAAAAATATTAGAATTTCAAAATTGTTTAAAATTTCATAAAATATTCAAAATTTGTTTGAATTTTCAATAAATGTTACGAAATTCAATTTTTTAATAAAATTTAAAAATGCTCGGAATTTGAAAAGAAAATCAAAATTTGTTTGAATTTTGAATAAAAATGTTTAGAATTACAAATTTTATTTATTTTTATAAAAAAATTAAATTTTCAAAATAGTTTAGAATTTCAAAAAAAATAAAATATCAAATTTTGTTAATATTTTTAAAATATGTTTAAATTTGTGTTCACATTTTTTTGATTTTGTTCATCATTAAAAAAATCAAAATCCAAAATTGTTCAGCATGTCTACACACATGCAAGCTGCCAAACAAAGTGTGAGCTCAGCATGTCTCAATGCATATATCGCTGCCAAACAACAGCAACTGCATGGACTCAGCATGTCCACACTCAGCATGTATGAGAGGAGAACAACTAGGCTAGATCCATACAATATCCATAGTCGGACACCTCAAACCATCTCTCATATGCCCGTGGACGCGTCCGGTCAGTGACCGAACAGGAGACAGAAGGAAAAAAGTGACCCAACCGGACCCCTCATATCTTCCCTATATGTCTGGCCTGTCCGCGAACCCTCATATTCATCTCAAACATGGGGAGGATATAAGGGCTCGCGGGCACGCCCGAACGCGCCCGGTCAATCCGCCAAGTAGGATGCGGTCCCATCCAGACTGCCTTTTCTGTTTCTTTATTTATTCTTTTCTTTCTCTCTCTTCATCTCCACCAATCACATGCAAGTGACCGGACATATGAGAAAGAAAATGAGGATTGTGGCTGCACAGATCAATAAATAGGGGCTCAAAACGAACACGCCCAGACACTGACCGGACGCGTCCGCATACGTTTGAGGGGTCGAATTAGAGGTGTATGGTGTAGTGATTGCACGATGCATTGCTCATGTGCAAAGGCACGTATATATGATGTACAAGAGGTGAACCACGACCTCAACTATACAAGGAACTAGGAGGTGGGCCCAATACACATATATGCACAACACATATACTCGACACCCT
>LR738715.1:340428238-340457756 GCA_902687465.1 Secale cereale
ATGCACGAGTAATTCCATCGTAGGCTTGCTGGACGGTGATGGGTTGGATGAGATTTACCATGTAATCGAGTTAGTTTTGTTAGGGTTTGATCCCTAGTATCCATTATGTTCTAAGATTGATGTTGCTATGACTTTGCCATGCTTAATGCTTGTCACTAGGGCCCGAGTGCCATGATTTCAGATCTGAACCTTCTTGATCCTATCTTGCAATTCAATAGTCACCTACTATGTGTTATGATCCGGCAACCCCGAAGTGACAATAATCAAGACCACTCCCGGTGATGACCGTAGTTTGAGGAGTTCATGTATTCACTAAGTGTTAATGCTTTGGTCTGGTACTCTATTAAAAGGAGGCCTTAATATCCCTTAGTTTCCAATAGGACCCCGCTGCCACGGGAGGGTAGGACAAAAGATGTCATGCAAGTTATTTTCCATAAGCACGTATGACTATATTTGGAATACAAGCCTACATTGCATTGATGAACTGGACCTAGTTCTGTGTCACCCTATGTTATAACTATTACATGAGGAATCGCATCCAACATAATTATCCATCACTGATCCAATGCCTACGAGCTTTTCACATATTGCTTGTTGCTTAGTTACTTTACTGCGGCTACTGTTACAATCACTACAAAACTGCTACCGTTACTTTTGCCACTGTTACCGTTACTTCCATATTAGTTTGCTACTAAATACTTTTTTGCAGATATTAAGTCTTCCAGGTGTGGTTGAATTGACAACTCAACTGCTAATACTTGAGAGTATTCTTTGGCTTCCCTTGTGTCCAATCAATAAATTTGGGTTGAATACTCTATCCTCGAAAACTGTTGCGATCCCCTATACTTGTGGGTTATCACCCACTAGGGAGAATAAGAGAAAAAAAAATCTATGATTGTTTTTGCATTGTAGGCAGGAGAGGAGGATGAGAGTTGTGTATATGCCCTCTTCTTCAAGCTCTTAGTGGTTTGCCGAACGACACATCTTATATGTTGGTGTCCAACACCCTCCAATAGCACGACAAGACTAATTTTTTTCACGCCCCCTTGTCATGCATGGATGAGACATATGAGCATTCGGTATATTCTCTAGAAATACTTGGAAAATAATAATGGGCCAAAACACAATAATCCCAATAGTTAAATCTACATGCATAGCAGCTCGTTGATCTAGAAATGGGACATCTTCTGATAATCACTGATGTCTCTTGGGTGCCTTGGCTACCATCACTCTCCGGTGGGTGAGTTGGACTAGGTTGGTGCGAGGATTATAACTTTCTTTTGCGAAGCCCATCGGTATGAACGTTCCTAGTTCTTGGGTTGTTTGATCGGTTGTTTTGTATATGCCGACATAATTTTTGTGTGTAATTTGTTCGACGGGGTCTTGACGCGTCGTCCATGGTGAAGTTCAGGTTGCTTACTTTGGGAGAAGTGATGATGATGAAAAGATAGACCACCTCGATAGCATCCTCTCTTCGATAATGTATGTGGGTCTTGAATGCAAATAGGTCAGCCCGGTACCCTATGTTGTGGACATGTTGTAATGGTTTTGAATGTCGCAAACTAATTGAACCATAGTTTAGTACCCCTTTGAATTAATCGGAACCAAAATATGTGAGAGAGGCTTCGAGAGCGCCCCTATTGAGAGTAGAGTGAGAGAAGCACGTACCAACCCAATCCTCAATCTTCCTCGGCAGCAATGCCAGCTGGAGGAGAGAAGGGATAGGAGCACAGAGGATCTATGTATATATTAGGTCTAGGTTGAGTCTTGCCCCAGTGGCATCTAGCGCTATGTAGGGGTGGAGCATGCCCCGTCATGTTTGAGTAGCGACCAATGGTTAGTGGTGGTTGTTGTCCTGGTTGCACTGGTGTATCAGTTGCTTGCGAGGAGTGGGTTGCCGACAACCCCACGAATAAGTTCGTTTGGTCCATTGGTCTAGAGTTAGTACTTAGTTTCCTCTACTTCCAAGGTTGCAATGGTGGTGAAGGATGAAGAGGGGGAATATGGAGATCTAGTTCAGGTTCGAGCTCATCATAAAATGGAGGTCATAGATAGGCTATGGTTCTTGTTGTTGCGGTCGATGCCAGTAATTGTTGTCGAATCCACTCACTGGACAGTGGTCTTTCTTCTTACTCCTGGCCAAGAACCCGATGGGAGGCACTTCAACTTCATGCATGAGTTCATGGTGTGGTTCCATGGAGCGCTTGTCACACCAAGTGATGTCGTCCCTGGTGAAGATGAGTCAAGTTTCAGGCTGGAGATGCCACAGACCCAATTGCTTTTTTCCACAATTTTCTAGCATCCTCTTTGTAATAGTTTGGTAGCAGTTAGTGTTTACCTTTTAAGTTCACGGTACCATTTTAAAATCAATGTATACTAATCCCTCTGTTCCTAAATATAAGTCTTTTTAGACATCTAAAATGGACTACAACATACGGATGTATGTAGACACATTTTAGAGTATAGTTTCGCTCATTTTGCTCCGTATCTAATCACTTGTTGGAATATCTAAAAAGACTTATATTTGGGAATAGAGGGAGTACTTCTTTCTAGTCAATGCAGCTTCAGGGTCCATCTGGACCCTTAGTTTGTTCGTTCTTGAAATCGAAGCACTAAGGATCACGGTTTCAAAAAATATGATATCTCTCGGGTAGACGTTGGGGACTACTACTGCATGATGCTGCTAACGCGACACATGAATCAGAGACCCTTTGACCAAACTATGTGTGATGCATGAATAACAAACGATATCGAAAAAATGTCACCAATCATACAAACCGTGTGCAATGGTGAATCAATCAAGCACGATTCAGATTAGAGTTGCGTGTGCGAATCTTGGCATACAGTTGATCCATACGAATAGTTTGCGATGAGCCCAAAAAACACAAACGGTCAGCCATATCAAGGTGTGTGTGCGATAGACGACATACAACTTGGATGAGCTGTTTGCGATGATCGAGAAGAACACAAATGATTCGGCATAACAAGATGTGTGCGACACCCGGCACACAGGTCGGTAACCAGAATTGTGGGATTGATAAGGCACACAATTCAAGAAACCAAATATGGGTGATAATGTAAAAGATCTCTTTCAAATACATAGTGCTAACCATCTATGATGAGATTGACATGGGAAACAGAGATAATGAATTAATATGAGCGAACGACAATAGAGATATACAATGTACTTAATTTAGTCCTGGTTGCTCTTATTGGATGGCCCTATGCCATCGTCTTAGTGAGGACACTTCTTGCCGCCGACCGTTGGCTTTTCATCACTGCCACCGCCATGATCGTTGTTGATCTCCTCGTCATCATTCTCCTCGTTCAACCATTCCTCCTCCTCATCATTGTCGTCTTCTTCGTCCTCCAACGGCTCCTCGTCCATTTGGTCGTCATTTAATGACCCGAGCGGCGACGCCCTTTCCATGATCCAGATAAAATCGAGGTCAGGGCTTGACACCGAACTCATGGAAGATGATCGGGATGATTTCGAGGTTTACCTATGTTTGGGCGCCAGACTGCTGGCGGAACTGTCATCCTCGTTGTCGCTCGACATGGCTGAGGTACGTATACAAACCACAAGAAAGCGAGATTGCAGAGTGTGTGTAAGTCTGTAGCGCGACTGACCAGGACGATGAAGATGGTGGAGACTGAAGCAGGGTATGACAAAAAAGAGGAATGGCGATTGAAGTAGGGATTGATGGATTATATTGGTGCCTTATGCTACTTGTAATCCGTGTTGGTATTTCCCCAAAGAGGAGGGGATGATGCATCACAACAAAGGTAAGTATTACACTTAGTTATGAAACCAAGGTTATCAATCCAGTAAGAGAACTAATGAACACTATGTAAACAACACCTGCACACAAACAACAAATACTTGCAACCCAACGCGTAGAGGGGTTGTTAATCCCTCAACAATATTGAGATTTGATAAATAGATAGAATGATAGATGCAAACAAAATAAAAGCAAATTAAACATAGCAAAGTATTTTGTTGGTTTTTGAATAGATCTGAAAGCAATAAGATAAGAAATAGACCCCGGGTCGCAGATTTCACTAGTGCCTTCTCTCAAGATAATATCATACGGTGGGTAATTTTTTTAGGGATGATTAGATTTATGCCCCTAGTTGTGTCCCACTCGTCTGTTTTACCCATAATTTCCAAAAGTCGCCGGTTCTGTCCAAGTCACTTTGATCCTCTTATGCTTTTGCCCTTTGACCGTTTGACCGCCAGTTGAGAAATTCATAACTAATTCATACTAAATCAGAAAACTGCAAATAAGATACCAAAATGTTCAGAAAAACATCACTTATATGTCAGTGTCATTTGCATTCATGAAAAAAGTGTTGGAAAGTGCACATCCAAGTTTTAGCTCTTTTGATACCACCATGAATAGCAAAATAAAAAAAATAAAAAAAAATCCAAAAAAATATGGTGACAAAGAACGACAAATGTTCTAAGTGCTTGCCAAGTTTCATCACGGAATGACATTCGTGGAAGTCGTGGCAAAAAAACAATCAACACTCCAAAATAGATTATTTTTTTGCCACGACTTCCATGAATGTCGTTCCCTTATGAAACTTGGCAAGCACTTAGAACATTTGTCGTTCTTTGCCACCATATTTTTTTGGATTTTTTTTTATTTTGCTATTCATGGTGGTATCAAAATAGCTAAAACTCAGATGTGCACTTTCCAACACTTTTTTCATGAATGCAAACGACACTGACATATAGGTGATGTTTTTCTGAACAATTTGGTATCTTATTTGCATTTTTCTGATTTAATATGAATTAGTTATGAATTTTTCAAACTGACGTTCAAACAGTCAAAGGGCAAAAGCATAAGAGGAGCAAAGTGACTTGGACAGAACCAGTGACTTTTGGAAATTAGGGGTTAAACAGACGAGTGGGACACAACTAGGGGCATAAATCTAATTATCCCAACAAATTATTGTAGGGCAATTGATAAAAAACCAAATAATTATGACGATATCCAAGACAATGACGATATATATAGGCATCACGTCCAAGATTAGTAGACCGAAACGATTTTGCATCTACTACTATTACTCCACACACCGACCGATATCCACCATGCATCTAGTGTATTAAGTTCACGGAAGAATGGAGTAATGCAATAAGAACGATGACATGGCAAACTCACGTATGAACAAATCCCATCTTGTTACCCTTAATAGCAATGATACATGTGTGTCATGTCTCTTTCTGTCACTGAGATTGAGCATCGCAAGATCAAACCCATTATAGAGCACATCTTCCCATGGCAAGATAAATCAATCTAGTTGGCCAAACCAAACCAAAACATCGATGAAGAAATACAAGGCTACAACAAATCACGCATGGATAGATATGATCATAAACTCTCAATTCATCAGATCCCAACAAACACACCGCAAAAAGGAGTTACATCAAGTAGATCTCCAAGAACATTGTATTGAAGATCGAAAAGAGAAAAGAAGCCATCTAGCTACTAACTACGAACCCGTAGGTATTTGGTAAACTACTAACGCATCATCGAAGGAGCACCAATGAGGACGATGAACCCCTCCATGATCGTTACCCCCTTTGGCAGAGTGCCGAAAAAGGCCTCTGGATTGGATCTCGTGGCTCTGGAACTTGCGGCGGCTGAAAAAGTATTTTGTCGACTCCCTTAGGGTTTCTGGAATATTGGAGTATTTATAGAGCTGGAGGTCGATGGAGAAGCATCCCTTGGGCGCCACTGCCCACCAGGGTGCGCCCAGGCCTCCTGGAGCGCCCTGGTGCCTAGTGGGCCCCACATGCCTCCCCCCATGTGGTCTCTTGGCCCCTGGGTGTCTTCTATCGAGAAGAAAAATCTCCAAACAGTTTTGTGGCATTGAGACTTCATTTGATGTTGATATTCTGCAAAGTAAAAAAACAAGCAGAAACAACAACTTGCACTGGGCACTATACCAATAGGTTAGTCCCAAAAAATGATACAAAGTTGTTAGAAAATGTATATAAAACATCCAAGATTGATAATATAACAACATGGAACAATAAAAAATTATAGATACATTAGAGACGTATTAGCATCCTCAAGCTTAAATCCTACTCATTGTCGAGTAGGTAAATGATAAAAACAGAATTTTTGATCTGGAATGCTGCCTAACATATTCATCATATATTCTTTTCTTTGTAGCATGGGCATTTGGACTTTAGATGATTCAAAGAAATAGTCTATAATTAGGCATGAAGACATCAATACTCAAGCATATCAACAAGCAACCATGTCTTTCTAAATATCGATGCTAGAGAAAGCTATCCCTAGCCCATTATGCTCAATCACTAATCCATTCATGAAACACACTCAAATATTAGCTACATCCAATGCACAAGTATGATAATAGCGTTTCTTAGTTGGTGCTTTATAAGAGAAGATGGAGACTCAGGAAAATAAAAATTGCATAAAAGTAAATAGATAGGCCCTTCGCAGAGGGAAGCAAAGATTTGTAGAGGTGCTAGAGCTCAAAGCTTAAATTGGGAGATAAAATTGTTTTGAGAGGCATGCTTCTCCTGTCAATGAAAACGACCGAGAATTCTCAATATCTTCCATGCTAGATAAATCATAGGCGGTTCCCAAACATAAAGTAAAGATTATTTCCTTTTCCACCATTCTTTCATAATCCATGGCATACCAACACATACCAATGAATTAATTTTTTATTCATTTCAGGATTAGGCATCCCTATGACCCGCCACACCCTCGTGCAATGACAAGTGAATAAATACTCATCTTGAGAATAACCTACCTAGCATGGAAAATATTGGCCACCCCTGGCACTTCATGATATGTATGGTCACACAAAAGATAAATTCATTTTGAAAATTAGAATTGGTACTTACAAATTTACTTGGAACGACATGGAAATATTGCATATAGGTAGGTATGGTGGACTCATTTGGCACAACTTGCGTTTAAGGAGTTGGATGCACAAGCAGTATTCCTGCTTAGTAAAAATGGAGGCTAGCAAATAGATTGAGAAGCGACCAACCATGAAACGAAAACGATCGTAAACAAGCATTAAACATAAATAACACCCAATAATGCACCACAAGTAGGATATAACTTCATTGCATAACTATCAACTTTACGTGCATGCATAGCGAATCACAAACCTTAACACCAATATTCTTACTAAAGCATAATTACTCACCAACATGGCTCACATATCACTATCTCCATATCGCAAAACTATTGCAAGGAATCAAGTTTAATATCCAATGATCTTCATGAAAGTTTTTATTATATCCCTCTTGAATATCTATCACTTTGAGACCAAATTTATATTAAAGCATATTGCCATTGCCAATAACAGGCTCCAAAACAAAATTAAGTAAAGCATGGGAGCATAAATATTTCTTCCAAGTTTTCAACTCTCAAAACAATATAAGTGAAGCATGAGAGGATTCCTTAAAAAAATTATATTTTCTCTCAAAATGATCTAAGTGAAGCATGATATCATATTTCTTCAAAATATTAGCACCACCATGCTCAAAAAGATATAAATGAAGTACTAGAGCAATTCCATAGCTCAAAAGATTTAAGTGAAGCACATAGAGCAAATCTTCATAGAGATAATCTAGTGAATTCAATTCACTAGCGATTGGTTCATCATAATTGGATATTTTAAAAATATTAGCAAGTGGATGAGGATCTATAAACTTTTTGTTTCGGATTTCCAATAAACACACAATTATGCCAAACAAACAAGCAAAGCGACAAACTAAAACATTTTTGTGTTTTTCGATTAAACATTTTAGAAGTGGGGGAGATGAAAACAATAGGCAAATGGCAAATAATGTAATTGCAAGGAGATGAAAGTTTATGCGTAGGTACTTGATAGATGTTGATGATGTCTCCCCGACAACGGCGCCAACAATTCTTCCTGCTACCTGTGATCCGCGTTGGTATTTCCCCGAAGAGTAGGGGATGATGCAACACAATAGAGGTAAGTATGCCCCCCCCAGTTATGAAACCAAGGTTATCAATCAAGTAGGAGACCCAAGCAACACTATGTAAACAACATATACACACAATCAACAAATACATGCAACCCAACGCATAGAGGGGTTGTCAATCCATCAACGGTATTGAGATCTGATAAACAGATAGATTGCTAGATGCAAATAAAATGAAAGCAAATAAAACGCATCAAAGTATTTTTAGGTTTTTGCATAGATCTGAAAGCAATATGATAGGAAATAGACCCGGGGGCCATAGATTTCACGAGTGTCTTCTCTCAAGAAAATAGCATACGGTGGGTAAATAAATTATTGTTGGGCAATTGACAAAAACAAATAATTCTGACAATATCCAAGGCAATGATCATATATATAGGCATCACGTCCAACATTAGTAGACAAAAACGATTCTGCATCTACTACTATTACTCCACACATCGACCGCTATCCAGCATGCATCTAGTGTATTAAGTTAATGGAAGAACAGAGTAGTGCAATAAGAACGATGACATGATGTAGACAAGGCAATCTCATCTATGAACAAACCCCATCTTGTTACCCTTAATAGCAACGATACATGTGTGTCATGTCTCTTTTTGTCACTGAGATTGAGCACCGCAAGATCGAACGCATTACAAAGCACCTCTTCCCATGACAAGATAAATTAATCTAGTTGCCTCCTTGGGCCTACTGGGCCCCACGACCCCCCTGTGTGGTCTCTTGGCTCCCTGGGTGTCTTCTATCCAGAAAAAAATCTCCAAAAAGTTTCGTGGCATTTTGACTTTATTTTATGTTAATATTCTGCAAAGTAAAAAACAAGCATAAACAACAACTGGCACTGGGCACTATGTCAATAGGTTAGTCCTAAAAAACGATATAAAGTTGCTAGAAAATGTATATAAAACATCCAAGGTTGCTAATATAACAAGATAGAACAATAAAAAATTGTAGATACCTTGGAAACATATCACCTTGGCAGGATGTTAAAATTCTAATTTAATGAACCACAATTATTAGTATCAAGTCGCTCCAAATTCCCGTGGCTGCGTAGTTCTCAATGTGATAATTACACACATGGGTTGGAGCGTCCAATTGTGAAACAAGCATTTTTCATAGGACAGTTGACAAGCAATAGATGAGCTCTGCTTATTGATGTAGCTAATAATATTAAACATAACCCCTAATCATCATTGCAAACAACGCATAAAAGATGGTTAATGTGACAACTACAACTACACATGCTAGTTCCTTCTTGTCGCTTGCTTTCATCTATTGCATGTTATTGATTCTTTCTTGCTTCATCGTAGTGATTGTACACTCTGGATCAGTCAGTTTCTTCTTGAACTTTACGTTATCTTCTGCGAGCTTGGTGATAACACTCCGAGCCCTGGCATGCTATTCATCATCTAACTTGTTAACAAAGACACAAGCCACATATCCCTGCCAATGTTAAATATTCAGGATGAGCGGGGGCATTAACTCAACTTAAATGATGAACTTAGCACTAAGCTCTAAGGGGAAACCGGGAAACCATCTGGCAATGTCAAATCCCTCCGTGCATACACGTCGAGCGGGAGTGTATCCATGCATACAACTCAGCTTTTTGGTACTTCTCGGTGGTGCAAAATTCGGAGTGGAACACATGTTGTCAGACTCTAGAGTTATACTCTAGATCCGACGGTTGATCGCGTTCCTAGGTGGAGGTGTCGTTCAGGACTGATTGAGCAGGGAGCTACTTTGGACATGCTAAAAATGATCGGGATTGATTGGAACATGACAAGACGATTCATATCCATAGAGCACTAGCCTTCTGATGACCTTAGGCAAGTGCTCGGCGGTGACCACCATCGTGGCGGCGCCTCCCATCGCGCTACCAAGAGCGACAATACAAACCGGAGCAGCCGTACGAAAACCATCAGCACCACTCATCCGCATTCTCCCCATGTCAGCGCCACACGAGGGAATTTGGGGGATAGGGATTTGGAGGCTGTCAAGGTATTAGGGAGAAATGGGGAAACTGTGGGGATCTGATAATGATTGGGAACTACTATTGCACTCCGTTGTACACAGCACACGGTTTGTACATAGAGTTTCTGTTCGATATTACTAATTCACACGCTATTTCCACACCAAACTGTGTGAGAAAACAACGTGCGTGACACAAGGTGGCATAACCAAATGTGATGTACTACCCGGTACATATGGGGATGCAATATCGAGTTGATACTTATGGTAAACAGCCGCTCTGCGGATACCTGACAAAAAATAAAAATAGCCGCTCTATAGATAGAGACGGGGGGCGGCGGCCGAGGCAATATCTACAAAATAGGAGGTCAATCCTAGGTTGTTCGGCGATGACGGTATGATAGGAGGTCAATCCTCAGTCGATGGTGGGAGATAGGAGGATCTCAATCTTCTTGGTCGGCGACGTGATTGGAACACATCCCTCGCGGTCGATGGCGGGATAGTGGAGCTCGAACTTCAGGCGTTTACCCAACTAAGCTTTGCTCCTCGACCCTTCTGTCTCAGCGTGCCTCGGCATCACACTTCTTTGTCTGTTGGGTGGAGGTCACCGTACACAGCTAATTAATTAAGGTACTTTTTTCATTGAGTGGCTTAATTAAGGTATTCAATTCATAAGGGTAGTATTGTACTCTGCGTGTAAATTGACTGGCCAATAATTTGTGTCATTGCATGACTGAATAACATATGGAGCGCCCTCCGTAAATTAAGAAAATGAAATCTTGTGATTTATGCACGCATCTTTGGGCATCAATTAATCCATTTATTAATGTTTTTTTGAATTACCCCTCGTGTGGTGTAGATGGAATGATCTGAATGGATGAAGGATCAGAGAAGCTCAAAGTTTGTGAGTGGCATGATGGAGTTCATCACTTTGGTTGAAAGGACACAGAAGAGGGTTTGTAAAGACTATTACATCATGTGTCCATGTAGGGATTGTACCAATACAGAGTCACGTAAATTTGCAGATGCCGAGTTCCACTTACTCAAGCGGAGATTCATGGATGGATATACACGTTCGACTAGACACGGTGAAGAGCCAGTCATGGATGATGGTAACCAGGGTGGCAAGATGCCAAACCCCGATCAGAGTCACAGGGATGCTGAATCTAACCTCGGGGCTCAGACTTCTACTGATGGAACAGAGACAAGCCAAAAACCCCACTAAAAACCAAGACGGTGACGTAGATGACACCAACGACCTTGATGATATGCCAAATTTTGCTGGTATGATTGCAAATATCCAGGGCTTAGATAAATATATGGTTGGGTACAAGGATCTGCCAACCATTGAGGCAGACTCCAAGAAAGATTTGCGTCCAGGTTGTAAAAAGAAATATTCCAAGTTGAGTGCCATGCTGGTGCTTCTCATATTTAAAGGAAACAAGTCTATCAAACAAGGGCTTCATAGAGTTGTTAGGTCTTTTCAAAGACATTCTTCCAGAAGATAATGTGCTCCCCAAAAGCATGAACAAAGCGAAGAAAGTTGTTTGCCCATTGGAACTTATAGTCCAGAAGATACATGCTTGTGTGAATGATTGCATGTTATATCGCGGTGACAACAAAGATTTGCATGCAAGTCGCATATGCAAGCATCCATGATACAAGCGCAGGAGAGCAAAGGACAAGTAGAAATTGGACAACAAGATCAAGACAGGAATCTCGTTCAAGGTTGTTTGGTATTTGCCTTTAGTTCCAAGGTTGAATCGTTTGTTTGCAAAACCTAAAGAGACGAAGAGGGTGTGGTGGCATCATGATGAGCGAACTGCGAATAAATATATGAGGCACCCGAAAGATGGGGCTAAGTGGAAATTAATCGACAACATGTATACATAATTTTGCAAGGATCGTATAAATATAAGGCTCGGGGAGTGTACTGACGGGATGAATCCATTTGGCGATATAACCTTGATCCTTGGTTGTATATGAAGAAAAGAAATACATCATGATGTCAGTGATTGTCGAAGGCCTGAAGCAACCTGGAAATGACATCCACATTTACTTTCACCTACTCGTAGAAGAACTGCTGACATAGTGGGTAGAAGAGCCTGGTGTAAAATTTTATGATGCTTACGAAAAGGAGTTTTCGATCTACATGCGTTGCTGTTGCACACCATTCAAGATATTCCCACATTAGGCAACACGTCAGGGCGACACACAAACAATTTTTACACCTTATTTTCTAACACTCACACATAGTTATAGCAGGGTTTTCATTTATATGCACCGAATGGTAAATGCAAAAAATTGCTTGGATATAGTAACTGAGACCTGAAATGCGCTAGAAAATCAAAACTAGGGTATACTGTTGATTGCATACTGTGGAAAAAATTCTGAGGCAGAATGATGAGGCTACGTCTTTGTTTCGAAATTGCACGTCTTCATTTCGCTTTTTTCACACGGGCTCATAGAGGCAACCGTTTGCATATGTATTTCCACACGGTGACTGACAGTCTTTTTTCACTATTTCCACCGAAGTAGCCAACATCCCACCATTGCCCACCTTCGTTTCACTCAATAGTGTGCATATTATACCCAAACTCCATCGGCAGCTCCCCCCCAGATCCACACCAGAACCCTTTCCGGGCCGGCATGCTCAACCCGTCCGTGTGCCCACTCTTCGTCGTCAACCCTACCTTCACTGCCGTTCCCGACATGTGGCTAACCATGCCTCACCGTCTTAGTTTGCCCGCCACCCGCCCTCGAGCATATTGATCCTATAACCCTCACCTCACCTGCTGGGTTTGCACAAAAACCTATCAATTAGTGCTCTCCATCGCGGTGAGGTATATTTTCTTGCGACCCCTCTTCCTATTTGGTTTAGTATGTTCTCAAATTGGCTATGAAATAATGGAGATCGTATATATGTTTACTATCTACCGTCCTAACAAGTACATATGAGTTGTAATTGTTCCAATTAGTTATTGTTGATTTATAGATCACAGGCACCTGAGTCAAACAAAATGAACAAATTAATCGTACAATTTCCAAATTATTACATGCCATGTTTAGATAACTTAATACCAAGTTGTTAGCTTGATGCTTATCCCACTTTTATGAATTTAGCATGTATTCATTGTAGATGCTGAGTAGCAGCGACAACACTCATGCTTTAGGTGATGTATCTTCATCTGAGTCTGACAACCTTAGGTCTCTAGCAGATGGTCAGGGATAAATAAATTTGGAACATGATAGAGATGCCGTAATCACCCTTCCTGTCAAGAAATGGAAGAACGCTCCAAGAAAGCCCGCACACCAGCCTAAAGGTGTATACAAAGTAACCAACATCGGTTTAAAGTCTTGGGCTCCAACTAAACCAGATACAGCACGCACGAGGTCAGGAGTGTGTGTGGATTTGTTGGAAGGGCAAGGCTCAAAATTAATTTGCTAGTTTTTCAGAAGGCTGAGACCGAAACGCGGCACCTGCTAGTCCAGGAGATCGTGGATCACTTCAACATTCTAAAGTAGTGGAGAATGTAGGAAGAATACGCTGCACTGAAGAAGGTTAGGGATGCTTGGAGAAACTATAAGCACGTTGTAGGATCAAAAGTATGTCTAGAGGGGGGGGGGGGTGATTAGACTACTTGACCAAATAAAAACCTAACATTTTCACAACTTTAAGTCTGGGCGGATTTTAGCAATTATGCACAACTCAAGCAATCAACCTACGCATGCAATTCTAAGAGTATATTAGCAGAATGTAAAGCAATTGCATATGAAGGTAAAGGGAGGAGTTTGAGGGAGCAAACGCAATGTAGACACGGAGATTTTTTACGCGTGGTTTCGATAGGTGGTGCTATCGTACATACACGTTGATGGAGACTTCAACCCACGAAGGGTAACGGCTGCGCGAGTCCATGGAGGGCTCCACCCACGAAGGGTCCACGAAGAAGCAACCTTGTCTATCCCATCATGGCCATCGCCCACGAAGGACTTGCCTCACTAGGGTAGATCTTCACGAAGTAGGTGATCTCCTTGCTCGTACAAACTCCTTGGTTCAACTCCACAAATCTTGACGGAGGCTCCCAAGTGACACCTAACCAATCTAGGAGACACCACTCTCCAAAAGGTAATAAATGGTGTGTTGATGATGAACTCCTTGCTCTCGTGCTTCAAATGATAGTCTCCACAACACTCAACTCTCTCTCACAGATTTGGATTTGGTGGAAAGATGATTTGAGTGGAAAGCAACTTGGGGAAGGCTAGACATCAAGATTCATATGATAGGATTGGAATATCTTGGTCTCAACACATGAGTACGTGGTTCTCTCTCAGAAAATGTATGTTGGAAGTGTAGATATGTTCTGATGGCTTTCTCCACGAATGAAGAGTGGGTGGAGGGGTATATATAGCCTCCACACAAAATCTAACCATTACACATAATTTACCAAACTCGGTGGGACCGAATCAGAGAACTCGGTCAGACCGATTTAGTTCATAATGTGACCGTTAGGCATTTTGGTGGGACCGATATGATCAACTCGGTAGGACCGATTTCATTAGGGTTAGGGCAAAATGTAATCTCGGTGAGACCGATTACACAAACTCGGTAGGACCGATTTGATAATAACATAACCAGAGAGTTGGTCAGGCAAACTCGGTGGGACCGATTCGTTTGTTTCGGTTGGACCGAAATGTTACAAAGGGGAAGTAGAGAGTTTGCATTGCGAACTCGGTGGGACCGATCGCTCATCTTGGCTAGACCGAAACATTATGAAGGGAAACACAGAGTTTGCAATCCCATCTCAGTGAGACCGATATCCCTATCAGTCAGACCGAAGTGACTAGGGTTTGTGGCAGTGGCTATGTCAAGTGAACTCGGTGGCGTCGGATAGAAAGTTTCGGTGGGGCCGAGTTTGACTTTTGGTTTGGGACATATGTGGATGTGAGAAAGTGATTGAGGGTTTTGGAGCATATCACTAAGCATTTTGAGCAAGAAACCCATTAAGCAACACCTCATCCCCTTTTAATAGTATTGGCTTTCCTATGGACTCAATGTGATCTTGGATCAATAAAATAGAAAATGTAGAGTCTTGGGCTTGAGCCAATATGTGTCCTTAGCATTTTGAGGGGTCCAGATTCCTAATCCATGCCATGCCAATCATTGAACTTTCCTGAAATATTTATCTTGAGATAGCATTAGTTCAATGAGCTATATGTTGTTAGGAATTACCAAAACCACCCAGGGATAGTTGCACTTTCAATCCCCCCTTTTTGGTAATTGATGAAAACATATAGATCAAAGCTTCGACAAATGATAATAAGATTTAAATACATCGTCGCTTTGAGAAGTATGTGATAAGCAAGAGCTCCCCCTAAATTTGTGCATTATTTAAAATTTGCGTTTGAATGCAAATGCACAATTGATTAGTCACGGGCTACTCTTCCATGTCACATACATCTTGGTGGAGCGCTCAAAATGCTATAAACTAAAAGCATGCACTCATCACCAAGGCAAAGTGAATGATCATATACGAGAGAAAGATAATAGCATTCAAGCAAGCATTAAAGTAGTATATGATCAATCATATGATCAAACAAGTATCTCACACACATAACGTAAAGTATCAAGCAAACACAGAAATGTATCAACCAAATAGCAAGAGACCAAGAAACAAAAACACTCTCTCTCGAAGCCTATGATCTATACATTTCCCCCCTTTGGCAACAAGTTACCAAAAAGTTTGAAAATGCATAGTGCTATGCGTCTCTCAGGCTTGATCTTTGGGAGGCGATGTAGAGAGAACTCCAAGGACGAAGGCATCAGTTGATGTAGTTGGAGCTGGTGGAGTGACGGCTGGAGGTGGCACTGAAGCTGTGGCTGCTCGTGCTGATGTAGTAGCTCTAGTGTCAGGTATGGGCACTGCATCAGATCTCTGACCTCTAGGCACTCTTTGAAAGGCATCTGTGGTAGCCTACCCTTTCCTCTCCTCTACTTCCTCCTGGAGCTGCTCAGCTGCAGTCTGTATCTCAGTCACTTTCAGATCAAGATCATAGAACTTTGTTTCAATGATCCTCTCCAAGCTCTCCTGATTTTGAGTCAGGATGGCCAATCCCTTCTCAATCCTCAAAGTTGCTTGAATCAGATATGCCATTTGATCTTGTTTTGACTTAAGGGACACTTGAGATGCCTCTTCAACACTTGGCATCTTTGCTGCTTTCTCAGCTCTAGCTTTGGCTCTCTTCTCTTGTGCTTGCACTGATGAAGGTTCATTCTCATCCATCACAACCGTGTTGTCATCAAATTCAGGATATAGGGGTAGATGTTCCTTGTCCAACAAGTATGTGCCTATTCCCATCTTGGAGTTGATGAGCTCCTGAATGTGTGGAGCATACCCACAAGATCTTTTCTGATCTACAACAGTCCTCTTGATTGTTTCTACAATTAGACTCATGACCTTGAACTTTTGAGGGACATCAAAAATGTGTAGCAAGTTGATTGAGTGTCCTCTGATCATCTTATGATCTCTTGACCTGGGCAACAATGTATGCCTCAATATAGTGTTGATTGTAGCTAGACGAGACAACAAGTAATGTACAGATCCAAACTTGTGTGTTTCCAAAGCTGTATTAGGGATCTCTTTGTACATGTTTGCCATAGAGTTGTGGTCTTTATTTTTCTTGGCATAGACATCCAAGTCATCCTCATGCTCTTTAGGGGCTTTTATCAACTTGGCCCATTCATCAACAGTTGACTGGTACCTTGTACCTTCAGACATCCACACAATTCTACCATCTGGATAAAAGTGAGCTGCGGAGTAGAATTGTATGATGAGTTCATCATTCCATTTTGTCAGCTTCTGACCCACAAACTTGTCAACACCACATGCTTTGAAACTTTCATGCACACTTGGAAAATGATCTTCATTTTCCTTGATGTATTCCCAATCAACCCATCTCTTGTCACATACCATTGGCTTCTTGTCAAGCAGAATGGTCTCATAGAAATCCTGCTGTTCTTTGGTGTGGAATCTGTAATCCACAACAGTCCTTCTCCTCACATCGTATGGGTCACTTTGTCTCCATCTTCTGAGACCTGCATCCTTCCTCAACTTCATGTCCTCAGCAACAATATGATTATCATCATGATCATGAATCTTGGGCTTCAATTTTCTGAGCACTTGACCTCAGCATCTTCATCAATCTCAGGCACCGGGGCCTTGTTCTTTTCTGCAGCTGGAATGTTCCTTGTGCTTCTCTTGGGTGCAGACTTGGTTGCTTGAGCAGCAGCTTTGGGGGCAGTCTTGGGCTTTGAAGGAGCAGCCCCTGACTTAATGGCATCCCCCATCAGCTTCTGAGATTTTGGTGCTGGTGCAGCAGCCTCTTTGTCTTCTTCTTCAGCTTCATCATCATCATCCTCTCTCATGGATGGCTTGCCAATCACTCTGGATGTGGTTTTTCTAGCCCTGATCTTTGTTCCTGCTGGCTCATCATCTCTGGTTTCAAGAGTGAACACCATTGTTTCTTGAGTTGATGCTTTGGCCTTTGACATTGGAGCTCTTTTGGTAGGGACCTTCTTATTCAACCCAGGCTTGGTTCAAGCAGCTGTGCCATATTCCTTCCTAGCAACTTTCTTCTTTGAAGTAGCCTCATCAACCACAAATTCCTCATCCTCACTGTCAGAAGTTTTCTTCTTCCTTGTCTTGGTAGCAGCCTTTGGAAGATTACTTGGAGTGCTCCTGCTACCCTCATCAGAACTGCTAGAGGGACTAGTGCCCTCACTCATGTTAACTTGCTCCTCAGACCTATTCTGACTGTCACTCTGGTCATACATCTTGTCAATTACACTGACAACAAACCCTGTGAATAGATGTAGATGAGGTAGAGTGGATAAGCATCACAAAGTGCAGAGTTTTTGCAAAACAGATGACTCAAAAACTTAGTTTTATTTCTCCATAGAAAGCATTTCGGAGCTACCGATTTATTAAACTCGGTGATACTGAAGCAACTTTTGGAACCTAAACTAGTGAACTCGGTCAGACTGATTCACAGTTCGGTGGCACCGAGATTGCTAAGGTTTCACAGAGAGTCGAACTCGGTCGCACCGATTTGCAATTTTTGGTCAGACCAAAAAGTGCAAGTGCAATGGCCTAAGCCAAATCGGCGAGACCGATTTCTACAACTCGGTCAGTCCGAGATGAGTTTGGCGGAGACCTAACCCTAAATTTTCGAATCAAAACTAATCTATACGGAGTTTCTGCTTGACAAGATGATTTCAATCGTGGCAAGAATCATGGCAATATCTTTGTGCTTAGAATCGAAGATAAGGATTGCACAGAGATCGAGCTCATACCCTAACTTGACGATGAGCTCGCTATGGCGGCAACAGTGGGGCGGAATCCCGTTGACGGCGGCGGAGACCAGTGGTGAGGAGAAGATCCAGAGACCCGAGACGGCAGAGCAGGTCACGCGCGGGCGAGAGGTTTTGGAAAGTTTTCCAAAATTTGACCCGACGGTATATATAACCTGACCCTGTCGGTGTGACCGAGTGGAACAACTCGGTGGCACCGAGATGCAAAACTGCTAGCAGTTACTGCAACTCGGGGTGACTGAAAAGTTCAAATCGGTTGCACCGAGATTGAAAACCTAGATCAACTTAGTGAACTCGGTGTGACCGAAGTGGATGATTCGGTCATATGAAAATGCACAAAGAGGTTTTGGAAGTTTAAGTCTATGACGAATCGGGGACTCCGAGGGCTCCTCACACAAAGTGGTTCGAATCTGACTTGATCAAACTTTGTGATGTAGCATGAATAGAGTTTGAGACGAGAAAATCATAGATAGCTAGAGGGAGTTCTTAGGCATTCTTGTCCATCCATTTGGCAAAAGAGAAAGAGCCAAACAATCAAAGCAACAAATGGATGTCCTCGAATGAGTAAAATATGCATCCAACATGCTCACACAATAAGATAGCAAATGAAATATGTGGCAAAGCATGCACAACCATTCTAGCATCTATCAAGCAATTGGCGATGACTAGGTCATCTATATATGAGTATATTGACTTAGGAGTCAAATGAGAACATTTGATCATAGGTCATACTCATCGTTTAAGCACAAGTGGGGTTACCACTTTTACATAAAGCATTATTGTGTTCACATCATTAGAGTTGCTTTAGCTCAATTGATTAGAGTAAAGCTCCCCCTAGATGTGATATCCCCCCTAAGAGGGATGAACTAACCTTGGGTTTTGTCGATGATGACTTCATGTATATGTTGAATAAGTGGATGCTCAATGTTGATGTAGATCATTTGGAGCAATCCATTGGAGTGAGTTGCACATTCAATACCTACACGTGTAAGTCCCACAAGGAACAAACAAAGATATCCATGGATATAGAGTGAATTGCACACAAGATGATGTCCATGAAAGCATTTGGTTACCTTGTCCCTTGTCTTACCAACAAGAGGGTTTGTGACTCCTTGAACTAGTGCAAGATATGGAAGTTGTTTGCACTTGTCCTTTCCAAAATGATATGAGTGAAGTATGTTGGCGGAGCCACCCTCAAGAACTCCCTAGTTCTTCTTCTTCGGGATCCACACCATCTTGATGGGAATCCTTGCAGTTGTAGATGTACTTGATGAAGTAGAACTTGAAGTAGTCTTGGGAACCCACTTGACCAAGGCCTTGGGAGCTTCTTCAAATTCATCAATCTCCTCTTGAAGCTTGTCCTTGCCCTTTAGCTTGTGGCCTGGTGGTGGAAGATCATCTTGTGCTTGTGTTCCCTTGAAGGAAGTAGGTTCATACTTCTCTTGTTGAGGAACAAACTTGATATTGGGGTATTGATCTTCTACCCACTCAACTCCATTGGCATTGAACTTTCGTTCAAAACCAACACCTTGATTCTTCCGGTGTCTTCCTTGCTTGCATACAATCTCCTCAAATTTCTTACTTCCAGCAAGGCTCTTGTAAACAGCTTTCTCTATAATTCCCTTCAATAGGCTATTTTCTTGCTCAAGTGTAACTTGGCTAAGAGAATCATTAGTGGAATCAAGATTACTACTAGAAGAAACAATATTGGATTTAGCATGATTGTTGTTACTACTAGAGGAAGAATCTTTCTTGTTCTTGTTGCTAGATTTAACTTGTGGCATGTAAGTAGACAAGAGTAAACGCTTGTCAATGTAAGAAGAATTTTTCTTGCAAAGATCATCATTGATTGCTTTTAAGAACTCATGCTCTTGCTCAAGGTTGAGATTTTCAAAGCGTAACTTCTTATGAGTCTTTAAAAGTTCTCGATGATCTTCCAAGGTAGTTTCATGAGATAACTTAAGAGTGTTTAGCTCTTTAGTTAGACGCTCAATCTTCTCCTTATCATTTCATTCGTTTTATCTTGATTGGCATGATTAATAGCAATTTCATCATAGTTTTCATCACTATTGCTACCAAAAAGTAAATCATCATCTCCTAGCAAGTCATCTTCATCACTATTGAAATCAAGATACTCGGGGTGTGATACCTTAGGGCCTTTAGCCATGAAGCATCTTCCAATTCCTTCATTTGGTGAGTCAAATATGTCGTAGGAGTTGGTTGACACAAGAGCAATTCCTTCAACACCTTCATCTTGAGTATCTTCGGAGTTGGAGTAATAGCTTCTCTCGGAGTGGTCATCGGAGTCAGAACCGGATACCCATTCACCAACATGAGCTTGATGTCTTCGTCTTGTATAGCTCCTTGATGATTTGTCTTTCCTTTCTGAATCCTTGCTTCTATGAGAGGGTCTTCGTTCATAACGATCATCTATACTCCTTCTCTTTCTTGGTGGTTATTCTTCTCTTCTACTTCTCCTTTTAGGTGAGTCTTCTCTTCTTTTGTTGGGAGCCGTACACTCATTGGAGTAGTGTCCGAGTCTTCCACAATTGTAGCAATTCTGGTCACGACTAGAAGATCTTTTGTCATTGTAGGACCTTGACTTGGAGCTTCTCTCTTTGCTTCTATTCTTGTAGAACTTGTTGAAGTTCTTCACCATTAAGCTCAATTCTTTATTGAAGACTTGTTTCTCACTTGATTATGTAGGAGCATCACATGAGGCTTTGTAAGCACCACTAGACTTGTTGTGAAGCTCTTATTTATCTTTGAGTGACATCTCATGAGCAACAATTCTTCCAATGACTTCCGTTGGCTTGAGATCTTTGTAATTGGGCATCATTTGGATCAATGTGCACACGATGTCATATTTTCGATCCAGGGCTCTTAAGATTTTCTTGATGATGAAGCTGTCGGTCATTTCTTCGCTTCCTAAGCCGGCAATCTCATTCGTGATGAGAGCAAGCCTAGAGTACATTTCAGCGACACCTTCACCATCCTTCATCTTGAACTTGTCAAGTTGACTTTGAAGCACATCCAATTTGAATTCCATGACGGAGTCGGTGCCTTTGTGCATATCAATCAAAGTATCCCAAATTTCCTTTGCATTCTCAAGACGACTGATTTTATTGAATTCTTCGGGGCACAATCCGTTGAAGAGGATATCACAAGCTTGAGCATTGTATTGCAACATCTTCAATTCTTCCGCAGATGCTTCATGATTCGGTTCCTTCCATCGAAGAATTCACCTTGCAAACCAATACACACAATAGCCCAAACGGCGGGGTTATGTCCAAGAATATGCATTTTCATCTTATGCTTCCAACTAGCAAAATTAGTACCATCAAAATAAGGACCTCTATGGTGGCAATTTCCCTCGATAGACGCCATACTCTTATAGGTTGTGAAACCAAGGCTACGATCACCAAAATCTATGGAAATCAAGGCAAATGGAGAACAAAGCTCTGATACCACTTGTAGGATCGAAAGTATGTCTATAGGGGGGTGATTAGACTACTTGACCAAATAAAAACCTAACCTTTTCCAATTTTAAGTCTTGGCAGACTTTAGCAATTATGCACAAGTCAAGCAATCAACCTACACATGCAATTCTAAGAGTATAGCAGCGGAATGTAAAGCAATTGTGTATGAAGGTAAAGGGAGGGGTTTGAGGGAGCAAACACAATGTAGACACGGATTTTTTTTACACGTGGTTCCGATAGGTGCTACTATCGTACATCCACATTGATGGAGACTTCAACCCACGAAGGGTAACGGCTGCGCGAGTCCATAGAGGGATCCACCCACGAAGGGTCCATGAAGAGGCAACCTTGTCTATCCCACCATGGCCATCACCCACGAAGGACTTTCCTCACTAGGGTAGATCTTCACAAAGTAGGCGATCTCCTTGCTCGTACAAACTCCTTGGTTCAACTCCACAATCTTGGCGGAGGCTCCCAAGTGACACCTAACCAATCTAGGAGACACCACTCTCCAAAAGGTAATAGAGGGTGTGTTGATGATGAACTCCTTGCTCTTGTGTTTCAAATGATAGTCTCCACAACACTCAACTCTCTCTCGCAGATTTGGATTTGGTGGAAAGATGATTTGAGTGGAAAGCTACTTGGGGAAGGCTAGAGATCAAGATTCATATGATAGGATTGGAATATCTTGGTCTCAACACATGAGTAGGTGGTTCTCTCTCAAAAAATGTATGTAGGAAGTGTAGGTATGTTCTGATGGCTGTCTTCACGAATGAAGAGTGGGTGGAGGGGTATATATATAGCCTCCACACAAAATCTAACCGTTACACACAATTTACAAAACTCGGTGGGATCGAATCAGAGAACTCGGTCAGAACGACTTAGCTCATAATGTGACCGTTAGGCATTTTGGTGGGACCAATATGATCAAGTCGGTAGGACTGATTTAATTAGGGTTAGGGCATAACGTAATCTCGATGAGACCCATTACACAAACTCGGTAGGACCAATTTGGTAATAAGCTAACCAGAGAGTTGGTCAGGCAAAATCGGTGGGACCGATTCACTCATTTCGGTTGAACCGAAATGTTACGAAGGGGAAACATAGAGTTTTCATTGCGAGCTCGGTGGGACTGATCGCTCATCTCGGTTAGACCGAAACGTTACGAAGGGAAACAGAGAGTTTGCAATCCCATCTCGGTGAGACCGAGATCCCTATCAGTGAGACCAAAGTGACTAGGGTTTGTGGCAGTTGCTATGTCAAGTGAACTCGGTGGCGCCGGATAGAAAGTTTCGGTGGGGCCGAGTTTGACTTTTGGTTTGGGACATATGTGGATGTGATAAAGTGATTGAGGGTTTTGGAGCATATCACTAAGCATTTTGAGCAAGAAACCCATTAAGCAACACCTCATCCCCTTTTAATGGTATTGGCTGTCCTATGGACTCAATGTGATCTTGGATCACTAAAATAGAAAATGTAGAGTCTTGAGCTTGATCCAATATGTGTCCTTAGCATTTTGAGGGGTCCAGATTCCTAATCCATGCCATGCCAATCATTGAACTTTCAATATTTATCTTGAGATAGCATTAGTTCAATGAGCTATATGTTGTTAGGAATTACCAAAATCACCCAGGAATAGTTGCACTTTCACACGTTTTGTGCAAGAAGTACTTGAGTGAAGGCAAGGTCTCTGATGAGGACATCAATACCATAGTTACACCCATAGCCCCCGCTACTATACATATGGGACTAATTACTAGAGCTCGCGCACGCCAGTTATATTGTCATGTACTTTCATTTCTTGGGAGTAACTGTAATGTTCATGAGAATATGATGTTGCCTAAAATAGATACATTTGTGTTGATTACTAACAAAGGGCCTAGCATGGACAAGAGGGATGAACACGGGAGCACAAGCATGGATATGAAGGTGCGCGCGAAGGGAACCAGAATGGCATTTTGGATGGAGTTTTCAGCACTTTGAGGCCTCCATGATGGCATACAAGGACATGGATAAAGTATACATGATACCGTTTCATAAATTTTGCCCATACCTTATTTTAGGTAATGTTTCACCTTAGTTTTTGGACAGGCCCATGTAATTTTGAAATACTACTTCATAGGCTGGTTTTGGAGTCTGTATTGTAGGGGAAATGACCCAACATGTGTTTTAGTCCCTCCTCGCCAAGGGTGAATGAAATCCCATCCCTTTTCACCTATAAATATATCCCTGAAGGCACCATTTAGACTTGGGTTTCGTTTAGATTAAAACTTCACAATAGCTGCAACTTTGCGTCCTTCGTTTGAGTTCTACGACCAGACCAAGATGTCACAAAACCCCACTTTCATTAATAAATCTTTCCTTTTATATTTGCAATTCATATTGCAATTTCAGTTTCTTGCTTGTTCTTCATTTGCATGCAGGAAATAGACCTTCATGGTCAGGCTGGTCATGGTTCGTCGTGGTTAATAACCTCTCGGAGTTGGTTTAGCGATTGCTAAGGCGCAACGTCCTCACATGTTCGTAGTCGGATCATGAAAGTCTACTCCGCTAAAAACAATAGCCACCAACTCACTGAAAGACGGGACACATTTGCCTCTATCAAATGGTATCAGATTTTTAGGTTGCTCGGTGAGATTCTTCCAGTTTTTGTAGTTTAGATTGCATCTGTTTTTCTTACCTATAGTTAACGAAAAAGTCACACACAAAATTAGGGCTAGTTCATCATATCCAAACCAATCTAAGACTTTTGCAGTATTTTGTTCGGTGCTTTTCTTTGTTCAATTTGCGGTTGCATTGTCGTGTCGAGTTGTTGGTCTTAGCATCTAGTCCTTTAGAGTTTTGAGTTCTGTTCACAAGTTTTCATGCCGCCGATGCACCATTTTCATCACTGCCATATACCACCACCACGTCATCTTCATCACCGTTGCCACAGTTACCACCGCTTGTCCGCCCTCCATCCGAGTCCACATATACCATGGCATGTCCACCCAAATCCGAGTCCATATATACCACCGCTTGTCCGCTACCAATCTGAGTCCACATATACCGCCGTTTGTCCGCCACCAATTCGTGTCCATCCCATATTTGGTTTTCTTTTCGAGATCCATATGTAGTCAGATTCGTCTTTCCTTCGGTGAGTAGGTTTCATATTTCATCAATCTTGCTCCATTTGTAGTAGAGGGTGATATCCAAAAAAAGTCTGGAGAGCTTTTTCGTAGTTTCCCCACAAAATTTCTGCGGGTGAAAATATTGTTTGCCTATCCTGCTTTTAGGCTTTGGGGAGCGTTTTGAGACACTCACCATCATAGTGATTTTTTGTCATAATTTTTGGTTGTCGCTTCCCCAAAACGCACCAGAAAAAAGAGTCAAAAGTCCCTATCCCATTTTTAGATATTGGGAAGAGTTTTGAGACACTCGCCATTATAGTGTTTTTTTAAGGAAAAAACGGTGCAAAACAAATGCAAAATAATAATTCATAGTGTGCTTTTCCCTTGATTACGTGTCGCATCGTGATTTTGTTGGTGTTCTAGGCGTGCGTCTCTAGTACGGTCTAGCCTAGGATCAATAGAGTACCATCTTTGAGCGTTTATTCAGCTTTGTATCTCTAAATTGACTATTGCTGACCATTTTTGCTACCATATTATATGCCTTGCCAAATCCAAATATATCTACGTCGTGTGTTATTCTGCTCACGCGTCTTACAGAACCACCATAGGCCCATCTTCGCGTGAAACCGATGACAAAAATCCTATAAATAGAGAAACCATCAGAAATAACCCTAGATCAGAAGTTCCACCGACGCAAGCCTCTGTAGCCACGAAAAACCAATCTAGACCCCGTTCCGGCACCCTGCCGGAGGGGGAAATCATCACCGGTGGTCATGTTCATCATCCCGATGGCCACCATGATGAGGAGGGAGTAGTCCACCCTCGGGGCTGAGGGTTTGTACCAGTAGCTATGTGTTTAATCTCTATCTCTCTCTTATTCTTGAGATGGAATGATCTTGATGTATCGCGGGCTTTGTTAATATAGTTGGATCATATGGTGTTTCTCCCTCTCTATCTTGTTGTGATGAATTCAGTTTTCCCTTTGAGATTCTGTTCTTATCAGATTGAATACTTTTATGGATTTGAGAACACTTGATGTATGTCTTGCTATGGATAGCCGCGGTGAGAATGGGGTATCATATTGATTCACTTGATATTTGTTTTGGCACTCAACTCACGGATTCCCCAGGTGACATTGGGGCAATCTATGCATAGGGGTTGATGCACGTTCTCATCTTTGTAACTCCGGTAGAAATCTGGGGGCACTCTTCGAGGTTCTTTATGTTGGATTGAGTATTATGGATCTGAAATTGTTTGATGCATATCATATAATCAAGTCACAGATACTCGCGGTGACATTGGAGTATCTAGGTGACATTAGAGTTGGTTGATGTGTATCATATGGTGTTATTTTAGTACGAACTACTGATAGATCGATGGAAAAGGATAACTTGATGTTATTATAGTACGAACTCTTGATAGATCGATTGAAAAGAATAACTTTGAGGTGGTTTTGTACCCTACAAACAATTTATTCTTATATTCACTGCTAGATAGGAACTTTGGAGTGATTCTGCATCGCACGTTGAGGGATGGTTATGTGATCCAATTATATTAGCATTGTTGAGAGATTGCACTAGCGAAAGTACGAACCCTAGGCCTCATTTTCAAGCATTGCAATACCGTTTGTGATCACTTTTGTTATTCGTTACCTTGCTATTTTTTATTGTTTCTATTACAAAAATCAATATCTACTATCGTCACTACACTGTTATCACCATCTCTTCGCCGAACTAGTACACCTATACAATTTACCATTTTATTTGGTGTGTTGAGGACACAAGAGACTCTTTGTTATTTGATTGCAGGGTTGTTTGAGAGAGACCATCTTTATCCTATGTCTCCCATAGATTGATAAACCTTAGTTCATCCACTTGAGGAAAATTTTCTACTGTCCTTCAAAACTCTGCGCTCGGAGGCCTAAGACGAGTCTACAAGAACAAGTTGCGTAGTAGACATCATTGGGTTGCTATGAAAAATTCTATGCGTACTTGTTGGGTTCCACCATATTATCAGCGTGAATTACTTCAAAATTGCTGCAGTTAAGGCAATCAAAAAATTATGTGGAGGAATATTATTAGGAATTACAAACTAGATTGATTAGATGTGGTATTGTTGAAGATATTAAAGCTACGCTTGCACGTTTTATGGGTGGGCTAAATAAAGAGATTCAGTCCATTTTAGAGTATAAGGATTATAACAACATCACTCGTTTGTTCCATCTTTCTTGCAAAGCTAAACGTGAAGTGCAAGATCGACAAGCATTAGTGCGACTAATTTTTCTACAGGTCAATCTTCATCATGTCCTGGCCCCGCACTGCCTACTTCGGCCACCAACTCCAATCGTGATACAAGAAAACAAGCACCACCACCATCCGCTAAGAGCACACCTTCCGGTCCTACACAGAGCTCTTCTTCATCCATGTCAGCAACATGGCTAACACATGATATTATATGCCATCGTTGCAAGGGTGGAGAAAAGTATGCAAGAGAATGCCCATCCGAGCATGTGATGATTACTACTGAGGATGGTGGGTATGAGTCCGCTAGTGACTATGTTGAGGAGACTTTGGCTCTTATTGCAAGTGAAGAACAAGGTGGAGATGATTCTGAACAGGAGACGCAATACATGGCTGCTGAGGATGCTGATAGGTTTGAAAGTTTAGTTGCTCAACGTGTTTGAGTGTGCAGGTAACACACGTTGAGAAAAACCAGAGGCACAAATTATACCATACAAAGGGAGTTGTGAAGGAACGTTCTGTTTGTGCCATCATAGATGGAGGGAGTTGCAACAACTTGGCTAGCATGGGGATGGTGGAGAAGTCGTCTCTCACCACCTGACCACATCCTCGTCCTTACTACATACAATGGTTCAACAACAGTGGCAAGCTTAAGGTAACATGTACTATTCATGTGCATTTTAGTATTGCTACATATGCTGATTATATTGATTGTGATGTGGTGCCCATGCAAGCATGCTCTCTATTATTTGGTAGACCATGGAAATTCAATAAAAAATATGCACACCATGGTAGAAAGAATCAATATACTTTTGTTAATAAGGGTAACCATATTACTTTGCTTCCTATGTCTCATGAACACATTTTGAAAGATGATCTTACTTGAGCTAGTAAAGTAAAACAGGAGCAAACTAAGAGTGAAAAATCAGATTGTGGAAAAAGAATTTGAGCAGAACAATAAGCATAACAAACCACCATCTAGTGTTGCCTCTGAAATTAAATTGGAAACTGGATGTTTACTTGCCACCAAATCTGATATTAACGATTAGATATTAGCAAATATGTTTGGTACGCTTTTGTGTGCAAAGAGGCATTATTGTCATTTGAGGATGTGTCTCCCTCTTTGCCTCCTGCTATCACTAATATTTTGTAGGACTACGCTGACGTATTTCCACTAGACGTGCCACCAAATTACCACCTATTGGAGGGATTGAGCATCAGATTGACTTAATTCCCTATGCATCACTACCCAACAGTGTGCCACACCTTTCCAATCCATAGGAGACTAAGGAGATTATGTGTCAAGTACATGAACTACTCGACAAAGGTTATATATGGGAATCTCTTAGTCCTTGTGTTGTTCCTATTATACTAGTGCTGAAAAACGATGGTACATCGCGTATGTGTGTTGATTTAATATTACTATTTGTTATCTTCATCTTATTGCCAGGCTTGATGATATGCTTGATGAATTAAGTGGCTCTATAATTTTCTCCAAAGTTGATTTGCATAGTGGATACCATCAAATTTGTATGAAACTAGGAGATGAATAGAAAATAACATTTAAAGCTAAGTTTGGATTATATGAGTGTTTAGTCATGCCTTTTGGGTTAACTAATGCACCTAGCACTTTAATGAGATTAGTGAATGGAGTTTTACGTCCTTTCATTAGATGATTTGTGGCAGTTTATTTCGATGATATACCGATTTACAGTAGATCTTTGGAGGAACATTTGGAACATTTATGGGTTACTTTTATTGCTCCACGTGATGCACATTTTTTGGTAACCTTGGGAAGTGCACCTTTTGCATCGACCGAGTACCTTTTCTTGGCTATGTTGTTACTCCACTGGGAATCAAGGCTGATAAAGCCAAGATTGAAGCTATTGAGAGTTGGCCGCAGCCCAAAATGGTCACACAAATGAGGAGTTTTCTTGGATTCGGTGGTTTCTATAGGCGTTTTGTGAGATATTTCAGCACCATTGCTGCACCTCTCAATGAGTTTACAAATAAGGATGTGCATTTTGTTTGGGGTACCGCACAGGAAGTAGCCTTCACGATATTAAAACATAAGTTAACACATGCTCCTTTACTCCAACTTCCTGACTTTAATAAGACTCTGAGGTTGAATGTGATGCTAGTGGAATTGGATTAGGAGGTGTGTTATTGCAAGAAGGTATACCCGTTGCACTTTTATGAAAAACTGAGTGGTCCTAGTCTGAATTATTCTACTTATGATGAAGAATTATATGCTCTTGTTCAGACTTTAGAAACCTGGCAACATTATATAGGGCCCAAAGAATTTGTTATACATTCTGATCGTAAATCTTTGAAACATATTAAAA
>LR738715.1:340462214-340476916 GCA_902687465.1 Secale cereale
CGAGGAGAACATGGTTTTTAGAATCAAAGAGAGAGAAGAAGCCATCTAGCTACTACCTATGGACCCATAGGTCTGTGGTAAACTACTCACGCTTCATCGGAAGGGCAATAGAGTTGATGTAGAAGCCCTCCGTGACCGAATCTCCCTCCGATAGGATGCCAGAAAAAGCCCCAAGATGGGAGGATCTCACGGGTACGGAAGGTTGCGGCGGCGGAAAAGTGGTTTCGTGGCTTGTTTTGATGGTTATGGAATATATGTGAATTTATAGGAGGAAGAGGTAGGTCAGGGGAGTCACGAGTGGCCCACGAGGTAGGGGGACGCCCCCCCCTTGCCGCGGCCTCGTGGCTCTTCTGACTTGGTTCTCAAGTCTTCGGGGTGTCTTCTGGTCCAAGAAAAATCATCGTAAAGTTTCATTCCATTTGGACTCCGTATCATATTCCTTTTCTGTGAAACTCAAAAACAAGGAAAAAACAGAAACTGGCACTGGGCTCTAGATTAATAAGCTAGTCCCCAAAAATATAAAACAGCATATTAGTGCATATAAAACATCCAAAACAAATAATATAATAGCATGGAGCAATAAAAAATTATAGATATGTTGGAGACGTATCAAGCATCCCCAAGCTTAATTCCTGCTCGTCCTCGAGTAGGTATATGATAAAACAGAATTTTTGATGTGAAATGCTACCTAACATATTTATCAATGTATTTCTTCTTTATTGTGGCACGAATCTTCAGATCCATAATATTCAAAACAAAGGTTTAATATTGACCTAAAAAAATAATACTTCAAGCATACTAATAAAGCAATCATTTCTTCTCAAAATAACATGGCCAAAGAAAGGTATGCCTAAAAAATCATATAGTCTGGCTATGCTCCATCTTCATCACACAAAGTATTAAATAAGGCACAACCCCCGTATTAGTCAAGCAATCGTTTCACACTTTAGTATTCTCAAACTTTTTCAACTTTCACGCAATACATGAGCGTGAGCAATGAATATAGCACTACGGGTCGAATAGAATGTGGTGGTTGTGGAGAAGACAAAAATAAGGAGATAGTCTCAATAATGATGATCATCACACTTTTATTTACTTACAACTCAAATATTACAACTCAAGGTAAAAACTCATAATTAATGATGGAACGGTGGAAGTTGCATGGCAATTAGGAGTGGCTATGGAAATACCATAATAGGTGTGTCAGGCCCAAGATGCGATTCTATCCTCGTGATTGGGGCACAACCGCATTTCGGGCGCTTAGCAAGATGGATATCATTACATCATACCATTACATAAATACATGGGGATACAACCATTCATACAAGTCACATGAATACAACATAATCAATACAAGACATCCGACTACGGATGCAAACATGAAAAGCACAACGACATCCATCCTGCTATCCCAGGCTGCCGACCAGGAACCTAACCCAAGACAGGCGAAGCAGAAGAAGAAAGAACTCCAACACAAGTAACATCGCTCTCACGTCAAGTCATCGGAAACCTGCACCTGCAACTGCTGTTGTAGTATCTGTGAGCCACGAGGACTCAGCAATCCCATAACCATGGGTATCAAGACTAGCAAAGCTTAATGGGAATGGAGAGGTTAAGTGGTGAGGTTGCAGCAGCGACTAAGCATAATATGGTGGCTAACTTACGAGTACAAGAATAAGATGAGCCTCTACGCAAACGGTCGTGTCGGTGTACAAAAAGAGGGGTACACTTTTTGTACCCCTATAACTGTGCATGGGCAGTCTGAGCCGCGGGCACCACCACACCTAGCAAGGCAAGGGAGGTGAGCCAGGGTGAGACCGAAGCTCGATGGAATTGGAGCAACACCAAAGCCAAGACCACGAAGAGCCAAGGGACAAGACGGGCTCCCCCAGCAAGATCCTTGCCGGGGCTGGCTTTAGCAGCCCCGGCAAGACCCTTGCTGCGGCAACTCGCCCCATGCCTACGGAGCAAATCACCCTTGAGTCCACTGCCCCCATGGGGCAAGGATTCGCGAGACATCCCCGTAGTGGCATGCAGATCTTTGTGAAGACATTCAAGATCAGATACGCACTAAGAAGACGACGACCCTTGGCAGGATCCTAGCCGAGGAAGATCACAAGACCTCCGGAAAGCGCCTTGCCGGGGATGGCAGCAGGCGCCGCGGCAAGACCCTTGCCGGGGCCCCGGCAAGGCCCTTGCCAAGGACATCCGTAGGGCCACCATCAGGCCCACGCCGACTAAACTTACACCGCCTTATGTAGCTGCCAACCCAACCAGCTGGGCAGGCACCTGCGTGGTGGCATGCAGATCTTCGTGAAGACTCACCATTGCGCCACCTCAGCTGCCTGCCTACCTACATGGCATCTCAGGCATCGCTGGCCAGGGCGCGTGTCGACACAAGAAGGAGCGGCGACGGACAAGACAGATCTCTCCCCCGTCCCCGATAAAGCAAGGACACCTAAGCAAGACGCATTAAATGCACCTTGTCATGTAATGCGAGGGATAACCTCGCATCACTGTACCCTTTCCACCTCCCGTGTGCCACTATGGCAACCCCTTTTTCTATAAAAGGAGGCCCGAGGCAACCAGGAGGAGGATTCGTCTTTTTGGAGCTCCTCACACCCCATAGCTAGCTGAAGAACACATATATACAATCCACCAAAGCAGGAGTAGGGTTTTACGCATCCTCGCGGCCCGAACCTGGATAAACGAACCATGTGCTATCTGTTTGATCCGCTCTTCTCTAAACCCCGCGCCCCGCTAACCGTAGTAGGGATTCCTGTGATCCCATAGGTGTCGTTCCCACCGACATCTTTGGCGCGCTAGGTAGGGGGCGCAGTTGTGAGAATCGGCTTTAGCAGTTAGTTCGACGCTTCTTCATCATCATGGCACCCAAGAAGAAGACGATGGTGGCGGTTGGCCAGTCGGAAGCCGGACAGCCCGTCCCGACGCGGGCGAGCAGCGGACCGGTCGCGGAAAGGACCCGGGGCGCTGCTCACGAACACCAACGCCGTCCTAGCAGCCGAAGTTTGGGAGGTGGCGATGTTTGTGCGCCTGGTAACGGGCCACACACCGCCAAATCCAAAGACGGAGCCAGGCCCTCCGTGGGTGGCGTGGGGCCTTCCAAGATCGCTGCCGCATCACCCGAAGGCGACGCAAGGGCCTCCAGGGCTCCCATGCCGGCGCCAACAGCGCGCTCCTCCCAAGCAGCACGCGACGAATGGCGTCATCACGCCGAAGATCCCAGGCGTCGCCGCGGGAAGAGCCCCGAGCGCCACTCCCGACACGTAGAAGACCTGCCCGCCCGCTGAGGCACTGGTGAAAACGGCATTCGACCGCGGGATCGTGATGGAGCTCCTCCTGACATGGTCAGGAGTCAAAGCGCGTCGCGGTCCGTGCAGGTTTCACTACCGCTAACCCCAGCAGAAGCCCTGGCGCGCGCGCAGTTGCTCCTCGACTTTCCTCCCGTTACGGGGAAACTCGACGAATGGAGAGCCACCATCCAAAGCCTTGTCGCGGTCGCCAACAAGGATGAACCAAGTCCAGCGAAGCCCCCGGGTCGACGCTCCGATGGGGTCCCACGCACCGGTGACGGGAGGACCGGCAGCACCGTGGCCACGGTGCATTCGCCTCCTCCTCGCCCGGTACCGCGTGTGTCGACTCGTCGAGACGTCGCGGGTGACGACATCTCCATAGCGTCGTCCGACCCACGGACCCACGGCGACCAGCGTCAAGTTCTTCAGGAGCGAGCTCATGAAGACGCTCGAACCACCATCGAGCGCTGGCGCGGAGCGCGCCACTAGTCAGACAGGCGAGCAGGGCCTGCTGTGAACCGCCCAGCACCGGAGAGCCCTGGAGGTCTACCTTACGAGGTAGGCTGTCCGGCTTTTACCCGTGAGCTGCGACAGTTCCAGTGGCCCACTCACCGCACCTTCAAGCCTGACGTTGGCGAGAAGTACAACGGCAAGACCCACCCGTCGGAGTTCCTCAGCATCTACACCATCGTGATGCAAGCTGTCGGAGCCCACGACGATAAGGTGCTTATGAACTACTTTCCATTGGCTCTTAAACCCAACGCCATGTCGTGGTTGATGCACTTGCCAGTAGACTCTATTTCCTCCTGGTCGGATTTGTGCCATGAGTTTGTTGGCACCTTTACTGGAGGTCACCAAGCCCATGGCCAAGCAAGTGACCTGCACGTCATTCCCTAGAAGGGAGGCGAGAGTCTGCGCAAGTATATACAGAGGTTCAGCCGGGTATAGTACAATATCCCTGATGTTCACCCTGCCGCCATCATCAGCGCGTTCCATCAGAACGTGCATAACCGCAAGATGCATGAAGAACTGGCAATGAACAAGGTAAAAGATGTGGCAGAACTCTATGTTCTTGCTGACAGATGTGCCCGGGCTGAAGAGGGAAGGAAGCACCTCGGCGAAGATGCCGGCGTGGAAACCGACTCTTCAGATGAGGATGCTGCCGCCCCGGCGAAGAAAGGCCGGCGCCGCAATAGGAAGCGCAAGGGTAAAGCCATGCTTGCCGTCGAGGGATCTGATGACTCCGGCTCCGCCTAGAAAACCAAGGCAGATGACCCCGACAAGGAAATTGCCGGATGTGTCGCCTGCCGAGCCTTGGCGGCTGCCGAAAAGCCAGGAAACTCCGACAAGCAATACTGCAAGATCCATCGCACCAAAGGCCATGATCTCCAGAACTGCCGACAGGTTGAGCTCCTAGCTGAAAAGCAGAGGGCTGAATATGAGAGGCGGGACAAGGAGAAGGGCCAAGACGGTGCTGAGGGGTCCGGCAAGAAGCGTGGCGGCCAAGCAGGCCGTCGCGGCAAGGATAAACAACAGGAGAGGCCCGCCCGGGGCCGTGACAGAAAGCCACAAGACGACGATCACGAAGAGGACGACGAGTCCGGCGACCAAGAGTTTCAGAAAGCCACGGAGGCCATGTGCATCAATGGCGGCGCCTCGCTGCATACTTCTCACCGCCAGCTTAAACAGTGGGCGCGTGAGATTACAGCGACGGAGCCGTCGTCTGGTGCCCAAAAGCCGCTGAAATGGTCCAGCACGCCTATCATTTTTGAGACTGAGGATCACCCTGATCGCACTACTGCGGTCGGGTGCTTGCCATTGTTGGTTTCACCGACAATACGCAACCTCAAGGTGACAAAGATGCTAGTCAATGGCGGGGCCGGTCTGAACTTAATCTCGCCTATCGTGATCGAGAAGCTGCAGATTCCTGACGGAGACCTCAAAGAGACGGGCATGTTTTAGGGGGTCAACCCAGGGAGAAGTCAACCAAAGGGGAAGGTCACGCTGCCCGTGACTTTTGGAAGTGATCTGAACTACAGGACAGAAAGGGTCATGTTCGATGTTGCCAAGATCCCCTTGCCTTACAACGGGATCCTTGGCCGCCCAGTGCTGGCCAAGTTCATGGCGGCGTCACACTACGCCTACAACACCCTGAAGATGCCAGGGCTTGTGACGATCATCACCATCCCATCCGATAAGAAAGATGCGCTGATTTGTGCTGACCAACTATACCAACAAGCAGTTGCGGCAGATGCCGCCACTAGGGCACTTGCTCCTGCCACTGGAGCCCCGGGAGGGAAGAAGAAGAAGAAGATCGGTGAGACCTCGGACACCCACTCCGGCAAGCGCACCTCTTCGGAGTGTAGTGCTCCCGTCGAGGACGTGCCAGAGAGCTCCACCGTAAGAAACAAGAAGTCCAGGGCCACGCCGCCGAAAACCCAGAAAGTTTCTGTCAAGGAGGACGACACAAGAGGGGCTTTCGCCATAAGCTCTGCCCTCGATGACAAATAGGAAGACGCGCTCGTCACCTTCCTGTGGGAGAATGTCGATGTGTTTGCGTGGCAAGCATCCGACATCCCCGGCGTTTCCAGGGAGGTGATTGAGCACCACCTTGCTGTTTGTCCTCATGCGCGGCCCGTCAAGCAGAAGGTTAGGAAGAAAGCTTTGGAACGACAAGAGTTCATCACAGAGGAGATCCGGAAACTGGAAGCAGCGGGTTTGGTAAGAGGAGTGCTCCATCCAACGTGGTTGGCCAATCCAGTGGTAGTGCGCAAGGCGAATGTGAAGTGGAGGCTGTGTATTTATTACACATATATCAATAAGGCTTGTCCCAAAGACCCCTTCCCGTTGCCGCGCATCGACCAGATTGTTGACTCCACGGCTGGGTGTGACCTGTTGTCATTCCTCGATGCCTACTCCGGCTACCATCAGATCCTCATGACAAGAGAAGACGAAGAGAAGACAACATTCATCACCCCATGTGGTACGTATTGTTTCGTACGAATGCCTTTCGGGTTGAAGAGTGCTGGCTCAATGTTTTCAAGGGCAGTCCAGATTGGTTTTGAACCCATGCTCCATAGAAATATGGAGGCTTATATGGGTGATATAGTGGTCAAAACCAAGAACAGGGCAACCCTTATACCGGATTTACAAGAAACATTTGCAAACCTACGCAAGATCAATCTCAAGCTGAACCCTGAGAAGTGCGTCTTCGGCGTCCCGTCCGGCAAGCTTCTCGGGTTCTTTGTGTCACAACGTGGGATAGAGGCCAATCCGAACAAGATCAAAGCTATAGAACAGATTGAAGCACCCAAACGGGTTAAGGATGTGCGTCGGCTTGCTGGCTGCATTGCCGCCATGAGCAGATTCATTTCCAAGTCTGCCGAGCGCGCCCTTCCCTTTTCCAAGATTTTGAAAAAGGCGGGCTCAATGGAGTGGACGCCAGAAGCCGAAGCAGCATTGCAAGATTTGAAGAAGTATCTTTCCTCCACGCCAGTACTAGTTGCGCCTAGGCCACAAGAACCGTTGCGGCTATACCTGGCGGCAACGAACCAGGTGGTCAGCGCCGCACTAGTGGGATAGAGAGAAATTGATGATGAGGTGGTAGTAGCAACAGAGCCTGATGCCGTTGGTGCAGAGATGACACGGCCGGTTGCCGCCAAGGAAGAAAATGATGCAGCATCCGGTCTACTTTGTTAACTCCCTCTTGCAAGGGGCTAGATCAAGGTACTCCGGTGTGCAGAAATTGCTCTTCGGCCTTCTTATGGCCTCGAGGAAGCTGCGTCACTACTTCCAGGCACACGAGATCACTGTCGTCACTCGCCTCCCTCTGCAACGGATATTGCACAATCCAGATGCAACGGGAAGAATTGTAGAGTGGGCACTGGAGCTATCCAGCTTTGGCCTCAAGTTTGAAAGTACCTCGATGATTCAAAGCCGAGTCCTGGCGGAGTTCGTTGCAGAATGGACCGCGACGCCTGATGAAGAAGCCTAGGAAACTGCTCTCCCCGACAAAGAGGCAAGTTGCGACTGGATCATGTACTTTGATGGAGCTTTCTCCTTACAAGGCGCCAGGGCTGGCATACTGCTTGTCGCGCCCACCGGAGAGCACCTCAAGTACGTGGTCCAGATGCACTTCCCCAGGGAGGTATGAACGAACAATACTGCCGAATATGAGGGGCTGCTTGCTGGTCTTAGGATCGCGGCAGACCTCAGAATCAAGAAACTCATTGTCAGGGGCGATTCACAGCTTGTCGTCAAACAAGTCAACAAAGATTACCAGAGCCCGTTGATGAAGGCCTACGTCGATGAAGTGAGAAAGCTGGAAGAGTGTTTTGATGGTATACAGGCGGAGCACGTTCCCCGAGCAGAGAACGACATCGCCGATTACCTGTCAAAGCATGCTGCCCTCAAGTTACCTGTGGAACCAGGTACCTTTGTGCTTCAGCTTTCTCAGCCATCCGTTGATCCATCAACAGAGAAAAAAAAGAGGAGGAAATCAGGGCCTGTCAAGTACTTTCCCGCCGAGCTCCCCGGAGCCGCCGGCAAGGATGTTGTCGGGGACACTGAGCCCGCCAGGGACGGCTAGCTCCGGCGGAGCATCAAGCTCTTGTCGTCAAGACAGCCGTTCCTATAGCGGAGGAAATGCCTTTAGTCCTCGCCGTCGAGTCCCAGGCTCCAGCGTGGGCACAACATACCGTCCGATTCCTCCAAACTGGGGAACTTCCTGAGGAGCAGGAAGAAGCGGAAAAAGTAGCCCGTCGATCTGCTATGTACCAGTTCGTCGATGACGTCCTGTATAGAAAGAGACCGAACGGCGTGAAATTGAAACGTATCCCTCGAGAGGAAGGACTGGGGCTGTTGGTAGAGATACATGGAGGCATATGTGGATCCCACACAGGGTCAAGAGCCCTTGCCGGCAAGGCATTTCGGCAAGGCTTCTTCTAGCCCACTGCCCTCCAGGATGCGACGACACTGGTCACCAGGTGTGAAGCGTGTCAGTTCCATTCAAAGAAACTTCATCAACCAGCTCAAGCCCTTCAAACCATTCCTCTCTCCTGGCCCTTCTCGGTCTGGGGGCTCGACATACTGGGCCCTTTCCCCCGCGCTGTCGGGGGCTTTGAGTACTTGTACGTCGCAATCGACAAGTTCACAAAGTGGCCAGAGGTGGAGGCAGTGAGGAAGGTCACAACCCAGTCATCCATCAAATTCTTCAAGGGACTACTGTGCCGTTTTGGTGTACCCAACAGGGTCATCATCGACAACGGCACACAGTTCACAAGCCGCACCTTCATGCAATATACCCAAGACCTCGGCAGCAAAGTCTGTTTCGCTTCCGTTGCTCACCCACGAAGCAATGGTCAAGCTAAGAGAGCAAACACTGAAGTACTGCGAGGCTTAAGGACAAAGACCTTTGACAGGCTGCACAAGAGTGGAAGGCGCTGGATTGATGAGTTGCCGACGGTTCTTTGGTCGATCAGAACGACGCCAAATCGAGCCACCGACCAGACACCCTTTGCCCTAGTATACGGGGCAGAAGCAGTTCTCCCCACTGAACTCATATACGGGTCACCTCGAGTGCTCGCTTATGATGAGCTTGAGCAAGAGCAACTGCGGCAATATGACGCAACGCTCCTTGAGGAAGATCGTCTTTGGGCGGCTGTGAGAGCAGCACGCTACCAGCAAGCCTTGCGCCGCTACCATAGCCGCAAGGTCCGTGCCCGAAGCTTTGAGGAAGGCGACCTTGTTCTTCGGCATGTTCAATCGGCCAAGAATACCAACAAGTTGACGCTGAAGTGGGAAGGCCCTTATCGGGTAATACGAGTCACCAGGCCTGGCGCAGTCCGCCTGGAGACCGAAAATACCGTTCTGGTGAGCAACTCCTGGAACATTGAGCATCTTCGCAAGTTTTACCCATGAGGCGCGGCTTGCCGGGCCCCCCGGCAAGCCACCTTTTGTACAAGCCTTGCCGACAAGGCATGTAACCCTTTGTACAAAGCCAGGCGCAGTCCCTGAGCATAAATAAATGAAGCGCTGGCGCCGTAAGTTATAGCATGCATGCTAGGTCGAGTCTCGTCCTTGGTTAGGGTTGATAGTGCTTAGCGGCGGCTAACCCCTAGCTTAGAGGTCGAGTTTGCATCTCTTTGTCTTTCTTTTATCTTCTTTGGTTCACTGGACACACAGATATCCTTGCCGAAACCACTTGGGGAGAAAAAAACGAACGAATCAGCATCTAGGCCCCGGCAAGCCAGTATTGCCGGGGGCTGCAAGAGCAAAGATTCACCCACGGCAAACCAGGGTTGCCGGGGGCTGCAGCTTCAGATAAGTTCTTCATCCCTTATCATGCATTCCATTATGGACTAAGGTATGTGAAACCTCGTTTTTCCTTAAACTACCGTGCTCCCCTAACTCTAGGCCCTAGGGCTCGTTCCTGGGACCAAGTTTGGTCGTAGTCGCGGCAGCAAAAGGATGAAACAAGGAGCCTGAACGCGCCCCATCCTTGCCTCCGCCAAAAGTGTGAGAAAGGTAGAGCAAAGTGGGGAGACGGCAAGGTCTGTTGCCGGGCGAGAAAGTGTTTATCTTAAGGATATCAAGGATTTTTTCCTTGTCGTGGGTTTCACCCACAAACAAATGACCCGGCAAACATCCCTTTTTCATTAAAAACATTCCACTCACGTACAGTCCATAGGGAATGAAAAACATGAACAAGGGGATTACAAGTATTAAATTTAACAGACGCCCGAAGGCTTACAAACTAAAAAGAGATAAGATGCCCGTAATCCCTTTCTTGTCCCTCTCCTCAGGAGGCAGGTCAAGGAGGCGAGAAGGGCAAAAGGAGCGCCTAGGCGAGCTACGGGTGGTAGAAGACACCGAGAGAACATCTTGGTGGCCGCCCAAAGGCTAGATGGTGATGGCGGCGCTGGAAGCAGAGCTCGAAGGCGAGGCGGCAGGACGTCAGTACGCGTCGAAGGCGTCGGTGCCCACGTACTCCGACTTGACAGCCTTGCCGCCCGCCCTCTTCCTCTTCCACAGCCCCCCAACACCAGCCACCCAAGAAGACGGCCCCGAGAAGTTCAAGGAGCCGGCGACACGGATGATGGGGTCACTGGTGCCGCATGGAACGGTGCGCGACACCTAGTCGGACCCGTCATCCTCCGCCTACCACCCTCGTCGTCGATGTCGCTATCCTCCTCGTCACTCTCGCTTGAGGAGGAATCTTCATCATCAGAAGAGCTCTCCACGCAGCACCTTGCACGAGTCCCGAAGTGTCCGAAGACCTTGACAGAGAGAAGGCCACCCTCCATAAGCTTAAAATGGAGAGTGAGCCCCTCCGTCAAGCTGTGGATATGAGCAAACGCCTTCCATCCCCGACAAAGATACATCACATGAGGAGCAGGGAAGTCGACGCGGACCCGCGTGGCACTGATCCCGCAGCCCCTCATGTGCAGCCGCAATGACTCCGGCGGATCCAGCTCCATCTCCCGCACAAATGGAGTCAGGAGACGAAGGCGATGGCGTGGCGGCCGGTGCAACCTGACGAAAAACTCACAAGGGTCATCCCCAATATGGCCCTCCATTGGAGGAGGAGCTGCTGGAGGGGGCGAGGCCGGCGGGCCACCCCATCCTCCTCTTCCCCGAGCGCCCCGGCCTCGCCCACGGCCTCGCCCCCTCCCTCTTCCCCTCGCGGCCAGCTCTGCCACCACAGGCGCAGGAGAAGGAGGGACACGTTGTCGAGCGGCGACCCTCGCCGCCACCGTTGAAGGGCCGGGATTTCCTCTCTCCATGACGAATGGAAGAGAGGAGCAGAAGCTGAAGGAGGAAGAAGATGGAAGAATGCGGGACACCGTCCCTCCCCTCGCGCTCTTTATAAAGGAACGGGGTTGGGGCTCGACCGCCCCGCTCGGCCAATCAAGACACGGAAGGCGCAGGGAGCCAGGACCGACCCGCCGCCCCAACCAGCGACGACCCGGTTTCCCGCCTCCACCGTTTTCCACCCCAAGCGCATGGGAGACACGTGGCAGACGTGCAGAACTGAGGGGACGGGTGAGGCGACCTCTCCCCACCCCGTGATCATGGGGAGTGGACGCCTTGAGGACCGCGCCTCGGCCCCATTCAGTAAATGTGCCGCGCCTCCACGCCTCCCTCCGTTTATGGGGAGGGCGCGAACCGCCCCTTTACTACGACGTGACGCATGCGTGCAAAGACCAACCCCACGCATGCCGCTCACGTCACACGCACTTCCCCACACCGCGCCACGCACGGGAGTCGTGGGAAGGGCAGCGCGCGAAAAATCTTACCGTGGTAAAAACCGCCCCGCCTGCCTACGCACCGTTTTCTGGGCCTGGCCCAACAACGTGTTGCGCTTATGTGTGGCCCAGGCCAGGGGGCTCCTGTCGGTGTACAAAAAGAGGGGTACACTTTTTGTACCCCTATAACTATGCACGAGCAGTCTGAGCCGCGGGCAGCACCACACCAAGCAAGGCAAGGGAGGTGAGCCAGGGTGAGACTGAAGCTTGATGGAATTGGAGCAACACCAAAGCCAAGACCACGAAGAGCCAAGGGACGAGACGGGCTCCCCCGGCAAGATCCTTGCCGGGGCCGGCTTTAGCAGCCCCGGCAAGACCCTTGCCGCGGCAACTCGCCCCACGCCTATGGAGCAAATCACCCTTGAGTCCACTGCCCCCATGGGGCAAGGATTCGGGAGACATCCCCGTAGTGGCATGCAGATCTTTGTGAAGACATTCAAGATCAGATACGCACTAAGAAGACGACGACCCTTGGCAGGATCCTAGCCGAGGAAGATCACAAGACCTCCGGCAAGCGCCTTGCCGGGGATGGCAGCAGGTGTTGCGACAAGACCCTTGCCGGGGCCCCGGCAAGGCCCTTGCCAAGGACATCCGCAGGGCCACCATCAGGCCCACGCCGACTAAACTTCCACCGCCTTATGCAGCTGCCGACCCAACCAGCTGGGCAGGCACCTGCGTGGCGGCATGCAGATCTTCGTGAAGACCCACCATTGCGCCACCTCAGCTGCCTACCTATCTACATGGAATCTCAGGCATCGCTGGCCAGGGCGCGTGTCGACACAAGAAGGAGCGGCGATGGACAAGACAGATCTCTCCCCCGTCCCCGATAAAGCAAGGACACCTAAGCAAGACACATTAAATGTGCCTTGTCATGTAATGCGAGGGATAACCTCGCATCACTGTACCCTTTCCACCTCCTGTGTGCCACTATGGCAACCCCTTTTTCTATAAAAGGAGGCCCGAGGCGACCAGGAGGAGGATTCGGCTTTTTGGAGCTCCTCACGCCCCATAGCTAGCTGAAGAACACAGATATACAATCCACCAAAGCAGGAGTAGGGTTTTACGCATCCTCGCGGCAAGAACCTGGATAAACGAACCGTGTGCTATCTGTTTTATCCGCTCTTCTCTCAACCCCGCGCACCGCTAACCGTAGTAGGGATTCCTGTGATCCCATAGGTGTCGTTCCCACCGACAAGTCGCATACTAGTAATGATCACTAGAGATCCCGAACTACCTGCGAGTTAAACATAACCCCACCGTGTTCTCTTTTCAAAGTGAAAAGAGACAGTCACGGTTACTCACGCGGTTGTGTGTTTTATCTCGGATCCTCTATCAAGTTTTCTACAACCGTACATTAACAAATTCCCATCTACCACATAACCGCGGGCACGGTTTTCGAAAGCTCAAAACCCTGTAGGGGTGTCCCAACTTAGCCCATCACAACCTCATGATCTGCGGAGTCGCAACTCCATGTTGGGAAGACCCGAGTATTCTCGGAATCCCGTGCTCAAGATATTTCGACAAAGGTAAAACTAATCCAGCAAGACCTCCCGGCGTGCCGACACCCTAATAGTAGCCGCGTGTATCTCGTCTCAGGCCACGACCGGATGGGTGATGCTACAGGTAAAACCAAACCTCGAGTTTCCTCAAGGTGGCCCTGCAGGACCCCTGTTTGGGACCAACACCATCAGCACTGGACCCCCCTGTTATGTAGAACTAAGAACCCGGGGACGCGACCCCCTATGCAATTTAATTAACTAATTAAGTTTTATTATGAGTGCAATTAAAACCAATGTTGGGCCTTGCTGGAAAAGCTTTAAGCAGTGCAAATTATCGAGGGGGGCCCATGAACCCCAACCATGTTAGGAACGCAAAATGAAGGGACATAACGCCGGTTTATCGGTTCTTAAGGCGACATGAGAGGAACAAATCGATGAGCAAAAGGCCAAGCCTTCCACCCAATGCCAAGTATATAGGTGTGTTAATATATATAAGATATATTGTGATATTCCAACAACAAGTTCCAACATGGAGCAATCTTCATCTACACCTGCAACTAACAATGCTATAAGAGGGGCGAGTGAGCGGGTAACATAGCCAAACAACGGTTTGCTGGGATGGTGTCAAAGGTTAGAGGTTTCATGGTAGCAAGGAAAGAGGCTCACAATAGATAGGTAACGTGACATATAGCGACATCATCGAGACAACTAGCATGGCAATGATAGTAAAGGTATCCAAGGTGATGGTCATCTTGCCTGAGATCCCGCAAGGAAGAAGAACGAGTCCATGAATAAGATGAAGGAGAAGCCATGAAGACGAACCAAGTGTAGATGAACGAATCCTCACGATCGCAACGGAATATGAATTAGCGAGAAGAAACACACAACATGGTAAACACACCACTCAAGAACATGACAAGATGCTCAACCAAGTATGATGCAAGACAATTATATATGATGCAAAACATGGCAAGGGATGATGCATACAGAACAACACAACAAGTCAAGTTTAAATGAGGCCGAAGACAACATATAACAACTCTGGTAAGCCCTCATATGCACATTTAGAAATTGGTCCAGATCTGAAAAAACCTTAAGTTAAAGTTGTTAAACACCAGGTTAACATGCACCATGAAGATCTACTCGAAATTCTAGTCAAGTTACATATCAAGTTCATTTAATTCGGAGCTACGACCTAGAAGATATGAGCAGAACAAGTCAAGCATGGCAAGGATGCAAGATGCATTCAAACATCAAGCAAACACACTCCAAACAAGTATTCAACATGTTATTATGCATATACATGCAAAAACACACAAGTTTCATATAGGACACGCTCAAAACGAAGCAACGGTTCAACACATACACATGAAACAAGATAAACCAACAAGCTGTCCAAAATCAGCAACATGGCACTTAGTTGACATCAAAACAACATGATACAAGAACATTTCATGGCAACAAAAGGCATCGCAAGCGTGTACATGTCCAGCACTACAAGCATGACCAAAGAGCAAAACACCACTAGAACATGCTCAAAACATCATGGCAAGATTGCAAAAAAATTACAGATTCACAGACTT
>LR738715.1:340476926-340489154 GCA_902687465.1 Secale cereale
AGATATGAGCAGAACAAGTCAAGCATGGCAAGGATGCAAGATGCATTCAAACATCAAGCAAACACACTCCAAACAAGTATTCAACATGTTATTATGCATATACATGCAAAAACACACAAGTTTCATATAGGACACGCTCAAAACGAAGCAACGGTTCAACACATACACATGAAACAAGATAAACCAACAAGTTGTCCAAAATCAGCAACATGGCACTTAGTTGACATCAAAACAACATGATACAAGAACATTTCATGGCAACAAAAGGCATCGCAAGCGTGTACATGTCCAGCACTACAAGCATGACCAAAGAGCAAAACACCACTAGAACATGCTCAAAACATCATGGCAAGATTGCAAAAAAATTACAGATTCACAGACTTAGTGAAAATAAACTAGACATGGCAGCAACAATGACAAGTAGGCATGTTTGCAAGCTTGTGCAACTCAACCCAGAGCATATCATGGCATGTGAATATAACCAACAGCAAGAAGACATGTTTATGAAGCTACTCATGGCAAGAACATGGTCATAGGATGCATAGAACACTAGCTATTCACATGGCAAAATTGAACTTGCTGATAACAGGCTGATAGAAACATTTTATAGCAACTTGAGAGCATGAAAACAACAAGCTACAGCAGGTCATATATGCAAACAAGGGCATGGATGGATAGAGCATAACATGGACTTCAATACATTGTCATTGGACAACCCAAAACATGCATGGATCTGAGTGGGGCATCAAGCAAACATGGCATCAGGTTATAACAGTTTCAGACTTGGCAATTTTCAACAAGTCTCAGGAAACAACAACAGTGAGTAGGCCTCTTTACAAGCTTGTTGCAAACACCTCAAGGCATATCATGAAAAGTGGATTGTGCCACAGCAAAGATGGCATGTTTGTGCTTCTAAAACATATTGACATGTAGCGCAAACAAAAATCACACAAAAAGATATGAAAAAGACAAATCAACATCTCATAACAAGTTTCAGCACTTAACAGCCACATGCACTTTTGCAACAGAGATAAACATGGCAATATGGCACCTAACATCAATGCTACAGCAACCATCATGTAGAGCACTTCACAATGAACAATTTGACATATCATTCACTTCATTTGGACCAACATGCAAAAAGATATCATCACCACAAGCATGCAACAAAATAACAGTTATCAGTAGTTTATAACATATAGCACTTTTGCAATGATGATTAGGGCATCAAGATGATCTCAAACAAGCATGCCACATTACAACAATATGAAGAGCATCACGAGACGAACATTTTGACATATTAAACTCTCAGTTTGGACAAACATGCACAAAGTTATCACCATCACAAGTTGCATACATGACATGATTTTCTTAGGGACTTAGGAGGAAAAACAACCTCGGGCAGATCTGGACACTTTCCGTCTTAGGGCGGACATGTCCGGCGCGAAGAGGCTGACGTGCTGGCCCGGGAAGGGGGTGTTCGGATGTGTCCGTGCCCGCCCGGACGTGTCTGTCGGGGAGGCGGTTGACTCCGGTGAAGAGGTCGCCGGAATCGGCGGGGAGATGGCCGGGGAAGGTGGATCCGGGCCGGATCTCGCCGGATCCGGCCGGATTCCAGCGCGGGGAGGACGGCGGCGAGCCACGACGGGTGCGGGGCGACGGATCCGGCAGGTTGCGGCCCCGGGCGTCGGATCTGGAGCAGAGGCCTGGGCATCGCCGGAATGGCGGCGGCGGCGACCATTGACGTGGGTGGAGCTCGAGGACGACGCGGAGTCCACCGGCGACGGCGGCGTTACTGCGAGGACGAGGGGGGACGGGAGCAGAGGGGCCGAGCTCGACGGAGGAGGTCGCCGGCTGGCGGGGCGCTCCGGCGAGGGCGCTGGCTCGATGCAGGAGCGAGGCCAAGGGGCAGAACGGGCGGCGGCGGCGTCGGGCTCGTCCGGACCCCGATGGGCCTGGGCGGGCTCCGATCTGGGCCCTGCGGGCCGCGGCGGCTAGCGCGGTGGTGGCAGGCCGAGGAGGCAACGTGGCGCCTCGCCATTGGCCATGGGTGGCGGCTCAGGTGGCGGCGGGGCTAGTGGTGGCGCAACAAGTGGCGGCAGTGGGCTGGGTGGCTGTGGAAAACGAGGAGGAGGTGGAAGAAGGCTAGGGGAAGGGGCTAGGGTTCCAAAAATGGACTAGGGGTTGTGTTTAAATAGGAAAGGGGAGCCAGAGGAGGGGTTTTTGCTCCGTTTCGGAGTTGTTCGATCGCCATCGGACAGTCGAAGCGGAGAGGGTACCTAGGTGGGTTAGGTGGGCTGTGTAGAAGGGGATGTGGGCCAAGAGGAGGGAAGAGAAGTGAGGCCCGACGGCTGTTTCAGGGACCGAAACGTCCGATGTTTTTATCCGGCCATAATGCCGCTATAGTTTAACGGTTGGGCTATCAAACGAGCTCCGAATGCGATGAAATTTGGTAGGCAGCCCGTCTACACTATAATAAGACCACATGCCAAGTTTCATCCCATTCCGAGAACATTTTCCGGCCACTTAGAAAATTAAATATTCGGAAGTGCCGCGGGCGCGTGCGAGTGTGTCTGAGCTCAGAACAGACAACAGAGAGGACGAGGGGACTCGGACGGATGCAAGTTTTGAAAACATGATGATGCAATGCACATGATGGCAAGGCAAAGATGCGACACGCAAGCAGATGGCATGGCAACATCAGCGAATAACTGGCTGATACCTGGCACACCGGTCTCGGGGTGTCACAACATTCCCCTACTAACAAGAGATCTCGTCTCGAGATCTTAGGAACGAGACGGAAGAGGAAAAAGGAAGAACAAAGTTCTTCGAGGACGAAAGAGTGAAACCAAAGAATATTGAGAGGTTGAGCCACTCGAAAAGAAGAATGCAACGAAGAAGAACGAAGTTGCAAGGACTTCGTTAAACAAGAGGAACATGAATAAGACGAGAATCAAGGGGGTTGAAAGGCACGAAACAAGAGCTGAAGGAACAAGAATGAATTCGAAACCATTCCGATTAATAAGAGATGGAAAGGAATTTGAATGAAGGAATTCGGGCAGCACTCCGACTAAAAATGGAAGGGATAGAACAGAACCTCGAGAAGATGGAATGATACTTGACGAGATGAACAACACGATGCCTCCAGAAGAAATTAAGAATGAGAAGAAAGGAGTTAGGACAACACCTTCTAACACAAAGAATTTGAAAACATCCTTGCAAAGAAGGGACGAACGGAGTTGTTGAAAATCAACAATGAAAAGAATTAACTTGTTGTGGACTTATGGGAATCATCCCGAAACTTTAGGTGATATTATGCCGCAAACAAAGCATTGATGAGCTAAGAAGAACGAAGAATGCAAAACTCCACTTCAAAGAATATAGAGAATTATTTGCATCTCGTGACACAAAAGAATAATGCTTGAGCTGCTCAACAAGAATTTGATGAACACTTGAAGAATGAATTACTCATGATGAACCACCATGAAGGACTCCGGTAGCAGAAGGATGATGAAGGATGAAAAGAATAAGAATAAGGCCTTGCTATGATTTAGATGGAGGTACTGACGAGATAGCCGAGAAAACTATGAACCTCGGAAGGAAAAGGTGAAGACGCTTGGTACTAGAATTTATTCATCAAGAACAAACTCCAAAGGAAGGGATAAATTAACTTGACGAGAATGAATAAGAATTATGGTATGCTCATCCTTCATCTATTAAATTGATGAAAGCAATGGACTCACATACTATTTATTCTCGTTGAAAAGATTAAAGAGGGATATGTCGCGAACTTGCGAAAATCTTCATGAAACACCGGTAGGATTGGAATAAAACTGAATGGATTGATATGATAACACCGGAAAAGAACTCTTGAGAAAACCACCGTAAGAATTGAAGCCGAGTGAAGAAAAGGAACAAACCCCCGGGAAGAATTAAAATCGAGTGATGAAAGAGAATAAACCTCCGTGAAGAATTGAAATTGAACGAAGAAAAGAGAGCATCATAAAACACGTGACAAACAATCTAAGTCTAACATACTTCCTATGCATAGGCTTTTTATAAGCAAACAAATTATCAAGGCAATCAATTTCTAGCATATGCAAGGAAGAAGAAAGAAACAATAGCAATCTCAACATAACGGGAGGTAATTTAGTCACATGAAGATTTCTACAACCATATTTCCCCCTCTCATAATAATTGCATGTAGGACCATATTCAAATTCAACAATATAGCTATCACATAAAATATTCTCTACATGATCCATATGTATGCAAAGTTGACCCTCATTCAAAATAGTAGGATTAACATAGAACAAAGTCATTACTTCTCCAAGCCCACTTTAATCAAAAATTACATAAGATCGATCAATATCCAAAGTAGTGGGATCAAAAGTTGACATTCTTTCAAACCCACTATCAATTTTATTGCAAACATTATTATCAATCTCATATTCATCATTGGGTTTAAATAATTTACGAGATCATAAGAAGAGTCACCCCAATCTTGATCATTGCAACAGGTAGTGGACATAGCAAAATTAGCATCCCCAAGCTTAGGGTTTTGCATATCATTATCATAATTGACATTAATAGAATTTATAATAACATCATTGCAATCATGCATTTGATTCAAGGAACTATCAAGTATGGGTGCAATAGCAATAATTTCATGTTTAACATAAGGAACTATAGCAAGTTCATCTCCATAAGCATTATTAGTATTGGTATCATTTTCAAAAGAATAGCAAGCCTCTCGTTCATCAAGAGGAGATAATTCAATCAAATCAACAGAATCATAGTTATCTATAGATTCATGCATATCATTATTTTCTTCCAAAGCAGAGGACATTCTCTCAATAAATTCTTTAACATATGCATTATGAGAATAGTTTTCATAGCACTATTTGAGTATGTAAAAAAATTCAGATTTGTAGAGAGTGGTATCATACTTTTCAATCAAAGAAGCAACTTCATAAGAACCCTTATAAGCAACAAATTCTTCAGTTTGTTCTATATCATAATAAATATAAACACCCTTTTCATAAGAAGATAAGATTTCATTATCATTAAACTCACATAGGTAGGGAAGGTGTTTTTTAGGGTTCCTAGAGCAACAAGTAAAATCATAAAGTTAACAAAGATTCCAAGCATAGCATAGCAAACAATTTATTTGATTCCATAAGAGCTTCCCCTTTTCACACTAATGATGACACACAAAATGAGCATGCTCATATAATGATTTTCCCTCAACTAAACTAGTTGGCGTTTCAGCACGAGCACATATGGATCAAAGATGATCCAGGTAGAAAACTTTGAGGTGATCCATATCAATAGATTTTAAGTAAGCAAGGATGCAAGCAAAATAGAAGGCACATGGCAACACAAGCAAAGATAGAAAACGCAAAAGCGAACGGAAAGAAGGCAAATATTTTTATGTTTTTTTCTAAAAATGTTTTAGAAGTGGCGCAGAGGAAAATGAGGGACGAATGACAAATAATGTAAATGCAAGAGATGAGAGTTTATGACAAGTACTTGGTAGGATTGATGTAGATCTTGACTTGGCGTAGATCTCCCCCGCAACGGTGCCCGAAATTCTTCCTGCTACTTCTTGAGATTGCGTTGGTTTTTCCCTTGAAGAGGAAAGGGTGATGCAGCAAAGTAGAGATAAGTATTTCCCTTAGTTTGAGAACCAAGGTATCAATCCAGTAGGAGAAGAACGCACAAATCACCAATACCTGCACAAACAATCAAACACTTGCACCCAACGCTATAAAGGGGTTGTCAATCCCTTCACGGTTATTTGCAAAAGTGATATCTAATAAAGAAAGATGAATAAAAGATAAAATATTTTTGTGTTTTTTATTTATAGATCTAAAAGTAAAAGATTGCAAAATAGTAGATCAAAAACTAATATGATAGAAAATAGACCCAAGGGCCATAGGTTTCACTACAGGCTTCTCTCATGATAGCAAATAATACGATGGGTGAACAAATTAATGTCGAGCAATTGATAGAAAAGCGCAAAGTTATGACGATATCCAAGGCAATGATTATGTAATATAGGCATCATGTCCGAGAAAAGTAGATCGAAACGAGTCTGCATCTACAACTATTACTCCACACATCGACTGACTCCTGCCTGCATCTAGAGTATTAAGTTCATAAAGTACAGAGTAACGCCTTAAGTAAGATGACATGTGAAAGGATCGATATGGTTGACTAAAGGGGGGGGGGTGAATAGGCAACTAACATTCTTTAGCTTTTCTTAACCAAATTAAACTTAGCATCAAGATAGGTTGTCTAGATGTGCAACTAGGTAGGCAACCAATATGATGCAACAATAACAAGCATACAAGCAAGCAAGCTATACACCACAACAAAAGCTTACATAAGTAAAGGTAAGAGATAACCACAAGTGGAGCCGGTGGAGACGAGGATGTGTTACCGAAGTTTATTCCCTTTGAGAGGAAGTACGTCTTCGTTGGAGCGGTGTGGAAGCACAATGCTCCCCAAGATGCCACTAGGGCCACCGTATTCTCCTCACGCCCTCACACAATGCGAGGTGCCGTGATTCCACTAGTGGTGCCCTTGAAGGCGGCGACCTCACCTTTACAAACAAGGTTGGGGCTATCTCCACAACTTACTTGGAGGCTCCCAACGACACCACGAAGCTTCACCACAATGGATTATGGCTCCGAGGTAACCTCAACCGTCTAGGGTGCTCAAACACCCAAGAGTAACAAGATCCACAAGGGATTAGTGGGGGAATCAAATTTCTCTTAGTGGATGTGTAGATCGATGCCTTCTCAACCAATCCCTAGGAAATAAACAAGTTTGATTGGCTAGGGAGAGAGATCGGGCGAAAATGGCGCTTTGATCAACAATGGAGCTTAGGGAGGGAAGGGGTAGTCAACTTGAGGAAGAAGACCCCCCTTATATAGCATGAGGAAAGATCCAACCATTATCCACCAACTCAGCCTGCGACACGCGGTACTACCGCACCAGACTTGCGGTACTACCGCAAGGCCATGCGGTCCTATCGCAAGGCAGTGCGGTACTACCGCTCGCGCGGCAGGAGCGAGCTGCGGCCCTGTTGCGTATAGCAACGAATGGTAGTACTGCCGGAGCGGTACTACCGCGCGCTCTTGCGTATAGAAAATTACTTCCGCGCCAGCCACGGCCCTGGGACAGAGGCCACGGTACTACCGTGATCCAGGCGCGGTACTACCGCAGTGTGCGGTACTACCGCAGCCATGGGCAGTACTACCGTGGGTCTCTGCGGTACTACTGCTCCCTTGAGCGGTACTACCACATGCCATAGAAAAGTAGTAGTAGGAAGCCTCTGTCTTTGCAACAACAAGGAAAACAGCCGGTGCTCCAAAGAAGCGAAGGAAAGGTGGTGCAAAGGGATAGATGTGTACGTGTTGATTCCACCCTAACCTTTCCAAAGCGGATCCCCTCTTCATAGTACATCTTTCCTATGACTCAATTCCACCGAAAAGAAACAAAAGGAAACGCCATCTTCGATAGGCTCAGAGGGGCAATGAATCGGCTTGTGCCTAGACATGAGATATCTGAAAAGCTCAATGCACATGATTACTCCGCAAATGCATTGTCATCAATCACCAAAACCATTTAGGGAGAAATATGCCCTTACAATCTCCCCCTTTTTGGTGGATTGATGACAATACGGGATTTGCACAAAGAAATGAATAAGAACATTAGCAAAGCCAACATGTATATAAAATATAGGCAAGCTCCCCTAGATGTGTGCATTATTAGATAGATGCTTTGGACTGCATGGCACATATACTAGGATCAACACTCTCCCGATATTTTATAAACAACACAATCCTTGCAACTAAGTAAATGGCACTACGCATGGATGCAAGGAGAAGATCGTGATCATATAGTAAAGGGAACAATAAGGCATAAGCTCACAACCTACTAAAGAAACTAGACATTATGATAAGATAGGATAGAGTAGAGTGCATATGTCTCACACCATATGATAGTCTTCAGGTCTCACACACACAACGCAAACCAACACAAAGCAATGCGAGAGAGTTCAACAAAAGCAAAGCGAAATAAGACACAACTCGCAAATCCTACACTCTCTCCCCCTTTGGCATCGAAACACCAAAAAGGGAGAGAGGACACCTACGACACAGCTGGTAGCTCCCTCTGTAGTGATCGGCCATCAAGCTCCTCATCGGTATCGGCAGCGGGAACAGACTCCTCCTCTGACTCAGTCCACTTGCAACCTTGCTTGGCCATCCACTCAGCCTCCGGAGTGATGTTCTTCTTAGGTCCACTTCACACGTTCTCGCCGAATGTCCTCAAGATCTTCTTGTCATGTCGGCGAGCCTCCTTATGAGCCACATGAGTAGTGTACTACCCCTTGGCCTGCATGCAGAACAACTTCTTCATATTAGCCTTCAGCTTCTTAGCCCACGAGGGCTCAGATGAGGGAGGAGTGTATCCTGCAGAACTTTCGTCAGCCTCCTTCTCCTCCTGAAACTCATCCTCATCCACGTCCATCCTAGCAGCCTCAGCCTCTGCCTTGGTAGTGGTATTGGCCCACTTGTTCTTGTGACGTATCTTGATGGGCTCATGACGGATCCACTCAGGAGCAACAAAGGCCTCATCGGGGATAAGCTTCTCCCAAGTCTTCGAGATCAACAGATGCAGGTAGGGACTATAGATAGGAACTTTGTGATTAAACACCACAAACCGGAGCTCAACCCACATGATGTGAGCGACATCAAGTGGGCCAGGCGCTTTGTGACGCGCCTCGTCACACAGAAGCATCATGTCCACGAGATAAGCATGCACCTTGTCCTTGTCCCCAATGCGCGAAAAGAGGGTGTTGCGAAATATCCGATGCATGACGTCAAGGAAGGGGTTGAGCACCCAAGTCGACGAGCCAATAGGTAACTTCTTCTCCACAACGTACGGTTGGAGCTTGTTCTTGTTGGTGGACTCTGGGTTGGCATGGGGGCGAACACCAATGGGCGGATTGAGCCCCTCATCACGAACATGCAACAGATCCATGAAATCCTTCCATGTAGCAGACAACTTCCTCCCATGGGTCATCCAAGTCATAGTCCTCTCCTCACCGGAGAAGTGACCGGAGGCAAAGAATTGAGCCACGAGCTCCGGATCAAAGTCCATCTGGAATGAGACAAAGTCCTCAATGCAAAACTTCTCCAACAGATCCAATGCCTCACCAAAGTATGCTCGGTCCTTCCTCATATGATCCAAGTTAATCCACTGCACTGGGACATAGATGTTCTACTTGTTCTTGATCACGTCAAGGTAGATGAGATTTTGCTTCTTGGTCCAGAACTAATCATTGGCCTTAACGGTCTCTCAAGGCTTCACATAGGGGTTGAGCCTCCTGCGAGTGATAAACTCGGCTAGAGGCACTTCATCCATGCCCAAGGTGGGCTCCTTGAGCTTGCCAGCGGATTTCTTGACATGACATTGGGGGGCATTCTATCCCTCTAGATCATCTTGGTTGCAGAGTCTCTTGGAACTGGTGTCACGACTGGGATTGGAGCGCCTGACATTGGAACCGGAGCCACCACCTATGCCACACAACACAAACATGAGAGAAATCGAGAATGATTAATGCAAAGACTAGCCCAAAACCAAAATAAACAAGTGGAAATGAGATTTGGAGGATGAAATAATGTAATTGGGATCACCACGGCAGTACCATTTGCGTGTGCGGTAGTACCGCAAGGGGGTGCCTACTGGTGCACGTCGGTCCTAAACAAACGGTTTCAAACCCCTTTCCGCGAGGCATTTGGAACCGTTGCAGAGTGAGTGTGGGCGATAGGGGGGTCCTTCCCACACGACCCAGAAATCGTCGGGGATAGAGCCCCTACAGTAGTCCTACTTGTTTATGCTCGCATTGCCATCGCAGTCGGTATTCTGTGGTGTAACGTTTACGATGCGCGGCCCATCACAAACGGTTCACTATTATAGAACGTGTATGATGTGTGGCCCATCACAAACGGTTCCCTATTATAGAACGTGTATGATGCGCGGCCCATCACAAACGGTTCACCGTTAAGAAGATTAGCTAATCGTCGTACGAGTGTCGGACAGGATTACGAAACGTCGGATCGTCGTAACATTGTCGTACACGACAACTATCGCACACGCTATTCTGTTGTGCAACGTTTATGATTCATACTTCATCATAAATACTTCATGGTTGCAAAACCTGTATGACAAGGCAACTAACACAAACGTTTAGTTTGCCCGCACCGTTTGTGATATTGTCTGACATCGCGCACGCTTTGCAAACGGCAACTGTGTGCATGCTTGCACACGTTTCCTCTCCGTGAACCATCTCCGATTATGGTGCATATCCCAAATGTTTGTGTTTTACCAACCGTGTGTGCCGTAACAACCTGTAGAGCATAATTTCATCGTAATTTAATTGCTGCTTTTCCAAATTATACCGGATTTGGATTTGAATTTGAATGTATGCTACAACTTTATTCATACCCATCAGGTTCAAACAACCAATGCATTATTCGACTCATAGGTACATATGTTCAAGAATTACATAAGAACCAAATAAAGAATGATGAACCATAGTTGTATACTTGTACTATTAAAGACGGTAAAGAAAGAGGCGAAATATATTCTGGTTGCTGAACAAGGTGAAGTAGAATGCCCATATTGTGCCCTCCTCCATGCAGAAGGCATGCATGACTCTAGTCCAACCCCTTGTGAAGGCCGACCGCCCATCCTTCGCGGTCTTCATGAAAACATCTAGATAATCATCGTGTTCTGGTAGAAATACTTTAACCTTTGCATGCCCACCAATCATGTAGTTTGAGAGGTAATCTTGAGTAAACTACTTTGGCAACCACTGCAAAGGAAAAAGATTTAGACATTGTCATCTAAACAACTTATTATGGGCAGTAAAAAGAAGGCTGCAGAGTTCTTACTTACCATCCTGCAGTTCGCTGTTGTCTTGGATAAAGTGTAAACAAATAGTTTAATTGCCATCTTTGGACCCATTTTACTAATAATCTTTATCAGCTTCCTCACTTGATGCTGGTTCATCGATATTTCATTGCCCCATACGCAGAAAGGGTCGAAATGCGGATCTTTACCAATGACATATGTACCTAAAAGCATCAAGTTAATATTAGAAGCTAAACAAAAATTGCACAATGATGTAGTACAACACTCTTTTATAATATGTCTATATACATCCGTATGTGGTAGTCCATTTGAAATCTCTAAAAAGATAAATATTTAGGAACGGAGGGAGTATCTTATAACATCCAATATACTCACATATTAGATGAATTAACATCTTATATTATGGGTCGGAAGGAGTTTTGTTCATTCTTACAAATTATCTGCTGTTGTATCCACAGGTTGTAGTTAGTTTGAGCTAGTTCGGGCTCAAATAGCCCTAAAGTATATCTAAATAAGAGGGCTAGTTTGAGCTAGTTGAATCTATGACCCTCCCAAAAAACTAGTATCCAACCCAAGAGGTGCTAATTGGAGCTAGTTCTCCTAGTGCATTTATTGTCAATCTAACCCTGCCATCCAAACAACTCTTTGGATGAGTTAGTTCAGGGTTAGTAATGAGCTAGAAACTAACTCTAACCTCTAGCTAAGTTGAGTATCCAAACAGGGCTGTGTTATTGCTGTTGTTGTTGCTGCTCTTCTACGTATATCTAGACATCATTAGAACATTAATGTAACACTCTTACTTGTTGCTATGTAGCCTAGGATTGCATATTTAGACATTAAGTACAGTGCATGTTGCTATGTAGCCTCAGATATATTACATATGGCCCTAGTCAACCTAAGGAAAAATGGGTTGCAGATATATTCAGTTAAATGTCCAATTCACCGATTAGTCCCTTATCAGCCGCCGGCCTATATGGTACCAGCTACCAATATCCTGAACAGTGAGTAGATATAAGCCATGGGATGAAACTAACCTCGATGGAAAATAGCGGTCGTTCCCAAAATTGTCCTGTGTAGGTACATCAAAAAGCATGTTAAGCACAACAAGCTAAACATCAACCAAAATTACACATGGCAAACAAAATAATCTCCAAAAGATAGCTTCAGTGTGCATGTTTAAGCACACTAGTAAAGCAAAACAAGTGGCAAGGTGTGCTAACTGCAATAGGCCAAACATTCAACAACAAGAAAACATGTTCATTCAAACTGGTATTGTGC
>LR738715.1:340492029-340509883 GCA_902687465.1 Secale cereale
CCCCCCCCACACACACACTTTCAGTCGACGGGCCAGAGAGGCATATATCTCAGCAAGATGGGTCGTAAAACGGACCAAGAATAATCCACCTTGGTCGTACAACCTCTCTCTTGTTGTTGGTCAAAGTGATGGCCGTCCATTCGACCCCGGAGATGGGCTAGCTCGCCAATAATCACTCAAGTAGCTAGTCCCCGAAGACAACCACTGCAAGCATGTGGCCCAAACATATGTATGGAGAGGAGTGTTTTTGAGTAACAATGGAACAACTTTGATGTGGCACCGTGATTTTGAACTAGAAATCCCCACACCGAGTGAGGGTTCGGTTGACGATGCATATGTATGTTACACCACACTTAAAGCCAACGACGGGGATTCATATATGCATGCATGCGTGCATAGTATATGCGCTCAAACTTAATTAGGTCTGAATCTCACCATGACCTATACTACGATAACACGAACCAAATGAAGAATCTGCCATTGTAATCTATCTTGTTGTTGGTCAAGGTGATCATGGATGTCCACGCGGGCCCATGAATATATAGGCTTGTCGCCGATAACCACGCGAGGGAGTGTTATCGTTCGAAGGCAACCACTACATGCATATGTATGGAGGTGATGAGTGCATGCGTGTTTGAATACACAACATTGATCTGACGCGTGTGTTAAAAATCGTACACTAGCTCCCCACACAGAGCGAGATCGGCTCATGATGGTGTCATTGTACTAGCCACTTCGACTCGATGGGAGGGATTCATGCGTACACATGCATGTGTGTGTGCTCAAAGTGTATCATGCATGTCATCCCGGAGCAAAAATAATAATCCCCTCCTAAGTCAAATTAACCTCTCTTGTTGTCAGGCAAAAAGAAGTGATGGACCAACCGGGCCCATAGATGGAAAGCATCGATATCGCTGATGACCACTTAAGTGGGTGCGAGAGGACAACCACCACCGCTTTCCATGTGGGCCAAACATATATATGTTGAATACCCAAAATGCACAACTTTGATGTGCCACATGCCTAAAAACCGTAAACCATGCACCCACACAGAGCGAGGTTCATATCAAGAGTACTACATATGATGGTCCCCTTCCCCCCTCTTCACCGCATACTATATGCTCCTGCCGTAATATATGTACAACCCAAAAGAATCCTCAACGATGGTGAAATTAATTAACCTCTCCCGATGTAGGTCAAAGTGATGCATGCATGCATGCATCGATGATGGCCTCGTGGGCCCACAGATGGAAGCGTCACACGTGAGTGTCCTAGCTAGGATATATATGCATGTGGCCCAAAAAGGTGTTGTGTGATGTTTGAATAACCAATTTCATAATTTTGATGTGGCACGTGCCTCGGTAACCAAAAAGTCCCGACACTAAGTGAGGTGCACTTGTTCACGGATGCGTACATATAGTATATATGCTAGTCCCCTCCCACCTTTTCGACGCGTACTATATACCACCATAACACAAATAAAAAAGATTCTACCTTGCTGGTCAAATTAACCTCACTGCCGGCTGTTCGTCAAAGTGATGGATGACGACCTCGTGGGCCCACAGAAAGCATCACATGCGAGTATCGAGTGTCGTGTAGGACAACCAGCGACTGCATGTGGCAAAACATTGGCCCTGTTTGGATACTCTAACTCAGTTAGAGGTTAGAGTTAGATTCTAACCCTAAACTAACCATGAACTAATGCTAACCAAAGAGGTGTTTGGATGGCAGGGTTAGATTGACAATAAATGCTCTTTCGCTATCATTTGCTCTTTTTCTTGAAGAACTATCCCAAATAAGCACCTCTTGGGTGGGTTAGCTTTTTGGGGTGGGTTAGATGCATCTAACCCAAACGAACCTTCCTGTTTGGATATTTTCGGGTTAGTTGAGTCAAAACTAACCCAAACCAACTCGAACCCATGGATCCAAACAGGACCATTTATGTATGAAAGGGTTGTGTAATGTTTTAAATAACGATTTCACGACTCTGATGTGGCACCAGCCTGTCTAACAAAACGGCCAACCCAGACGGTGGCTCACAACTTGTAGTGTACTGCGAGCCACCCGCCACCCCCAGACGCACACACCCACACACACATCGCGAATCCACCGCAACTACGATGCATGTTAAATTAATTATCCCGTGGTGAACATACATGTTACCAAAGGAGGGACGTTTTAATTTCAAAAAAATCACAGAGATCATTAAGACGTTTTAGTACATTGATTGATTGATTTTCTATGGGTATAATGTGCAAAAATCAAATTTGAGCTACATGCACACGTGATATTGCACCTAAATGGATTGCAAAAACACATGTGTCTCACTGGGTGCATGTTTACTCCCCGCGCAACAAATTTCAAACATTGAGAATCTTGATTTTTTAATTCTAGTACATCCAAAACTTACTTGAAGTTCATGAAACTTATCGTGTTGTCATATGGACACCAATACAAAGTGGCTTTGTAATTGTTTTTGTCAAATTTGAGACCAATTTTGATGTAATCTTTATCTAATTACAGACGGGAGATTATTAATAATTGGGAACCAATATCCCAAATGGATTATTTATTCGAACCGTGAGCGTTAGACCAATAATGGATACGTGCCATGCTTCGGTTAAGCAATAAAGCGACATCATTAATCATCCAAATAGAAAAATAATATACGTGCCGCCGCACGACCCGTGTGGCATGCGAGCAAGCGTGAGTTGACAGGACGCATGCGAGCAGTCCGCCGCATAGGCAGACGGGGAGGCGTGCGTGTATGTGTGTGAATTGACGAAGGCGTGCTCGCCACGCAGTCTCATCGGGAGGTGTGCGAGTAGCTGTGTGAAACTTTGGTAGGCATGCCAACAGTCTGGTGTGTAGGCTTACCGGCATGCGAGCCATCGGTTTGACCGCCGCCCGCCTCTCTCCCACAACTCCCACTACTCCATATTGATGGTGCGCCCGAGCGGCCGCATCCCCCATCCTCGGTACGCACACACAATCCTCTCTCTCCGCTTGCATCCTCGACGCTGCTCTCAGTCCTTAAAGCCGTCAGTGTATGAGGATGCCGCCGAAGCGCCCCATCGGAGGGAGTGGCGACGCCGGGGCTGCTAAAGCACCAGAGCACGGCGTGGAGATGGAGACAGAGGTTGCCGTCACCGCCGGCGAGTTATCGCTGCACCCTAACGTCATCGACAGCGTCGAGCTTCCACAGCTGGAGGCGGAGTTCCACACCCACTCCGACGACCACTCCAGCGACGACTACGACGACCACTCCGGCGACGACTCCGATGACCACTCCGGCGATGACTCCGACGACGACGGACAGCTGGTTAGTCATCTATACCCATTTACGTGTCAAATAGATCATAGGGTTTCACTCGTTACTCCTGCCTCCCCGTTTTTGGAATAGAAATCATGTGGCTATGTTCTCCCAATCCATGAAATCTGAGTAAGTTTCTTTAGATCCGTGTTGTGTATTGATTTTCTGAATGGTGCAAGTGATAAGTGATTAGTTGTTTCATCTATGCAAATGATTTCTGCTAGTAATCCGACTAGGGTTAGTGTTCGTGCTAATAATTCCTAGCCAGAACTTGACAATTGATTTTTAATGACCTACCTATGTTTGTGCCATTATTTTCTTCAAGATTGGTCCGTACATAGACGACTGTGCTTAAAAATCGAATCATAATATCTGGATATGTATAAATAAATAGCCATAAATTCCTAATCCTACTTCATGCATGTAATTAGTGATTTGATTCGAAATTTGTTTTACTATTTGTATAGGTGATGTCCAACAATGTGGACATCGAGGATGAAGATGCCCAGAGGAGGTACAAGAGGCAAATCCCGAGGGAGCTTTATGCGGGAATGTATAACAGGCGTATTAGGACCTGGAACGACGGCTATGAATGCCCATTTTGCAACCACAAGATTCATGATGCGTATCTAATTGTTCAGGCGCACACAAGAGGACAGGTCGTTGGCTCCTTCAAGCAGAAGTATTCTCGCAGGGTGGCGCACGGCGCGTACGCCGAGTACCTGGAGAAGCTTCAGGATCGTGCCGGGTGCATGTGAGATGAGATGTGGGATAGATCGAACTATGTACGCTTGAGTATGCTTAATGACGGTTGAACTATGTACTTATGGTTGAACTATGCTTATGTACGTGTATACTTATTATCTATGTCTCAGTATGTTAAATATTTTGCCAAATTTTGGTAAAAATTACAAAGGGGACCAATAAACCAGGACAGAGGTAGTACATCAATCACACATGGTTCCCAAAATTGGAACCGTGTACAATGACTTTCATTTTGCCTGCTACGTCAATCACACACGGTTCGATCTAGCAAACCGTCGGCCCCGAAATTCTTTGTGGGACAGAAAACCCTCACCACCCAATTCAAAAAAGAAAAAAGAAAACCCTCATCATCCCCACGTCACAAAAACATTCACCCCGCCCGCCACCCCCTCGGCCCCTCCGATACGTTCCCCATTCACACCTGCACAAGCTCCTCCGCGTCTATGCTATGACACCGCCTATCGTGGCGGTAAACACTTAGCTCGACGCCTGCCGCCGCCGCCAGGCTGCTGGCAAATCCCACTGCATTTCACCACTTCCGCTTGCCGCTGCCTATCGCCATCGACTTTCTCGACGCTGCTCGCGGTCGACCCAGCTCCGCTCGGTTGGGGAATCTGCCATACTAAGGGTTCTTTCTCTTGGAAGACAAGGTAACAAATGTAATGAGATATATCTCATCTCTTATCCCAGTTCATCTGCATCCTTTTAATCACCCGACGGAAATCGCCGTGAATTCATTTTTATTTGAGCTGATTTGAGGATTTTCTTTCATTCATAGAATGTACAGTGCGCCGACACTTCAGGACTTGGCGACCGCCGCCAGAGATTCCATCTCATCGTACCAGATAACTTGAGGACGCACGCGGTATGTTCAATCTCACCCTAAATCGGTTGGCAATGCCTTCTTTCCTGAAGATATTCTAAATATTGCTACATTTGGATAAAAGATGCCACATGCACCATATATGTCAAAGGGGATTTCCCCCCTCTTCTTTCTATATTAGGCAAATTAATGATGTATTGTTCTTTCGATTACTCTCATATTTCCATGACATCATCTTTACCCTATCTGTTTAATTATAGACTTTTGTCCTTCGATTTCAACTGTTGTACAGTTCTTTCAATTTGGGCCCATATATGCATGTTACCATATTTTCTTTAACAATCCTACCATTTTCTGCAGGACATCCCTCGCTATGCAACAGATTATGCAGTGCACAATTTTTCCCTATACATACATCAAGGCTCCATGAATGTCATAGTGCACACAAACCATGGATTTACAATCGTTGCTACTGTAAGACTTGATGAACGTGGTGACTCCTATTTTGGCACTGGCTTTTGAATGAAATTGCAAAGTTATATGTACTAAAAGTTGGCACTAAAATTGCACTGCACATAGAAGAGCCTTATCATGAGATATATGCTAACTTCCCCGACAAAATCGTCCGTCCAGACTTTTTTCGAAGTAAGTTTTATTTTTAACTATCTGCATATGTTGACTTACCCAGCAATATCAAATGAATTGTGTAGTATTTAAGCAACCAATTGTTATTCCCTTTTCTTACTATATCCCTACCTAATAACTTCTAGTTACCAATACACTTTTTTATTGCCCTGTTTTAACTCAATATTTCATGTACTCCCATTTCTATCAGAAAGTGCCGCTGACAAGGAGACTCCGGAGGTGGAGAATGGGGCTGCCAACAAGTGGAGGCGGGGCGAGATAGAACCGCAAGTGACTCCAGCAGGCCTAGACTTAATCAGCAGCCTCCTCGATGATACGTTGATAGTCATCATCTTCCAATCAAATATGGGGCGCGGACAACCCTCCTTTCCCGGCGGTGGCACCCCCTATGGAACTCCAGGCCTCTCGACCTCATCGACACCCACGAGCTCTAGCATGGCTATCGCAAAACCTGGGTTGCATTCTCCAAGATCCTTGACAGTCTCCTTGGCCCAACCAAAGGCCTTAGAATGGGAAAGTTCCGTTCCAACGGCAAGGACCGAGCCAAGCTTGACGACTAGTTCCATTCCCCCGCCCTAGATCAGCTCGACGAGCTCACTTTTGATGATGGCCATATGCGATCGATGCCGACGTCCGCCCTCCGCCTCGCGCCCACGCTGCGCGTCGCCAAGTTCAGGAACTGCCATTTCTGCCATTTCCCGCCCCTTAATGACGCGCCCACTCTTATTCTACCACGACTGAAGCACCTCGAGCTCGTCATCGTCTGCCTCTCAAAGGGTGACATGGAGCGCCTGCTCTGTGGCTCTACTTTACTCGAATACCTTCGTCTTCAGGCGATCAATGGGTTGAGTACCTTCCAGATCACCTCCATGACTCTCTGGACTATTTATGTGTGTTGCTGGTGCGGCAGGAAGACATCACAAAAGGTGGAGCACGGTACGGTCATCCAAGACACACTTGCACTTGAGAGATTACTTGTAGTTGGTCAAGAAGGTCCAACAAGAATCAATGTCATTTCTGCGTCGAAATTGACAGTGGTGGGCTACTCGTCTAACAAATACTTCGAACTTGTTATTGGATCCACACCCGTTCAGGTACAACAGCCGCCTTCTACCTCTCATTCTACAAATTAACATTCTTTCTAATTTTGAAAATGTTTGTTCGTCTGTCATTTAGAAAATGATTCCGACAAGCTTGACCCCGAAACTGCGCACAGTGAAGGTCTTGGCACTAGAATCTATCGGGCCCGACCTGGAGCAAGTTGTCAGTTTCCTGAGATGCTTTCCGTGCCTGGAGAAGCTATATATCCAGGTGATGTTCCTTTCCTGTTAAATGTTAACCATAAGGGAGTTCACTTTGTGACACCGTCTTCCAAGTTTACAATGACAATGTACTACAATTTCTTAAGGTTCTTTTGGAAGATTTCAGTACATACATGCCCCCCCCCCCATATTGGTTGCTTGATCCATATGGTTACATTCAATAAGCATGTCTCCTTTGGATTCATCTGTACAAGTTTTCATAGTGAACTTTTCATCCACTCCAACCTCTTGTGAAGAAGGCTACATTTTTCTAGAATGTAATCAAATGCCCATGTTAATCATGTCAGATCGAAGATGGCATGTTAGTGCATTTTACAAATCCTGCAAACCAAATAGCTAGGCCTGTAGTAGTGTTCAAAATTGCATGTAGGCACTAACATGTTTTCTTCTTTTGCAGATAAGATTAGGCCCAGTGGTGGATAATGTGATACAATATAACAATCACGTCGAATGCCTAGATCTGCATCTCTTAGAAATTACTATGAACTCCTACCGAGGGACCTTACCGGAGATTATATTCGCCAGGTTCTTGTTTCTCAAAGCAAGGGTGCTGAAGGAAATGAGGTTTGCCCTACATTTATTTCGCAAAAATGAACGGTCTGTTGATCAGCGCTGGTGCCTGCGGCAGAATGGAGTAGGCTCCAAAAATGTTGAATTTCATTTTTGAACTTCACATGACAGAGTAATCGGAAGTCATCGGGTCAACCGCATACATGACTTCTCAGTGGCTGACACCTTTGCAAAAATTGTGAAGTTTCGAAGCCAGACTTAGAAGCGGTGATATTAGTTTGCACTTCTCTGATATCCATGTTCAGCGCATCAGCGCGAGCGTTTACAACTAATGAGCTGAATTTCATTTCTAATATCAGTTTGAGCCTTGTAATCTTCGAATTTGAGCCATATAACTCTGGAATTTGAACCTTGTAACATTTCGAGATTTTGTGGTACAATCGTTGAAATGGCATCGTATGAGACTCGTATATTGCTAGCACTATTTTGACCTTAATATGCAATGGTCTTAGATTTTATTAACCATTCTTGAATCAGTTTACCTTTTCGATCTCACAACACACGATCTGTATAGCTAACTCGACTACAACCTTCGACAATATTGCACATAGTTTGTTTCTTCCACCGTGTGCACTATAGAGTGCAGAATAAATTATGTCACTCGAGTGCCCATCATCACCCTACTGTGTAACTGTGACCTCATCACCCAAGGGTAAACTTATGACCGAAGTCATTCCACACACTTCTTTTTTACAAAGTTTTTTGCCAATAAACACCCATGATTTGTCCCTCTTCTTGCCGACGCGTGTCCAAACTAGCCGGGCAGGAAGCTTGCATGGTAAACAACGCGGTAGCACGGGAACAGGTTCTTCGATCCCATGCCCGGGGTGCGGTGTTGTCAAGCGTGCACTGGAGTCTGGAATCCTCTGCTATGAACGCCGTGACAAGACGTGACGATTACAGGCCGGCCGGCACCCATTTATTACAACAACCATTTAACCTACCCTTGTGTCTCTTCAACCTTTCGAGACCGCCCCACCATAGCAAGAAGCACACCCACCACGAGCAATTCTTAGAGGGTATCCTGCACGGCTCCAATGGCGCTCCGAGCGGCTGCGGATGATGAGCAACAGTTCACCATGCGTGCAGTGGTGGACACCCACATTAGGTTCATGGACCTCTCGGTGGTGTACACCAAGGACCCGGTCTGGGCGGAGCACTCCATCCACATCATGGAGCTATTGCTTGCCGAGGAGAAGTACAAGGTGGTCCGGTTCGACCTCGAGTACACCCGCGCTCGTGTCAGGTCTCGTCCCAAGGTCGCCGTCGCCTAGATGTGCGTGCGCCACCACATCCTCGTCTACCACTACTGCCTGGCCACAAGTCCTTGCGAGCGTTTCGCCAGGTTTGTCAATAGCCCCCACTACATGTTTGCTATGATGGACATCACCAACGATGTAAAGGCGCTCGAGAATTCGGGCATCGCCTGCCAAAATCTTGTCGACATCCAGGGCCAATACAAGATCAGGGGAAGCAAGGAGCATGAGAAGGACTCACTAGTTCACCTCGCCGAGGCCATCATCGACCCCTACTACAGAGACAAGAAGGATTCGTGCAACAAGGACAAGCATGCTTGATACTCGGCCTGGATGGAGAAACTCGACAAAGCTCACGTCGTGTGCGTGACCAAGGAGGCATACACGAGCTACGACATGTACAGGCGGATCATTGACATGAGGAAGTCCATCCTTCCGCAAAATGGCCACGAATCTAGTCGGAAGCGGAGCAATGGCAAGCGTCGTCACAACAATAAGTAGATGATTAGATCCTCATTTCTCCTACTTTAGTATGCATGTAATTGCTTTCTTTGGTGTGTGGAAATGTTATGTGTGTAATCACTTGTGTAATTTTATGCTTAATTTGGTTATGCAATGCTGCCTTTTTAAGTATATATGTTGATGCTGTAGATAGAGCGTAGATATTGTGCGGACAAAGAAAATCACATCGCACACAGACTAAACAATGGAACCCGTCGGTGATGTTTTCATCAACCACTCACAATTGTATACCAGCAATCGTTTGCTCACAACACACACGGCCAGTTAGCAGCAATCGTCTGTGTTGTTATCGGTCTTCGCACACGTCTCCGATTACAGACCTGTTTGCCTCGTATCACACACATCTTGTTCATTTGAAACATTTCTGTTCTCATGTCTCAATGCAAACAGTACATCCGAGTGTACCGCATGACGTATATCGCACACACCTTTGATCTGGCTGACCGTTTCTTTTGTGTTGCCTAATCACAAACAGTTCATCCGAGTGAACCGTATGATGTGTATCGCACACGCCTTTATCCGGTTGCCCGTTTGTTTTGTTCCTCCTCATCGCAAACAGTTCGTTGAACTGAACCGTATGCCCTTCATCGCACACGCAAATAAAACCTGAACCGTGTTTGATGCATCCCTCATTGCAAACCTTTTATACATTTCTGACGGTTTTCATACAACACCGTTTGCGATTATTGCATCACACACAGTTTCTCGAAGGGTCTTTGATCGTAGTGTCGCGTTAGCACCATCCTGCAGTAGTGGCGGCAATACCACTAGGAGTGCAGATGTAAAAATTTACATCTGCTCGAGCCGCGGTTGTATCGTGGAACGGTAGTACCGTGCCAGGACCGGAAGTAAAATTTTACATCCACGCTCCCAGCGGTAGTACCGCTCCAGCCGAGCGGTAGTACCGCACGGATTCAACAAGCACGCGAATCCCATCTACGGATCTAAAAACATCCGCACAAATAGATCGGTACTACCGGTGATCAAAACTAAATTGTTGCATCATACCAAATAGCATTTCTACTGCACTAGTACTCTCATACAGTCCTCTCTTGCATAGATTTAGCCGAAAATCTCATGAACTACACATGCATCTCCCCAAGACCTAGAAACACAAAACAAGGCAAAAAGAGAGAGGGACTAGGGGAGATACCGGGGTCCATGGCAAGAGGGCATGGTGGTGAATGATCCCACCAGTTGGAATGCGAGGAGAGTAGCCGGAGATGGAGATCCGGCAAGGTCCTCCGGCGCCGTTCTTGGTCTGGAGAGAGAGAGAGACGAGATTGGGAATAAGAGTTGAAAGGGTATGGGGGAGTTGAAACTCCCCCTGCCCGCTCTTAACCCCCACTCGCTCGCGACAGTGCGGTAGTTCTGCGGGTCATCGCGGTAGTACCGCCCGGGCGGAAGTACCGCACGCAGGGCGGTAGTACCGCTTGTCAAGTGGCAGTAAAAAATTACTCCCATGATGGGCGCGGTAGTACCGTGCTCAACTCCTGCAGTAGTACCGTGGCATGCCGCGGTAGTACCGTAACCCAAGAAAATTTCTAGTTTCACAAACACAAGAAGACCGAGGCCTTTGCAATACATCCTTCAAACACAAGAACACGCAAAAGAGCACACATTCGAGGAAACTCAAAACCCAAAAGCGGTTCAAAGAGAAAGCAAAGAACAACAAGGAGCAAGGACACAACTCAACCTCTCCAAAAGAGAGGGCGGTGGCCGGAGCCACCTATGTTTGAGTTAATTGGTATGGCACCATGAAGAATTATCCTTGGGCCCATGACCAAAACTCGTCTTTGAAGCACAAGTACCATAAAAAATGGCTAATGTGAAAGAGTTTACCAATTTATGCATGATGGGGGGAGGGAGAGTTCATTGAGAGAACAACACTCCCACTATGTTCATGCCTACATCTAGACAAGACAACATATTGAGTGGGGTGGGGTGTGCAAGGTTTCAATCCACATTGCTCAAATCTATGATATTTAGCTCATGCCTTAACTCGCGAAATCTTGCTTCATCCAAAGGCTTCAGGAAAATATCTGCAAGGTTATCATGAGTCTTGACATAATGAAGATCAATCTCCCCTCGCCGAATATGCTCCCGGATGAAGTGATACCGAATCTCAATATGCTTCGTCTTGAAGTGTTGCACCGGGTTGTGGAAGATCTTGTTGGCACTTTCATTGTCACACCAAAGAGGCACTTTGTCACAAATGACACAGTAATCCTTTAAAGTTTTCCTCATCCATAAATGTTGAGCACAAAAACTGTCGGCCGCCACATACTCGGCTTCGGTGGAGGAGAGAGATACAAAATTTTGCTTCTTGGAAGACCAACTCACCAAAGAGCAACCAAGAAATTGGCACCCTCCGGAAGTTGACTTCCTATCCACTTTGTCTGCTGCCCAATCTGAATCCGAGAAACCTACAAGATTGAAGTTTGATCCTGTTGGGTACCATAAGCCAAAATTTGGGGTATGAGCCAAATATCGAAAGATTCCCTTGACAGCCACAAATGACTTTCCTTAGGTGAGGCTTAAAACCGTGCACAAATTCCCACACTCAACATGATATCTGGTCTAGATGCACAAAGGTAAAGCAAGGATCCAATCATAGAACGACATACCTTTTGATCCACCACTACCATTGGGATCAATGTCAAGTTGGCACTTGGTAGGCATTGGAGTAGTAGCTGGCTTGACATCACTTAGATTGAATCTCTTGAGCATGTCTTGAGTGTATTTGGCTTGTTTGATGAAGATTCCTTCTCGTCTTTGTTTGACTTCAAACCCGAGGAAGAACTTCAACTCTCCCATCATGGACATCTCAAACTCCGTGGTCATGAGTGCGGCAAACTCATCATTGAAAGCTTTGTTAGATGAACCAAAGATATTATCATCAACATATAGTTGGCATACAAACAACTCCCCTTTGACCTTCTTGGTAAAAAGAGTGGGGTCGATTTTCCCAATTTCAAACCCACGGTCTTGTAGCAACTCGGTAAGATGCTCATACCACACACGTGGGGCTTGTTTAAGACCACAGAGCGCCTTATCGAGTTGATACACGTGATTGGGGAACTTAGGATCCTCGAACCCTAAGGGTTGTTTGACATATACCAACTCATTAAGAGGACCATTAAGAAATGCACTTTTCACATCCATTTGTTGCAATTTAAATTTATGATGAGATGCATAGGCAAGCAACAAACGAATTGATTGAAGGCGAGCAACGGGGGCAAAAGTTTCACCCTAGTCGATACCCTCGACTTGGGAGTCACCTTGTGCCACCAAACGAGCCTTGTTGCGAATGACTATCCCATGAGCATCTTGCTTGTTCTTAAAGGTCCATTTGGTTCCAATGACATTATGGTTCTCCTTCGACCTTGGCACCAACCGCCACACCTTGTTGCGCTCGAAGTTATGGAGTTCTTCATGCATGGCGTTGAGCCAATCGGGGTCTTTGAGCGCCTCATAGAACATTTGGGGTTCAACACGAGAGACAAACGCATGATGAGCACAATAGTTTGCTAATTGTCTATGAGTGCTTACCCCCTTTGTAATGCTTTCAAGGATATTCTCCCTGTAATGCTCTCTAGCAGCGAGCCTGGAAGCAACTTTGATCGCATGACGCTCCAATTGCTCCTCAAGTGTGAGTTGAGGTGCGGTAACTTGATCATCATGAGCGTCGTCTTGAGCTTGTTCTTGATCTTGAGCTTTTTCTTGATCTTGAACTTGCTCGGGAGAAGGAACTTGGACTTGTGCATCACTTGGTGGATCAAAACCATCTTGTGGTTGATCTTGCACTTGGCCTTGTTCAATAGGTTGAGGGTCTTCGCTTTGTTCTTTGGAAGCGTGTGGGTCTTGGGTTGGTGATGGTTCCACTTTAGTGGAACATTGTCCTTCTCCTTCGGCCACAAGGGGTTTCTCAATGGGTAGGATATGACCAATACCCATTCTTCTTATGGCTTGGGGAGGAATTTCATCACCTACATCACAAGTACCACTTTGCTCCACTTGGGAGCCGTTATTCTCATCAAACTCCATGTTACACGTCTCCTCAATGAGTCCGGTGGACTTGTTGAGGACACGGTAATCATGAGAGTTTGTAGCATAACCAACAAATATACCCTCATGAGCTATAGCCTCAAATTTAGACAAACGAACACCTTTCTTGAGTATGAAGCACTTACACCCGAACACCCAGAAGTACTTGAGGTAGGGCTTGTTATCGGTAAGTATCTAATATGCAGTCTTGTTCAAGCCTTTGCGGAAATAGAGCCGATTAGATGCATGACAAGCGGTGTTGATGGCTTCGGCCCAAAAGTTGTACGGAGACTTGAATTCCGCCATCATGGTCCTTGCCGCATCCATCAATGTTCGGTTCTTCCTCTCCGCCACACCATTTTGTTCAGGAGTATAGGGTGCGGCATATTGATGCTTGATCCCCTCATCACAAAGGAACTCATCCAAGGTGTAGTTATTGAATTCGATGTCATTGTCACTTCGAATCATCAAGATCTTTGCATGATGTTGACGTTGAGATTCATTTGCAAAGTTGATGACGGTTAGTTGGGTCTCACTCTTCTTCTTGAATAAATATACCCGTGTATCTTGAATAATCATCCACAATCACCAAGCAATACTTTCTACCCCCAAGACCATAAAAGGATGGAGGCCCAAAGATATCCATGTGAAGGAGCTCTAAAGGCCTCGTCGAGTAGATGATGGTCGTGGGAGGGTGAGCCTTCTCCTGTAGCTTTCCTTCGATACAAGCACTGCAAGCACGATCTTTGGCAGCAAAACTAACATTTTTTAGTCCACGAACCTGGCCCCCCTTGAGGAGACTTTGCAAAGATCACATATTGATGTGGGCTAAACGGCGATGCCAAAGCCATCCCACATCAACTATAGTCATTAGGCATGTCGCGGTCTTAGTGGGTCGCTCCGAGAAGTTCACCACATAGAGACCATTCTCGACATGCCCAACAAAGGATACTTTAAGAGTCTTGCTTGACAAGAGGGCCACGGAATCAATATCAAAGAAAGTAGCAAAACCCATGAGTGCAAGTTAACGAACGGAAAGTAAATTGTATGCAAGGGACTCAACAAGCATGACTGTCTCGATCGGGAGATCATGAGAAACAACTACCTTGCCAAGACCCAATACCTTAGAAGATGAAGCATCACCCCATTCGACATTGGTGGGCATAGATGAACCTTTGTGCACGTCCACCACTAAGCTTTGCTTCCGGTCATATGATTTGTGGCTCCACTATCGAGCAACCATGATCCCCTACCGAAAGCAAACTCCTACAAGAGATCAATGCTTGGATTTAGGTACCCATTTTATAATGGGTCATTTGATGTTAGTAACAAGGGTCTTAGGAACCCAAATAGACCATTCAATGCACTCATAAGGAAAACCAAAATTTTTAGCATAAACATGTCCATCACTAGCACGACATAACACATAAGATGGGTTAAAGTTGCCGGCTTTGTTGGAAGGACTAGCGATGTCCTTCTTGACTCCACTACCCTTCACATTGTTCTTCTTCTCCTTTTAGGAGTACCCTCTCCCTCCTTCACAAAGGATTGCTTCACAGGAGGAGGTTGCTTGGTCTTCTCATTCTTCTTCTTCTTGGGCTTGGGTGCAAACCAAATCCCCTCCTTGGCAAAAACTTCCTTTTGATTGCTCAAAAGGTCGTTGAGGTTCTTCTCACCTTGTATGCAAGACACAAGGCCTTTCTAAAGTTGCTTATTTAACTTGGCCTTCTCTTCAACAAGATGCACATGCTCACAACATGGGTTAGTAGCATTTGCATTATCAATTAAAACCATGTGAGGAAAAGTGTTTTTCTCCTTGGTGAGCGAAACATGTAGTTTATCATGAGACTCTTTGAGGCTAGCATGAACACTCTTCAAGACCTTGTGAGCCTTGTCAAGTGTATCAAACTCCTCCTTGACTCTAGCATGGTCAACCACAAGTTTTGCCTTTTCGGAATTGAGCACACGAGAGACAACTAAAACATGATTAAGATCTTTCTTTAATTTAGCATGATCATCATTGTGTGACTCCTCAAGAGCCAAATGAAGACCATGCTCTTCCTCAAGCGCATTAAAGAGATCTGATATCTCATCGGCATAGTCTCGACTATGACCCTCCATCTTAGAGATGGTCTCTTCGTGAGCCTCGATCATGTCATTGGCTTCACCAAGTTGTTCCAAGAGAGCAACGAAGTGCTTCTTGGGTCTACATGTGAGCTTACACATAAAAGACTCGAATTCATTTTCCTCCTTCTCCGCCCCCTCACTTTCATCAATGCAATCCGTCAATGAAGGATTGGAAGTGATGGTATAATTGATGTTGGGGGTTACCTTGTTGGTGGCTTTAGACATGAGGCACTTGGCGGTGATGTTCCCATTTGGTGAGTCGAAGAGGGATGACCGTGGAGTTGTTGCAATTGCAATGGCGGCCATGGCAACTATCTCGTCATCTTCTTCAACATCATCATCCTCATCATATTCTTATTGTGCCACCAATCCTTTGGGCTTCTTGGTGAAGTTTTTCTTGTTGGGGAATGACTTGGCCTTGTCTTTTCGGATAAGCTTGCCTACATTGTCTTCCCTTTTCTCATATGGGCAATCCACAATAAAATGACTCACATTGCCATAGTTGTAGCAAGTCCTCACTCGTTGCTTGCCCTTGAAACCACTTGAATTGCTCTTGTTGAAGTTGGGCCTTGAATTCTTCTTGTTGCCCCAAAATTGCCGTGAAGCAAGAGCCATGTGCTCATGGTATGCATATTTGGTGTCTTCGGGGCAACACTCCTCTTCATCTTCTTCTTCCACACAAGCCTTGGCCTTCAAAGAAAGATTGGGCTTCTTGGAGGTCGCAACACTGCATTGTCGGTGGTATTGTCCAAGATCCTCATTGCAACAAGCTCATCCAACACTTCACTTGAGGACAAGTTGTGGATGTCCGGCCTTTGGCGGATGACAGAAGACATGGCCTTGTGATACGACATCATGGCCTTGAGAAACTTGTGCTTGATCCAATTGTCATCCGTATCTTTGCTCCCATGATCTCGGAGTGAGACCGCAAGGGTAGTTAATATCCGATAAAGTTCACGGGGTTCTTCATCTTCGATCCTGGCAAACTCATTGGCTTCATCTTGCACAACTTCATATTTTGAGCGTTGAATGCTTGTGCTTCCCTTGTACAAGGAAACAACATGTTCCCATGCTTCCTTGGCCACAGAGAAAGGTCGGAGATGTGCAATATCTTTGGGAGGAATGGCTTCTTGAAGAATGCAAAGAACGGACTTGTTGAATTGATGATCCACGACTTCTCTTGGAGTTAAGTTGTATGGATCATGCGAGTAGAAGCCTTGCTCAATGATTCTCCAAAGATAAGTAGAACAATGATTTAAATGACGTTTAAAGCGAAACATCCAAGTAGCAAAATCAACATTTTTCACATACTTAGGGGGAGGACCAACGGAATTTAGATGCGGGGAGGGAACAGGTCCTCCATAATTAATGGGTGGTTCAACATGGGCAAAGATGCCACTCCCGGTCTTAGACACAGGAACTTGATCACTACTAGCATCTCCCTTCTAGGGAAGAGCATCTGTCACCTTGTTAGTGGGACAAGCCACTTCCAACGGTGAGGTGGATAATTTAAGACCATCAAGAAATTCTTCGAACATGCCTTTGACCTCGGTCGTCATTGAGGTTTTCAATGTGTCCAAAGCCGCATTGAACTCCTCACGAGAGATCGAGGGTCCCTCATCGGACGTAGACAAGGACGGATTCCCACCAGGGTGCTCCTCCGTCTCGACTATGTTGTCACCCATACTCTTTGGACGGTAAAGTCCTTAATAAGGAGACGAGGCTCTGATATAATTGAAAGGATCGATATGGTTGACTAGAGGGGGGCGTGAATAGGCAACTAACAATTTTAAGCTTTTTTTAATCAAATTAAACTTAGCATCAAGATAGGTTGTCTAGATGTGCAACTAGGTGGGCAACCTATATAATGCAACAATAACAAGCATACAAGCAAGCAAGCTATACACCACAACAAAAGCTTGCACAAGTAAAGGTAAGAGATAACCACAAGTGGAGCCGGTGGAGACGAGGATGTGTTACCGAAATTCCATCCCTTAGAGAGGAAGTACGTCTCCGTTGGAGCGGTGTGGAGGCACAATGCTCCCCAAGATGACACTAGGGCCACCGTATTCTCCTCAAGCCCTCACACAATGCGAGGTGCCGTGATTCCACTAGTGGTGCCCTTGAAGGCGGCGACCGAAGCTTTACAAACAAGGTTGGGGCTATCTCCACAACTTAATTGGAGGCTCCCGACGACACCACGAAGCTTCTGTGGCTCCGAGGTGACCTCAACCGTCTAGGGTGCTCAAACACCCAAGAGTAACAAGATCCGTAAGGGATTAGTGGGGGGAATCAAATTTCTCTTGGTGGAAGTGTAGATCGATGCGTTCTCAACCAATCCCTAGGAAATCAACAAGTTTGATTTGCCAGGGAGAGAGATCGAGCGAAAATGGAGCTTTGAGCAACAATGGAGCTTAGGGAGGGAAGAGGTAGTCAACTTGAGAAAGAAGACCCCCCTTATATA
>LR738715.1:340509893-340538233 GCA_902687465.1 Secale cereale
CCTCACACAATGCGAGGTGCCGTGATTCCACTAGTGGTGCCCTTGAAGGCGGCGACCGAAGCTTTACAAACAAGGTTGGGGCTATCTCCACAACTTAATTGGAGGCTCCCGACGACACCACGAAGCTTCTGTGGCTCCGAGGTGACCTCAACCGTCTAGGGTGCTCAAACACCCAAGAGTAACAAGATCCGCAAGGGATTAGTGGGGGGAATCAAATTTCTCTTGGTGGAAGTGTAGATCGATGCGTTCTCAACCAATCCCTAGGAAATCAACAAGTTTGATTTGCCAGGGAGAGAGATCGAGCGAAAATGGAGCTTTGAGCAACAATGGAGCTTAGGGAGGGAAGAGGTAGTCAACTTGAGAAAGAAGACCCCCCTTATATAGCATGAGGAAAGATCCAACTGTTATCCACCAACTCAGCATGCGACACATGGTACTACTGCACTAGACTTGCGGTACTACCGCAAGGCAGTGCGGTACTACCGCTCGCGCGACAGGAGCCAGATGCGGCCCTGTTGCGTATAGTAACAAACTGTAGTACTGCCAGAGCGGTACTACCGCGCACCCTTGCAGTACTACGGCAAGGCAGGGTTCAGTCTGGGCTGGGAGAGGCACGGATTAATAAAATTAGATCTGTGGCTACTTCCGCTGAGTTTCGATCGATGCAAAAACCCGGCATGGTACTACCGCTCACATGGAGCGGTACTACCGCATGGGGTGCGGAAGTAAAAAATTACTTCCGCTCCTACTTCCGCGCCAGCCACGGCCCTAGGGAAGAGGCCACGGTACAACCGCGTTCCAGGCGCGGTACTACCGCAATGTGTGGTACTACCGCAGCCACGGGCGTTACTATCGTGGGTCTGTGCGATACTACTGCTCCCTTGAGCGGTACTGCCGCATGCCACATAACAGTAGTAGTAGGAAGCCTGTGTCTTTTCAACGACAAGGAAAATAGCCGGTGCTCCAAAGAAGCAAATGAAAGGTGGTGCAAAGGGACAGATGTGTACGTGTTGATTCCATCCTAACCTTTCCGAAGCGGACCCCCTCTTAATAGTACGGTTTTCCTATGACTCAATTCCACCGAAAAGAAACAAAAGGAAACACCGTCTTCGATAGGCTCTGAGGGGCATGATACGTCTCCAACGTATCTATAATTTTTGATTGTTCCATGCTATTATTTATGAAGTCTTGGATGTTTAATGGGCTTTATCATTCACTTTTATATAATTTTTGGGACTAACCGACTAACCCAAAGGCCCAGTCCAGATTGCTGTTTTTTTGCCTATTTCAGGGTTTTGCAGAAAAGGAATATCGAACGGAGTCCAAACAGAATAAAACCTTCGCTGGAGATATTTTTGGAGCAAATCACACATGAAAGCCTTCGGGGCCAAGCGAGAGGACAGGGGGCCCACCCTCGAGGGTGGGGTGCGCGCCCCCCCTTCCCAGGGCGCGCCCCCTGCCTCGAGGGCAGCCCCTGTGGCCCTTGGTGCCCCTCTTCTTCCTATATATACCTACGTACCCTAGAAACTCCATACATAGAGAGAAAACCCTAATTCCACCGCCGTAGCTGCTGTTCCCGTGGAGATCCCATCTTGGAGCCTGTTCCGGGAGGGGGGTCCATCACGGAGGCCTTCATCATCATCATCATGGCCCTCACCATGAATTGTGAGTAGTTTACCTCAGACCTTCGGGTCCATAGCTAGTATCTATATGGCTTCTTCTCTCTCTCCGGATCTCAATACAAAGTTCTCCTCGGCCTTTGAGGAGATCTATTCGATGTAATCTCTTTTTGCGGTGTGTTTGTCAAGCTCCGATGAATTGTCAGTTTATGATCAAGATTATCTATTAAAGATATTTGGTTCTTCTCTGAACTTTTTATGTGTGCTCATAATATCCTTGCAAGTCTCTTCGAATTATTGGTTTGCTTTGGCCTACTAGATCTATAGTTCTTGCAATGGGAGAAGTGCTTGGCTTTGGGTTCAATCTTGCGGTGTCCTTTCCCAATGACAGTAGGGGAAGCAAGGCACGAATTGTATTGTTGCCATCGAGGATAAAAAGATGGGGTTTTCAGCATATTTCTTGAGTTTATCCCTCTACATCATGTCATCTTGCTTAAGGCATTACTCTGTTCGTATGAACTCAATACACTAGATGCATGATGGATAGCGGTCGATGTGTGGAGTAATAGTAGTAGATGCAGGCAGGAGTCGGTCTACTTGTCTCGGATGTGATGCCTATATACAATGATCATGCCTAGATAGTCTCATAATTATTCGCTCTTCTATCAATTGCTCGACAGTAATTTGTTTACCCGCCGTAGAATATCGCTATCATGAGAGAAGCCACTAGACAAAACTATGGCCCCCGGGTCTATCATATTACTTTCCCGTCAACTATCCTATTTCTGTCGCCGTTGTTTATTTGTTGTTTTATTAAACTAAAAATACCAAAAATATTATCTATCATCTCTATCAGATCTCACTCTCGTAAGTGACCATAAAGGGATTGACAACCCCTTATCGCATTGGCTGCGAAGTTCTTATTTGTTTGTGCAGGTGCGAGGGACTGGCGCGTGGTCTCCTACTGGATTGATACCTTGGTTCTAAAAAACTGAGGGAAATACTTACGCTACTGTGCTGCATCTCCCTTTCCTCTTCGAGGGAATACAACACAAGCTCAAGAGGTAGCAAGAAGAATTTCCGGCGTCGTTGCCGGGGAGGCTTACGCAAAAGTCATATACCAAGTACCTATCACAAACCCTTATCCTTCGCATTACATTTATTTGCCTCTCATTTTCCTCTCCTCCACTTCACCTTTGCCGTTTTATTTGCCCTTCTTCCGTCGTGTGTTTATAGTGTGCTTGCCTCTTGTTTGCTTGTGTGCTATGTGCCCTCTATTAGCTTGCATCTTCGCTTGCTAAAGTATGTATCCTCATCCACTTGCTAATCTCTTAAAGAGATCCAATTATGTCGAACCTATTGCTAGTGAGTTGAGTGCACTAGATTATCTTTATGGGGTTTTGCTTGAAATTTATGAATCTGAAAATTGTTAGGAATTGTTAAAAGAAAAAGTGATTCATGATAGCTTGTTAAATAAAAAGCATGATTGCAATGATGTAATTGTAAATTCTATTAATGTCAATTGTGTTAATGACATGCAAAACCCTAAGCTTGGGGATGCTTATTTTGCTATGGCCACTACTTGTTGCAATGATCATGATTGGGGTGATGCTTCTCATGACCTTGAAAATATATTTAATCCCCATGATGAATATAAGATTGATAATAATGTTTGCATCAATATTGAAAGTGGGTTTGGAAGATTGTCAACTTTAGATACCACATACTTGGAGAATGTTCAATCTTATGAAACTTTTGATAAAAGTGGGTTTGGAGAGGTCATGACTTTAGTTAATGTTAATCCCACTATTTTGGAAGAGTGTCAACTTTGCATGCATGTGGATCATGTTGAGAATATGTTATGTGATAGCTATATTGTAGAATTTTCTTATGATCCTACATGCAATTATTATGAGAGAGGAAAATATGGTCATAGAAATCTTCACGTTACTAAATTACCTCTCGTTATGTTGACATTGCTATTGTTTCTTTCTTCTTCCTTGCATAGGCTAGATCTTGCTTGTCTTGCTAATTTGTTTTCCTATAAAATTCCTATGCATAGGAAGAATGTTAGACTTAGATGTGTTTGTCATATGCTTTATGATGCTCTCCTTGTGCTTCAATTCTTGTCTTTCATGAGAGCATCACTAAAATTGTGCCTAGCTAGGGGCGTAAAACGATAGCGCTTGTTGGGAGGCAACCCAACTTTATATTTTTTGTTTTTGTTTCTGTTAGGGAATAAATATTGCATCTAGCCTGTGCTTAGATGTGTTTTCATGTTTGGTTTAGTGTTTGTGCCAAATAGAACCTTTGGTAAGACTTGTGTGAAGTTTATTTGATCTAGCTGTGAAAAACAGAATCGTTAGCGCTCACTAAAGTAGTCTTCAGATTTTACTGGAGCGTGATTTTTAGTTGATTCTTATTGCTGATGATTGTAGACAAATTGCGCAAATTTACAAATTTAGTTTGAATTATTTTGGAGTTCCAGAAGTAGGCGAACCCAGCAGATTACTACAGACTGTTCTGCTTTTGACAGATTCTGTTTTTCGTGTGTTGTTTGCTTATTCCGATGCATCTATGAGTAATATTGGAGGATATGAATCATAGAAAACTTGGAGTATAGTAGGTTTAACACCAATATAAACAAAGTATGAATTCCTTGTTGTACCTTTGAATGGTGGTTTTCTTTCTCTTACTAACGGAGCTCACGAGAATTTTTGTCTAAGTTTTGTGTTGTGAAGTTTTCAAGTTTTGAGTATTGCTTTGATGGACTATGGAACAAGGAGTAGCAAAGGCCTAAGCTTGGGGATGCCCATGGAACCCCAAGTAAATTCAAGATAATCAAAATCCTAAGCTTGGGGATGCCCCGGGAAGGCATCCCCTCTTTCGTCTTCATCCATCGGTAACTATACTTGGAGCTATATATTTATTCGCAACATGCTATGTGTTTTGCTTGGAGCGTCTTGCATAATTTGAGTCTTTGCTTGTTAGTTTGCCACAATAATCTTTGCTGGACACACCTATTTGAGAGATTTAAACATGCCTAGAAATTATTAGAACACTCTATGTGCTTCACTTATATCATTTGAGTTGAATAGTTTTTGCTCTAGTGCTTCACTTATATCTTTTAGAGCACGGTGGTGATAATATTTTGTAGAAATTGTTGAACTCTCATGCTTCACTTAGATCTATTTGAGAGTCTATTAAAACAGCATGGTAAAGTGTTTAGGCTAAAGAAACTAGTCTTCACATGATAAACATCCAATGTCAATGTAGTAAAAAAAATCACACTAAGTGCATTGAATAGAAAGAGATGTTGGATGCTTGATAATTGTTTTGAGACACGAGGATAGTGATATTAGAGTCATGCTAGTGGAGTAATTATGAAATTGAGAAATATTTGTGTTAAGGTCAGTGATTCCCGTAGCATGCACGTATGGTGAACCGTTATGTGACTAAGTTAAAGCATGAGGTATTTGTAGAGTGTTAACCTTTGTGTGGAGGTCGGGGCGCGCGATGGTTAACTCCTACCAACCTCCCCCCCTAGGGGCATGCTTTGATTGCTTTGTTTTGATGACTCGTAGATTTTTGCAATAAGTATATGAGTTCTTATGACTAATGTTGAGTCCATGGATTATACGCACTCTCACCCTTCCACCATTGCTAGCCTCTCTCGTACCGCGCAACATTCGCCAGTACCATAAACCCACTATATATCCTTCCTCAAAACATCCATCATATTGTTCCTCCAAACAGCCACCATACCTACCTATCATGGCATTTCCATAGCCATTCCGAGATATATTGCCATGTAAATTTCCACCGTTCCGTTTATATGACACGCATCATATTGTCATATTGCCATGCATGATCATGTAGTTGACATCGTATTTGTGGCAAGGCCACCATGCATAATCTTTTCATACATGTCACTCTTGTTTCATTGCACATACCGGTACACCGCTGGAGGCATTCGTATAGAGTCATACTTTGTTGTTGTAGTATCGAGTTGTAATCTTGTGTTGTAATGAAAGTGTGATGATCATCATTTTTAGAGCATTGTCCCATGGGAGGAAAGGCTGAATCTATAAAGCCCCTCCGCAGAAAAAGGAAAATAAAGAAATGCCAAAGAAAAAGAAAAGAAAAAAGAAAGGCCCAAAAAAAGAAAAAAGAAAGAAAAAGGGACAATTGCTACTATCTTTTTCCACACTTGTGCTTCAAAGTACCATCATGTTCTTCATTGTAGAGAGTCTCATGCTTAGTCACTTTCATATACTAGTGGGAATTTTCGTTATAGAACTTGGCTTGTATATTCCAACGATGGGCTTCCTCAAATGCCCTAGGTCCTCGTGAGCAAGCAAGTTGGATGCACACCCACTAGTTTCTTTTGTTGAGCTTTCATTCATATTTAGCTCTAATGAATCCGTTGCATGGCAATCCCTAGTCACTCACATTGATATCTATTGATGGGCATCTCCATAGCCCGTTGATACGCCTAGTCGATGTGAGACTATCTCCCTTCTTTTTGTCTTCTCCACAACCACCTCTATTCCACCCATAGTGCTATGTCCATGGCTCGCGCTCATGTATTGCGTGAAAGTTGAAAGGTTTGAAAAGATAGAGCATGAAAATAAATGCTTGGCTGAAATCGGGGTTGTAAATGATATGAATATTTAGTGTGATAATAAGGGAGCATAGCCAACACTATATGATTTTGTAGGAATAACTTTATTTAGCCATAGTATTTTGAGAATACATGATTGCTTTGTTAGTATTGCTTGAAGTATTGTTATTTCTTATGTCAATATCGACTTTTATCTTGAATCTTTCAGATCTGAACATTCATGCCACAATTAAGAGAATTACATTGAAAAATTATATTGCTTAGCATTCCACATCAAAAATTCTTTCTTTATCATTTACCTACTCGAGGACGAGCAGGAATTAAGCTTGGGGATGCTTGATACGTCTCCAACGTATCTATAATTTTTGATTGTTCCATGCTATTATTTATGAAGTCTTGGATGTTTAATGAGCTTTATCATGCACTTTTATATCATTTTTGGGACTAACCTACTAACCCAAAGGCCCAGTCCATGTTGATGTTTTTCCCTATTTTAGGGTTTTGCAGAAAAGAAATATCAAACGGAGTCCAAACGGAATAAAACCTTCGCAGGAGATATTTTTGGAGGAAATCACGCACGAAAGACTTCGGGGCCAAGCCAGAGGACAAGGGGCCCACCCTCGAGGGTGGGGGCGCGCCCCCTGCCTCAACGGCAGCCCCTGTGCCCCCTGGTGCCCTTCTTCTTCCTATATATACCTACATACCCCACAAACTCCATACACAGAGAGAAAACCCTAATTCTACCGCCGTAGCTGATGTTCCCGTGGAGATCCCATCTTGGAGCCTGTTCCGGGAGGGGGATCCATCACGGAGGCCTTCATCATCATCATCATCGCCCTCACCATGAGTTGTGAGTAGTTTACCTCAGACCTTCGGGTCCATAGCTAGTATCTAGATGGCTTCTTCTCTCTCTCCGGATCTCAATACAAAGTTCTCCTCGGTCTTCGAGGAGATCTATTCGATGTAATCTCTTATTGTGGTGTGTTTGTCGAGATCCGATGAATTGTGAGTTTATGATCAAGATTATCTATGAAAGATATTTGGTTCTTCTCTGAACTTTTTATGTGTGCTCATATTATCCTTGCAAGTCTCTTCGAATTATTGGTTTGGTTTGGCCTACTAGATCTATAGTTCTTGAAATGGGAGAAGTGCTTGGCTTTGGGTTCAATCTTGCGGTGTCCTTTCCCAGTGACAGTAGGGGCAGCAAGGCACGTATTGTATTGTTGTCATCGAGGATAAAAATATGGGGTTTTCATCATATTGCTTGAGTTTATCCCTCTACGTCATGTCATCTTGCTTAAGGCGTTACTCTGTTCGTATGAACTCAATACACTAGATGCATGCTGGATAGCTGTCGATGTGTGGAGTAATAGTAGTAGATGCAGGCAGGAGTCGGTCTACTTGTCTCGAACGTGATGCCTATATACAATGATCATGCCTAGATAGTCTCATAATTATTCGCTCTTCTATCAATTGCTCGACAGTAATTTGTTTACCCACCGTAAAATATCGCTATCATGAGAGAAGCCACTAGAGAAAACTATGGCCCTCGGGTCCATCTTTATCATATTACTTTCCCATCAACTATCCTATTTTTGCCATCGTTGTTTATTTGCTGTTTTATTAAACTGAAAATACCAAAAATATTATCTATCATCTCTATCAGATTTCACTCTCGTAAGTGACCGTAAAGGGATTGACAACCCCTTATCGCGTTGGCTGCGAAGTTCTTATTTGTTTGTGCAGGTGCGAGGGACTGGCGCGTGGTCTCCTACTGGATTGATACCTTGGTTCTCAAAAACTAAGGGAAATACTTACGCTACTGTGCTGCATCTCCCTTTCCTCTTCGAGGGAATACAACACAAGCTCAATAGGTAGCAGGGCAATGAATCGTCTTGTGCCTAGACATGAGATATCTGAAAAGCTCAATGCACATGATTACTTCGCAATGCATTGTCATAGGAAAAAATATGCCCTTACAACATGATGTAGAGGAATAAACTCAAGAAATATGATGAAAACCCTATCTTTTTACCCTCGATGGTAACTGAGGGAGTCCTGGATCAAGGGGTCCTCGGGAGGACAGATAACTCTTGGTGGGCCGGACTGGTGGGCTGTGAAGATCATAGTCGAAGATCATCTCTCGTACCCGGATAGGACTCCTATATTCGTATAATGGCAAGTTTTAGGTTCGGGTGTAATCTTTCCTTCCTCTGCAAGATGGTATGTACAAACCCTAGGCCCCTCCGGTGTGTATATAAACCTAAGGGTTTAGTCCGTAGAGGCTAACGGAGAATCTCAAATCCTCATAGGCTAGACTTTAGGGTTTAGCCAATACGATCTCGTGGTAGATCAACTCTGGTATTCATATTCATCCATATTAATATAGCAGGAAGTAGGGTTTTACCTCGATCAAGACGGCCTGAACCCGGGTAAACATCATGTCCCCAGCCTCCTGTTACCATCGATCCTCAGACGCATAGTTTGGGACCCCGTACCCGAGATCCACCGGTTTTGATACCGACATTGGTGCTTTCATTGAGAGTTCTACTATGCCGTCAACCGAAGGACTGATGGATTGCGTCATCAACAACGGAAACACGGGGAGGATCTTCCCTCCCAGACAGCTCTTCGTGTTCGGCGGCTTCGCGCTTCGCGCCAACACTGAAGGCCTCCTCGGGCAGATTGAGAGCTACGCCCCTGGCCATCAAGTCAGATTCGGAAGCTTAAACTACGTTGCTGATATCCGCGGAGACTTGATCTTCGACGGATTTGAGCCCGCGGCAACCTCTCTTTGCCATCACGATGAACATGATCTAGCTCTATCATCGGATCAGGAAATAGCACCTGCAACAGTTCTGGCCCTAGATCCGGAACAGATCGCGTCGTCCAAGGACAGGAAGCTCAACCCCGCCACAGAAGCCGCAGACTCCATGGTGTTGGAGCCGCACACGGACCCAGCTATGAGCGGGGTCTGTGCTATCGGAACCCCGGACTTAATTCCGGCCTCAGATTCCGAATGACGCACATCTGCGCCCTTTAAGCCAGATCAGGCGTCTATCGCCGAATTCAGTGCTGCAGATATCTTCCAGCACTTACCCTTTGGCGACATGCTAAAGTCGTTAAGATCCCTCTCCCTAGATGGGGACACACAGCCGCGTTGTATCCGGTTCGAACTAGAGGCTGATGGAGAATTTTGCTCCCCACCCACCACCCACTTGGTAGCCACGGTTGAAGATCTAACCGATCTACTCGACTATGCTTCCAAAGACTTCGAAGGGATGGACCTCGAAGCTGAAGCGGATCCAGATCAAAGCCGGCCCGTAGCCGGGCGGTGGACAGCTACGTCCTCATACGACGTGTGCATGGTGGACACACCTAAGGAGGCGGAGGGCGACGATGAAAACAATCCCTTAGAGGAAAAAGCCCGTCAAAGAACCTCCCAAACGTCGGCGTCCAAAGTGCCGAACCAAATCCCATAAAGGAAAAGATAGCAACATTGTCACTAACGATGATGATATTCCGTAACAAGCCGAAGACCTCGCAGACCCAGCGATGGAGCAAGAGGAGCAAGAGGACGGCGAACAGAGTCCGAAGCCGCTGTCCGACGACACTGATGCCAGAGACAGTAATTACGAACCTGTCTCTAAAGAAGAAGTTAGCCTAGGCGACGACAAATACATCATCCCAGAAGAACCCTCTGAAGAAACGTGCTTCCATCGAAGGCTTATTGCCACCGCAAGGATCCTTAAAAAGCAGTAGAGATGGCTTCAAGCCGCATAGGACATACTTAATGATAGATGGAACGAGGTGCTAGACACCGAACAAAAACATGGCCACAACGGCCAAACCAAAAGCTATCCCAAGCGTAAACTGCTGCCTAAATTTGACGACGAGGCCACTGCGCCCATACCGCCGAAGAATAACGCCGCCGACAAGCCGGACTGACCACCTCACGGACGGGACAGAGTTGCTAGCAACGGTGTACACAAGCCCACACCACCACCCCGTAAAGGAAAGAATGACGTGGCTCAAGTACGGAAACACGATTTGCGTGAGGACCTAAAAAAAGCTAGCAAGGCCAGGCCTATCTAGGGACCGGGCTCCCGCATGGGACGTCGGCTATCAAGCCAATCGTGCAGGCAATATACCAGTTCAGCGTCAATACCGAACATCACAACCATCATACATACGCCATGACATAACAAAATACAGAGGCGCCGCACACCCTCTGTGCTTCACCGATGAGGTGCTGGATCATGATTTTCCAGAAGGGTTTAAACCCATGAATATCGAAGCGTATGATGGAAGGACGGATCCTGCCGTCTGGATAGAAGACTTTATTCTTCACATCCACATGGCTCGAGGAGATGATCTCCACGCCATTAAATATCTATCCCTCCGATACGTCTCCAACGTATCTATAATTTTTTATTGTTCCATGCTATTGTATTATCTGTTTTGAATGTTTAATAGGCTTTATTATACACTTCTGTATTATTTTTGGGACTAACCTACTAACCCAAGGCCCAGTGCAAATTGTTGTTTTTTTGCCTATTTCAGTGTTTCGCAGAAAGGAATATCAAACGGAGTCCAAATGGAATGAAACCTTATGGAAGATCGTTTTTGGAACAAACGCAACCCAAAAGACTTGGAGTACACGCCAAGAAAGCCACGAGGTAGGAGGGCGCACCCAGGGGGTAGGTGCGCCCCCACCCTCATGGCCCCCCCGTAGGTCCACCGACATGCCTCTTCCTCCTATATATGTCCATATACCCTTAAAACATCGGAGAGCACCACGAAACCCTAATTCCACCGCCGCAACCTTCTGTACCCATGGGATTCTATCTTGGGGCCTGTTCCGGAGCTCCACCGAAGGGGGAATCGATCACGGAGGGCTTCTACATCAACACCATAGCCTCTCCGATGAGTTGTGAGTAGTTTACCACAGACCTTCGGGTCCATAGTTATTATCTAGATGGCTTCTTCTCTCTCTTTGGATCTCAATACAATGTTCCCCTCGATCTTCTTGGAGACCTATTTGATGTAATTCTTTTTGCGGTGTGTTTGTCGAGATCCGAGGAATTGTGGGTTTATGATCAAGATTATCTATGAACAATATTTTATACTTCGCTGAAATCTTTTATGCATGATTTAAATATCTTTGCAAGTCTCTTCGAATTATTAGTTTACTAGATTGATCTTTCTTGCAATGGGAGCAGTGCTTAGCTTTGGGTTCAATCTTGCGGTGTCCTTTCCGAGTGACAGCAGGGGAAGCAAGGCACATATTGTATGTTGCCATCAAGGATAAAAAGATAAGGTATATATAATATTGCATGAGTTTATCCCTCTACATCATGTCATCTTGCTTAAAGCGTTACTCTATTCTTATGAACTTAATACTCTAGATGCATGCTGGATAGCGGTCGATGTGTGGAGTAATAGTAGTAGATGCATAATCGTTTCGGTCTACTTGTCACGGACGTGATGCCGATATACAATGATCATGCCTAGATATTCTCATAACTATGCGCTTTTCTACAATTGCTCGACAGTAATTTGTTCACCCACCGTAGAAATATGCTATCTTGAGAGAAGCCACTAGTGAAACCTATGGCCCCCGGATTTATCTTCCATCATATAAATCTTCCATCAACTATTTATCCTTACTTACTTTTATTTCGCAATCTTTACTTTTCACTTTATAACAAAAATACCAAAAATATTTATCTTATTATCTCTATCAGATCTCACTTTTGCAAGTGGCCGAGAAGGGATTAAAAACCCCTTTATCGTGTTGGTTGCAAGGTTCTTATTTGTTTGTGTAGGTATGAGGGACTCGCGTGTAGTCTCCAACTGGATTGATACCTTGGTTCTCAAAAACTGAGGGAAATACTTACGCTACTGTGTTGCATCACCCTTTCCTCTTCTAGGGAGAAGCAACGCAAGCTCAAGAGGTAGCAAGAAGAATTTCTGGCGCCGTTGCCGAGGAGATCTACGCAAAAGTCATATACCAAGTACCCATCACAAACTCTTATCCCTCGCATTACATTATTTGCCATTTGCCTCTCGTTTTCCTCTCCCCCACTTCACCTTTGTCGTTTTATTCGCCCTCTTATTCGCTCCATGTGTTTTATCATTTGCTTTGCCGTCATGGCTAGCCCTTCTATCATTAGTAATACCCTCGAGAGTGAAGTTCTTAATTTTAAACAAAGGGAGGGAGAAAATCTAAAAGATGCTTGGTATAGAATTTGCAATGCTCAGAATAGATCTACTAGGAAGCTTTCCACTTCCGTTCTCCTTCGCAATTTTTATGTAGGCACGACTCCTTGAAATAGATATATTATTGATACCATTACCGAAGGGAATTTCTTGGGTAGCCATACTTTTGACTCTTACAATGCTATGATAGATTTGTTTGTCCCACCACCTCTTTTGGTTAATGGAACTATCTTAACTTTAGAGCACGTAATGCAAAGGCTTGAAATTATTGAAAGTAAAGTTGCCACTGTAGAGTTGGTTGAGAGTTTGGATAAAAAGATCCATAACCAAATTACCAAATATGGATCTAAGGTAGGAGTTGTTCTGATTTTTTTTAAGAAAAAGAACCCATAGTTAAAGAGAAAATAGATCAAGATTCCACTAGAATTGATAAACTTGGGGATATTATTACCAATGTAGGGTCTGTTTTTCTACTGTGAGACATACTTCGAACCCCTCTACTACTAAAATGGCCAAGTTTATGTATGTTCCTAAAAATAAGGGTGAATCTTTTAGTAAGGAAACTGTGGATCTCAAATCAATAAGTGTTCACCCCAACTTTCTCGCTATCATAAGGGAACCTTTTTCTACAAACGAAATTCTTGATTTCTTGCATAGAAGTTTGATTATTAATAGGAAGGAAGAAATGCCTAAGAATTATAAGTGTTCAATTGGAGAATTGCCTACCAAAGATGGCAATACCTAGATCTATTCTTGTATCATGCCTAGCTAGGGGCGTTAAACGATAGCGCTTTTTGGGAGGTAGCCCAATTTTATTTTCTTTGCTTTTACTTCTGTTTAGTAATAAATAATCATCTAGCTTCTGGTTAGATGTGGTTTTGTGTTTTAATTAGTGTTTGTGCCAAGTAGAACCTTTGGGAAGACTAGGGTGAAGTCTTTGCGATCATGCTGTAAAAAACAGAAACTTTTGCGCTCAGGAGATTAGCTACCATTTTTTTACTGGAGAGTGCTTTTTAGTTGATTCTTTTTGGAGATGATTAATAGAAAAATTCCTCACGTCCACCAATCTATTTCAGAACTTTTAGAGTTATATAAGTATTCGAAAGTTACAGATTGCTACAGACTGTTCTATTTTTGACAGATTCTGTTTTTCGTGTGTTGTTTGCTTATTTTGATGAATCTATGAGTAGTACCAGGGGGGTATGAATCATAGAGAAGTTGGAATACAGTAGGTTTAACACCAAAATAAATAAATAATGAGTTCATTACAGTACCTAAAAGTGGTGGTTTGTTTTCTTATACTAATAGAGCTCACGAGATTTTCTGTTAAGTTTTATGTTGTGAAGTTTTCAAGTTTTGGGTAAGGATTTAATGGACTATGGAACAAATAGTGACAAGAGTCTAAGCTTGGGGATGCCCAAGGCAGCACAAGGTAAAATTCAAGGACAACCAAAAGCCTAAGCTTGGGGATGCCCCGGGAAGGCATCCCTTCTTTCGTCTTCATCTATCGGTAACTTTACTTGAGACTATATTTTTATTCACCACATGATATGTGTTTTGCTTGGAGCGTCATGTATGATTTGAGTCTTTGCTTTTTAGTTTAACACGATCATCCTTGCTGGACACACCTTTTGATGGAGATATACATGAATCGGAATTTATTAGAATACTCTATGTGCTTCACTTATATCCTTTGAGCTAGATAGTTTTGCTCTAGTGCTTCACTTATATCTTTTTAGAGCACTGTGGTGGTTTTATTTTATAGAAATTATTGATCTCTCATGCTTCACTTATATTATTTTGAGAGTCTTCTAGAACAGCATGGTAATTTTCTTTGGTTATAAAATTAGTCCTAATATGATAGGCATCCAAGATGGGTATAAAAACTATCATATAAAGTGCATTGAATATTATGAGAAGTTTGATATTTGATGATTGTTTTGAGATATGAGGATGGTGATATTAGAGTCATGCTAGTAGATTAGTTGTGAAATTGAGAAATACTTGTGTTGAGGTTTGCAAGTCCCGTAGCATGCACGTATGGTAACCGTTGTGTGACAAATTTGAAGCATGAGGTATTTCATTGATTGTCATCCTTTGTGTGGTGGTCGGGATCGCGCGATGGTTAATTCCTACCAACCCTTCCCCTAGGAGCATGCGTGTAGTACTTTGTTTTGATGACTTGTAGATTTTTTCAATAAGTATGTGATTTCTTTATGACTAATGTTGAGTGCATGGATTATACACACTCTCACCCTTCCACCATTGCTAGCCTCTCTTGTACCGCGCAACTTTCGCCGGTACCATACACCCACCATATACCTTCCTCAAAACAGCCATCATACCTACCTATTATGGCATTTCCATAGCCATTTCGAGATATATTGCCATGCAACTTTCCACCCTTCCATTTATTATGACACGCTTCATCATTGTCATATTGCCATGCATGATCATGTAGTTGACATCGTATTTGTGGCAAGGCCACCTGCATAATTTTTCATACATATCACTCTTGATTCATTGCACATCCCGGTACACCGCCGGAGGCATTCATATAGAGTCATATTTTGTTCTAGTATCGAGTTGTAATCTATGAGTTGTAAATAAATAGAAGTGTGATGATCATCATTATTAGAGCATTGTCCCAAATAAAAAAAGAAGGAAAGGCCAAAGAGAAAAAGAAAGTCCCAAAAAAAGAAAAAAAAAAGAAAAAAGGGACAATGCTACTATCGTTTTCCACACTTGTGCTTCAAAGTAGCACCATGATCTTCATGATAGAGAGTCCTTTGTTTTGTCACTTTCATATACTAGTGGGAATTTTCATTACAGAACTTGGCTTGTATATTCCAATGATGGGCTTCCTCAAATGCCCTAGGTCTTCGTGAGCAAGAAAGTTGGATGCACACCCACTTAGTTTCTTTTGTTGAGCTGTCATACATTTTTAGCTTTAGTGCATCCGTTGCATGGCAATCCCTACTCACTCACATTAATATTTGTTGATGGGCATCTCCATAGCCCATTGATACGCCTAGTCGATGTGAGACCATATTCCTCTTTTTTCTTCTCCACAACCACCACTCTATTCCACCTATAGTGCTATATCCATGGCTCACGTTCATGTATTGCGTGAAATTGAATAAGTTTGAAAAAAAATTAAGTATGAAACAATTGCTTGGCTGAAACCGGGGTTGTGCATGATTTGAGTATTTTTGTGACGAAGATGGAACATAGCCAAACTATATGATTTTGTAGGGATGAACTTTCTTTGGCCATGTTATTTTGAGAAGACATAATTGCTTTGTTAGTACGCTTGAAGTATTATTATTCTTATGTCAATATTAAACTTTTGTCTTGAATCTTTCGGATCTGAACATTCATGCCATAATAAAGAATTATGTTGGGTAGCATCCCACATCAAAAATTCGGATCTGAACACTCATGACTCGCTTCTGCGCGGGTGAGGATAGCTGGTTAGCTCGTAGCACCACCAGCGACCTTGGAACATCTAAAGCCAGGGACGGCAATGGAAAGCCACGACGTAACAAAAACAAACGTCGAAACAATGCTGGAAGCCCAGATGATACAGCGGTAAACGCCGGATTCAGCAGCTCCAGACCCGGTCAACGGAAGAAGCCATTTAAAGGCAACAAAGATGGTCCATCTAGTCTAGACAAAATATTAGATAGGCCCTGTCAAATCCATGGAACCCCAGCGAAACCTACAAACCATACCAACCGTAATTGTTGGGTCTTCAAGCAGGCCAGCAAGCTCAATGATGAACACAAGGGGAAGGAGCCTCAGAGCAAAGACGAGGACGAACCTCGCCAGCCAAATACAGGGGGACAGAAGAAATTTCCACCGGAGTCTAAAACAATGAACATGATATATGCCACTCATATCCCAAAGAGGGAGCGCAAGCGCGAACTCTGAGACGTCTACGCCATTGAGACTGTTGCCCCCAAATTCAACCCATGGTCGGCATGTACGATCACTTTCGATCGAAGGGACCATCCGACTAGTACTCGTCATGGGGGTTCGGCTGCCCTAGTGCTCGACCCAATAATCGATGGGTACCATCTCACCCAAGTCCTTATGGACGGCGGCAACGGTCTTAATTTGATATATGAGGACACTATATGCAAGATGGGGATAGACCCGTCAAGAATCAAGCCAAGCAGCACGGACTTTAAAGGAGTGATACAGGGCGTAGAAGCCCGCTGCACGGGTCTTTAACATTGGAGGTCGTATTTGGCTCTCTTGATAACTTTCGAAGCGAAGAGTTAATCTTCGACATAGCTCCATTCCGAAGCGGCTATCACGCTGTACTCGGCAGAACGGCCTTCGCCCGCTTTAATGCAGTCCCGCATTATGCTTATCTAAAGCTTAAAATTCCTAGACCACGTGGCGTCATCACAGTGAATGGAAATATGGAGCGCTCTCTCCCTATGGAGGAGGACATTGTGGCCCTAGCAGCCGAAGTCCAAAACAGCCTATTCAAGCCGGATAATCTGTCAGTGGCGGACATAACTAAATGTGTCTGGCACACGCCTCAGTGCGGCAGCTCAGATGAACCTGAGCTACATTAGCAGCTACGCCCCCATCGACTGCCCCATAAGGTGATAGCACATGTACCTCCAGTGCATAATTATGCCTTAAAAATCCCTTGGGCGGCGCTGGGGGCACACTGCATATAGTCCATAGTTCGGGTTGACCCTATTCGGACTCCAAACTTATCTTTTTAGGTTCATTAAACGAACCCGTCTTGTCATGGCCACACTTGATCTCTTTTCCTTTTCCAGGTTTCTTCTCCTTTTTACAGATGGCCATCGTACTCCCCCTTTCAAGGACACATTACAGAAGAGGAAACAACGCAGACGTGCAGCAGGGACCCACACTAAGGTTTATTTTTAGATTAAGACCATGTGTAAACCTTTTTTCTCTTTCTTATTATATACTTTTCTGGCATGTAAAATGTCCAAGAAAGTCACCGACATTATCTGTAAGCTTACAGCTAGCCGTACTATAAAGGGATATTAATAGAGCAGCTTGATTTGCATTATGTTCGGAGTTTTATTCACTCACCATAAACATTCTCTCCCCACAGCAGATTGCCATATGTGCCTTGTCAATAAGGGTCCATTACCAGGGGTTGTACTCAGCCCGGTATATGTCGAAAAGACCAAACACCTATAGGGAGTGTTCGGCGTCCTGGATGTTTGCCTTATATGCATCAGTTTCGAATCATGTCTTGGGTCAATAGTTGGGTTGCCCGGCTCCTGTGCTCACCCCTGCGTTCCGGATTGTTCGACTAGGGTGTAAAGGGAGAACTACTGCGATTGTATTTCTGGCTCGTTCGGTCAAGTACCTCAGTAGAGAAAGCCGAAAACTGACCGTCATGATAGGCGAGAACCTGGGCCGCAATCCGGTGACTTAGTTTTATACTACGATCGATAGAGATCTACCCCGTGTTATATGAAGGGTTGGTTTTTTTGCCCAGCCAGGTGCAATTGGATACCTTAAGTAAGGAACATCGTATCCGCACCAGGGGCTAGTACCTAGCCCCACATGTCAAACTCCTATGACTAAGTGAAAGCAATAACGCCACATAGTCTAATTGCCTAGTTTGCTCCGCATACACCTCCTATACGGACCAAGACGTTGGATAAAGAGTGTACATGCATATGACCGAACACTCCAGTAATATGTACATGGGGGCTGAAGCCGACGATTGGAAACTTTCAGATTTAAATAAAAAGTCACACAGGAGGTAAAAGACGCTTATATTATAATAGCGCAAAAGTTATATACATCGGATTCATAAGCTTAAGTCTTTACATCGGGATACAATCACTCAAAAATAATATCCTTCGAGCACTGGCCTTCTACAAGGCGGGCGCCTTCGACAACGTCCTCGAAGTACTTCTCCGTCTTGCGGTGCTCCTTGCCGGCGGGTGGACCAACAATGGCAATGTGCCCCGCATTCATCTTCGCCCAGTGCACTTTCACACGAGCAAAGGCCATCTGAGCACCTTCTATGCAGGCGAACGGGTCAATGCGTAGACCCGCGGACTCGCCTCGACGAGCCACTTCACCAATCCGAAGTAACTACTTGGGATTGGATCAGCGGGCCATAGCCGGACTATTAAGTCCTTCATGGCCGAACCCGCCATGTTGTGTAGCTCGACCAGCTGCTTCAACTGGTCATTGAGGGGCACCGGATGTTTTGGCGCATAGAACTGCGACCAAAACAGCTTCTCCGTGTCGTTACCCTCCTGGGCTCGGAAGTACTGGGCAGCGTTAGCACTGCTCCTTAGAAGATTAGCAAACACGCCTGGAGAACTCCATAACCGTGTCAGCCCAAGATACTTCTGCCCTCCGAAGATGCTCTGTAAGAGAAAAGTCTTACCAGATGCTATCTATCACGCCTGCTTGATTTCTTCACAGGCGCTGCGCGCCTCGCCTCGCGCATCCTGGGCAGTCTTCACTGCCGCATTAAGCTCGGATGCCTGTTCCGAAGCCTTCTTCTCCAATGCCTCACATTTGAGAATGGCATCATTGAGCTCGACCTCGACTTCGGACACCCGAGCCCGGTGCTTCTCGCACTTAGACTTTTTGGCCTCCAAATCGGCAGCCACTTTGTCAGCGGCTACTTTGTTCGCCTCGGCCTCCTTCTCGGCATTGGCAACCTCGCCCTTGAGGGCCTCGAGCTCAGTGGTGTGATACATCTCCAACGTATCTATAACTTTTGATTGTTCCATGCTATTATATTATCTGTTTTGGATGTTTAATGGGCTTTATTATACACTTTTATATTATTTTGGGACTAACCTACTAACCCAAGGCCCAGTGCAAATTGCTAGTTTTTGCCTATTTCAGTGTTTTGCAGAAAAGGAATATCAAACGGAGTCCAAATGGAATGAAACCTTTGGGAGAGTCGTTTTTGGAACAAATACAACACAGAAGACTTGGAGTACACGCCAGGGAAGAAACTAGGCGGCCACGAGGGCAGGGGGTAGGCAAGCCCCCCACCCTTGTGGGCCCCTCGTTGCTCCCCTAACGTGCATCTTCCTCCTATATATACCCATATACCCTGAAAACATCGAGGAGCACCATGAAACCGTAATTCCACTGCCGCAACCTTCTGTACCCGTGAGATCCCATCTTGTGGCCTGTTCCGGAGCTCCACCAGAGGGGGCATTGATCACGGAGGGCTTCTACATCAACACCATAACCTCTCTGATGAGTTGTGAGTAGTTTACCACGGACCTTTGGGTCCATAGTTATTAGCTAGATGGCTTCTTCTCTCTCTTTGTATCTCAATACAAAGTTCTCCTCGATCTTCTTGGAGATCTATTTGATGTAATTCTTTTGTGGTGTGTTTGTCGAGATCCGATGAATTGTAGGTTTATGATCAAGATTATCTATGAACAATATTTGATTCGTCTCTAAATTCTTTTATGCATGATTTAAATATCTTTGCAAATCTCTTCGAATTATCAGTTTGGTGTGGCCTACTAGATTGATCTTTCTTGCAATGGGAGAAGTGCTTAGCTTTGGGTTCAATCTTGCGGTGTCCTTTCCCAGTGACAGCAGGGGCAGCAAGGCACGTATTGTATTGTTGCCATTGAGGATAAAAATATGGGGTTTACATCATATTGCATGAGTTTATCCCTCTACAACATGTCATCTTGCTTAAGGCGTTACTCTGTTCTTATGAACTTAATACTCTAGATGCATGCTGGATAGCGGTCGATGTATGGAGTAATAGTAGTAGATGCAGAATCATTTCGGTCTACTTGTCATAGACGTGATGCCTATATACAATGATCATGCCTAGATATTCTCATAACTATGCGCTTTTCTATCAATTGCTCGACAGTAATTTGTTCACCCATCGTAGAAATCTGCTATCATGAGAGAAGCCACTAGTGAAACTTATGGCCCCCGGGTCTATCTCTTATCATATCAATCTTCCAGCAACTATTTATCTTTACTTTACTTTTACTTTCAATCTATAACAAAAATACCAAAAATATTATCTTATTATCTCTATCAGATCTCACTTTTGCAAGTGGCCGAGAAGGGATTGACAACCCCTTTATCGCGTTGGTTGCAAGGTTCTTATTTGTTTGTGTAGGTACGAGGGACTCGCGCGTGGTCTCCTACTGGATTGATACCTTGGTTCTCAAAAACTAAGGGAAATACTTACGCTAATGTGCTGGATCACCCTTTCCTCTTCAAGGGAAAAACAACGCAAGCTCAAGAGGTAGCATGGCGCCAACTGTATCATATAGAATACCATATCAGAGTTTATAAACATACTCAATCAATATTAATTAGTCTTATTGACATCTTAAAATCCACATACCTTGCGTTTCATCTAAATGCTGATTGACGCGGTCAAGGTCCGTGTTGGCCAACAAAAGCTTCCGGTTTAGTTCGGCAACCTCCGCATCTCGTGCAGTTGCCGCAACTAGTGAAGCTTGCACAACAGTTTAGCTCTGCAAGTATGCTATATTCTGGATACTTCGTCCGATTCTTTTCAGAATCGCACAAAGCAATAGGGGCTACTGGTTATATATGTGTACTTATAAAAACAAAGTTCTATAAAGAACATTACATTGCTTACATCAAAGCCCGTTAACAGGCTGTTGAAGGCTTCATCTAGTCTGCCCTTGACGGACTGAATCTTCTTAATCACCGCACCCATCATGGTGCGGTGTTCTTCCACGATGGAAGCATTTGCAATGCTCCCTCCATAGAATCCGGCGCCTCTGGATTGACTCCGGGCGCCGTCATGTCCGCCCCCGCCTTGGGGGTCTGGTCTTCGGAACCCAGAGCCGCAGTAGGCTCCGGGTCAATCTTCGGGAGGGCCTCGGATTGTTCGGGCCCCCCGTCTCTAGTTTCCATGGGGGTTGTCTCCCCATGGTCAGCGGCAGCCGAGGTATTACCCTCGATGTCCCCGTCACCTGCCCCGCCCTCATCTCCTTGGGCTAAGGACACCTGCTGGGAGGACACTTTGGTGTCCCCGCCGATCATGGGCGATGGAGCTCGGACCGGCGGGTCACTCTCCGTCTCACCGGGCGCTAGAGAGTTCCCCTGAGATGAGGAGGCATCAGGGTGTCCACCGGGAGGGTTGTAGGTCAGCAGGTGAGAAATACTATGTAAATGCTAAACAAACAAAGGTGCAACAGTTAATCAGGACAAACTTACGATTCGGGCAGGGGTTTCTCCTTGGGCTTCACCACGAAGCTATGTTCGGACGAATCCGAACTAGCAGCGAGGCTCAGTTTCCTCCGGGGTGCGGTCGTGCCTGCATTAGCAGCGGCCCCCCTCTTCGTCCCCCTACCTTGCACATGAGCCTCTTCTTCTTCTTGTTCTTCTTCCTCTTCATCATCTTCCTCCACAACGTTAGAGGAGAGGATGTTGATCTCCTCGGACTTCTTGTCCGCAGGGCGGGGGCTGTCTCCGGCCCCCTTGCCCTTCTTCTTGGGCTTCTTGACCGGCGCCTTGTATGGCGCCGGGACCAGCATCGCCACTAGTTGAGGCGATTCTGGGTCTTCGAGCAAAGGCGTTGGACACTTGATCCGGGTCGCCTTCTTCGTCCAGCCCTATATATCATGCAAAAACTCTAATTCATGTTATCATTAAATAAGGGAAGAAATATATCTTCGGTGAAGTTTTCTATTACCTCTGGGGCGGAGAGCGCGGTGCTAAAGCCCGCGTCCTCAGTTTCTGCCGGCCACTCCTTCTGTCTCTTAAAGAGATGCTTCCAGATCTCTTTGTGCGTAAAGCCGAAGAGATGCTTCAGTGGCTTGTCTCCTGCCTGATCGAACTCCCACAGGGAGGAGTCCTGGCTTTGGCAAGGGACGGTAAGCCGGGTCAGCATTACCTGGACCACGGACGAGAGCTGGTACCCTTTGGAAATCACACCGGATACACGGCTCAGGAGTGTCGTCACTTCAGTTTGAGACCCCTAGTCCAGACCTTTTTTGGTCCAGGAGGTCAACCTCTCTAGGGGTCCGGATCTGAAAGCAGGCTCCGCCGCCCATTTGGCATTGTGGGGTTCGGTGATGTAGAACCACTCCTGGTGCCAGACCTTATTCGTCTCTACGAATGACCCTTTGGGCCAAGTCGCATTCGGGAGCTTACTAATCATAGCACCCTCGCACTCCGTGTACTACCCATCCACCACCTTCGGCTTCACGTTGAAGGTTTTAAGCGATATGCCGAAGTGTGGAGGGATGCGGAGGAAAGCTTCACATACCACTATGAAAGCGGATATGTGAAGGATTGAGTTCGGGGCTAGATCATGGAAATCTAGCCCGTAGAAGAACAATAGACTACGAACAAAGGGATGGAGTGGAAACCCTAGCCCCCTAACAAAGTGAGAAGTAAACACTATCCTCTCACCTGCCTTAGGGATAGGAATCACCTGACCCTTGGCAGGTACTCGGTGCACGATATCGGCGGTGAGATAGCCCGCGCTCCTGAGATCCTCCATGGTTTTTTCAGTGACCGTGGAGGCCTCCTACTTTCCCCAGGCGCCGGAACCAGCCATTGCTGGGGAAGGAGACGGTGGTTGAGGAACACAGAGCGGTGGGCGCAGGAGACGGGAAAGCTGGGGCTAGGGAGATTGGAGAGCTCGAGCTTGAGGAAGGCGTGGGGCTGATGAAGGGGACTGGTGTCCTTTTATAATGATGTGAATACAGAACGTCCGCCCACTTTAGCCATAAACCTCGCCGGTTCCCAAAGCGGTCGTGCGTAATGCACGGCGTGGGTGCTCATGTCATATTGATAAGGATCCCACAATAAGCGGGCACGATCTCTATTCTGATGGGATGTGTCAATGAGGATATACCTCGAAACGCGAAACTAGGACCAAATAACACGGTTCGATATGTTAGTTGGATGGACGCGACGCTTCACCAAAAGTTGTCAGTAGAGACACACTATTCATTTTCTTTTAAGAGTCTTGCCTTCGAGGCTAAGGGTTGTACTAACCTTGCAGAGCCGAACACAATACACCATTTTGCATAAGATATATTCGGAAGAAGGAACCCGCCTTGCAACGCCAAAGACAATATGAAAGCTAAACTCATCGTCATTGAAGTCGGGTTCAGGGGCTACTGAGGGAGACCTCGATCGAGGGGTCTTCGGGAGGCCAGATAACTCTTGGTGGGCCGGACTTGCGGGCTGTGAAGATCATAGTCGAAGATCATCTCTCGTATCCGGATAGGACTCCTGTATTCGTATAATGGCAAGTTTTAGGTTCGGGTGTAATATTTCCTTCCTCTGCAAGATGGTATGTACAAACCCTAGGCCCCTCCAGTGTGTATATAAACCGGAGGGTTTAGTCCGTAGAGGCTAACAGAGAATCTCAAATCCTCATTGGCTAGACTTTAGGGTTTAGCCAATACGATCTCGTGGTAGATGAACTCTTGTATTCATATTCATCCATATTAATATAGCAGGAAGTAGGGTTTTACCTCGATCGAGAGGGCCTGAACCTGGGTAAACATCGTGTCCCCAGCCTCATGTTACCATAGATCCTCAGACGCATAGTTCGGGACCACCTACCCGAGACCCGCCGGTTTTGACACCGACGGCAACAATACAATACGTGCCTCGCTACCCCTACTTTGTCACTGGGTGAGGACACTGCAAGATTGAATCCAAAGCCAAGTACTTCTCCCATTGCAAGAAAAACCGATCTAGTTGGCCAAACAAAAACCAATAATTCGAAGAGACTTACATGGATATCAAATCATGCATATAAGAATTCAGAGAAGATTCAAATAATATTCATAGATAATCTGATCATAAATCCACAATTCATCGGATCTCGACAAACACACCACAAAAGAAGATTACATCGGATAGATCTCCGAGAACATCGAGGAGAACATGGTATTGAGAATCAAAGAGAGAGATAGATAGAGAGAGAAGAAGCCATCTAGCGACTAGCTATGGACCTATAGGTCTGTGGTAAACTACTCATGCTTCATCGGAAGGGCAATAGAGTTGGTGTAGAAGCCCTCCGTGATCGAATCCCCCTCCGGCAGGATGCCGGAATAGGCCTCAAGATGGGATCTCAAGGGTACAGAAGGTTCCGGCGGCGAAAAAGTGGTTTCGTGGCTTGTTCTAATGGTTCTGGAATATATGTGAATTTATAGGAGGAAGAGGTAGGTCAGGAGAGTGACGAGGGGCCCACAAGGTAGGGGCCACGCCCTCCCCCCTTATCACCGCCTCGTGTGTAATGCCCAGGATGGGACTATATCTCCTACGTGTCGAGGCACGACTTAGAGACATAACCCCATGCTGGAATGATCGCAAGTCTGGTATCTTTGCACAACTCCTGTAAAAGATGGGGATGGAAAACATAAAATAGTTGGCTTACACTCGCCACGTCACACAAATACAATACATGTCCAAATCATCATTCAATAAAACATCACAACCCTCTAAGGGTAAAATCCAAATGACAAGGTACCAAACATAATTTAAATCCACAGGTTGGATCGAATCCTAGTAGAAGTCTCCACTACTGATCATCAGGATAACGAACATAGTATCGACTACGCTCCTCGTCGTACTCCCAATCTAGCTCGGTGCCATCACCTGGATAGCTCACCATCGGACCTGCATCTGGTGTGGTGAAGTAACTGTGAGCCACAGAGGACTCAGCAATCCCGTTCCCGGGTAACAAGACTATTTAAACCTTGGGAGAGGATAAGGCTGAAGAAAAGTGTAAGAGTCTGCAGCAGCAACTAGCACTAGCTTACGTGAAAGAGTGCGAGAAGAGAAGTGCCTCGGTCGAGAGGTGATCACGAAGTGATCCTAGCTAAAGCTCAACAAACATAACCCCATCATGTTCAACTCCCGAATCCCTATTCGGAAATTGACAGTCACGGTACACACGCTGGTAGTGTATTAGAACAATGTGTCAAGTTATCTACAACCGGATATTAACAAGCTCCCATCTGCCACATAACCGCGGGCACGGCTTTCGAAAGTTCATAACCCTGCAGGGGTGTTCCAATTTGGCCCATTACAAGCCCACGATCCGCGGAGTCGCAACTCCAAGGTGGGAAGACCCGAGTATTCTCGAAATCCCGTGCTCAAGATACTCCGAACTAAGGTAAGGCTAATCCAGCAAATCCTCTCGGCGTGTCGACACCCTGATAGTAGCCGCGCGTATCTAGTCTCAGGACATGACCGGATGGGTGATGCTACAGGTGTATGCCAGATACCTCGGGTTTCCCCAAGGCGGCCCCGCAGGACCCCCATTTCGGACCAACACTCATGTGGAGCACTGGCCCGGGGTTGTTGATTAAGAAAGAGGGTTAATTACTCCCTGTGCAAGTTATTTAGTTATTAGGCAAATAGTACCAATGTTGGGACTTGCTGGAAAAGACTTAGCACTTAGCAGTTTATCGAAGGGGCCCCATAAACCCCAACCGTGTGAGGAACGCATAATCAAGGAACATAACACCGGTTTAAACGGTTCCTAGCGGCATGAGTGGAAAAAATCACCAAGCAAAAGGCTTAGCCTTCCACCCTTGCCAATATATAGATGATTTCATTTAGCAATTATTATAGTGTGATATAACCCAACAAACTTCAACATGGAGCAAGCATCTTCAACTTCACCTGCAACTAGCAACGCTATAAGAGGGGGCTGAGCGAAGCGTACTTAGCCATTCAACGGTTTGCATAGGTAGGGTGGTTAAACATGGTCATGGTTACAAGTAGGAGGCTGACAGGAAAAACATGGGCATTGAGGCAAAACTATAGATCGAGACTTCTAGCAATAGGCAAAATAGTAATGGTATCCGGGTTCGGTCATCTTGCCTGAAGAGTAGTTGTTCGGATCGTAAGAAGGGTCCTCGTGCTCAACCTCGGTAGTAACCTCGTGCTCGTACTCGTACTCGGTCTCAGCTTCCGGCTCTAAACAATACAATCACACAAGGCACGAATCAACAAGATGCAATGCGCACACCAAAATGATGGATGCATGATGGATGCACTATGAGAGCACACGGAGCACGGAAAAATAAACATTCAAGCAAAAGCTTCAAAACAAGATAACAATAGGATATTATGAATCTACACGGAAAATCAATCAAGTTTCATATAAGACTTGCTGAAAACGGAGCTACGGGCTAAAAGTTACACACAAAACAATAAACATGCGAAAGCTGAAAATTACAGCAACATAGCAACTTTGGAGCACAAGATAATTAAGCTACAGCACTCAAATATCATGGCAAAGAGCATGAACAAAAACTAGACATATCGTACAGCAAATAAGTCCAAAGGTGCACCCCAAAGGAGCAACGGATCAATAGCAACAAGCTTGGACATATTGAACTTGACAACAAAATCCTGACAGCAGCAATTTATTGCAACTTTGGAGACAAAGTTAAATATACTACAGCCACTCAAATAAGCATGTGAGAACATGAATGGATAGCCAACAATATATACTACAAGGAACCATCAAGAGTTACTCCAAAAATATCATGGATTGTCCTAGAACAGCAAGCAAACATGGCATCTGAGAATTTCAGATTCCAGACTTAGTGAAATTTCACTAAGTGTTAAAACAGCAGTTTCATCATGGCATCTTCGAGAGCAAATTTAAGTCACCTCAAAACTAAACATGGCAAGTGGTAAGCACCACATCAAAGTACACATGATGGTGATTCCGAAACACACAAGCATGCATCAAGGAGATAAACACAACGATAGCAATGAGCTCACCAAGATGGCATCTCATAACAAGTAAAACAACATCACAACCACATGGCACTTTGCAACGAAGATATACATGGCAAGATTAAATCTATCATGCAACCTAACACAAACAACATGTAGAGCATGGCAAGACGAACACGTGGACATGTCATTGGCATCATTCGGATAAACGAGCTAAAAGACATCACTATGCAAAGATGGCATAAAAACATCACTAACAGCAGTTTATATCGGGATGCACTCTTGAAACAGAAAAATAAGCATCTAGATGACCACAAACATGCATGGCACAATGGAATGAAACGTAGTGCTAGTCACCACGAACGTCTGGACATGTCATTTGCGCAAAACGGAGCAACACACACAAAGTTATCCACGTTAGAAATATGCATCAGACAACACAAAACAGGGGACTTAGAGGATAATTGAGGTCAACCTTCTCAGATCTGAAGGTGCGGGCCAGATCTGGAGCAGGCCCGCGGAAAAGCGGAGACGGGCCGGCGGCGGCTGGATCTGCGCGGCCCGGCGAAGGGGAGGCGGCGCGGCCTGCGGAGGAGGGCCCGCGAAGGATCGGGCCACCGGCGCGGAGGACGACGGGATGGGCCGGCCCTTCTGGCGACCTGCGGCTTGGGGCCGATGGAGGCGCGGGAGCCTGGCGCGGCCTGGGCGCCCGACGCGGCGCGGGCCCGCGGGTGGGGAGGCGGCCCAGCGGGAGGCTACGGAGGAGGCCTCGGCTCCTGGCGGGCGCTGGCGAAGCGAGCTGGAGGCGGGCCTTCGGCGCAGCGAGATGATGTAGCGGCCCAGAGGAGGAAGATCGGCCCAGGTGCTGCGGGAGCTTCGAGCGGGAGGCGGCGACCTGTGGAGCTGGCGATCTGGATCGCGGGAGGCCCGATGAGGCGCTGCGCTGGAGATCGTTGACCTGGATCGATCTAGATCGAGGCGACGAGAAGGCGGGGGCTGGGAGGCTTCGGTCGTTCGATGGAGAACGGCGCAGCGACTCCTCGCTCGCTCGAGGCGGCGGCTGGGCAACGTCCAGGTGCTGAAATTGAGGCAGGGAGCTGAAAAAGAGGGTAGATTAGGGGAGAAGCTAGGGATGCCCAAAAATGGACATG
>LR738715.1:340538358-340555624 GCA_902687465.1 Secale cereale
GGGGGGGGGGTCTAAATATAGCAGTTTTGGCTAGGGTTAGGGGTTTTGGGGGTTTTAGAGCCCTCCGATCGCGATCCGACGGATCCGATCGCAAGGGGAGTTAGGATGGGCCAAGAGGAGGGAAGTGGGCTGTTGGAGGGGTGTCTTGGACCTCAAAGTGGAGGCACTTTGAGCCCACGAGAATAACTGTTGGGGTAGCAAACGGACTCGAAACGCGACGAGATTTGACAGGCGGGTTACACACACGAAAACAACAACACATGACAAGACTCGCGCCAAACCGGTAACGTTACATGGACAAACACCAAAGTAGGCCTACGGGACGCCACAGACACGTGAGGGAGCTCCGGAACGCAAAACGGACAACGGGAAGGAACGCGTGGAACCGGATGCAACCGACAACACAAATGCAATGCGATGCACATGACTACATGATATGAATGAATGCCACACACGCACACAACAAAATGACGAAAACCCGAAAGACAAAGAACCCGGAATGGAATAGATGAAGCCGGAGATATATTATATGCCCAAAAGGGAAAGTATTACATCCGGGGCATTACAAACTCTCCTCTACTACAAAAAGATCTCGCCCCGAGATCTAGGACTGGAAAAAGGAAGGGTACTCGGAACGAAGATGATCTTCTCGTTCCCACGTAGCTTCTCGGTCGGTGTGATGTGACCACTTGACTTTCAAGAATTTGATGGACTTGTTGCGGGTCTTGTGCTCGGTTTCTTCGAGAATAGCAACGGGATGCTCTCGGTAGGACAAATCTTGTTGAAGATCAATCTCTTCAAACGGAATCATGCGTTCAGGTGCCTTGAAGCATTTGCGGAGTTGAGACACATGGAACACATCATGAACATTGGCGAAGTTGGAAGGGAGCTCAAGTTGATAGGCTAGATCGCCTCTTTTGCCAAGAATCTTGAAAGGCCCGACGTATCTAGGAGCAAGCTTTCCTTTGATACCGAATCTTTGGGTGCCTTTCATCAGAGAAACACAGAGATAGACGTGATCATCAATGTTGAAGGCCAAATCATGATGCTTGCCGTCATAGTAGCTCTTCTGACGCGACTGAGCGGCCTTGAGATTCTCACGTATGACTTTGCACATTTCTTCGGCTTCTGAGATCAAGTCATTGCCAAGAAGTTGACGTTCACCTGTTTCAGACCAGTTGAGAGGTGTACGGCACTTTCTGCCATAGAGGATTTCAAACGGAGCTTTGCCGGCACTTGCTTGATAGCTGTTGTTGTAAGAGAACTCGGCAAATGGAAGGCAGTCTTCCCATTTCATGCCAAAAGATATGACACAGGCTCTGAGCATGTCTTCTAGAATCTGATTCACTAGCTCGACTTGACCACTAGTCTGAGGGTGAAAAGCAGTGCTGAACCTGATCTTAGTGCCCATGGCGGACTGAAAGGAGTCCCAGAACTTTGAAGTGAACAAACTTCCACGGTCTGAGGAGATAACTTGAGGAATGCCATGTAAGGACACAATTCTGGAAGTGTACAACTCTGCCAATTGAGCTGCATTGATGGATTCTTTGACTGGAAGGAAGTGAGCGACTTTGGTAAGCTTGTCAATCACCACGAAGATAGAATCATTCCCTCTCTTGGATTTAGGAAAGCCAGTTACGAAATCCATTTCAATGTGGTCGAATTTCCACTCGGGAATAGGAAGAGGTTGGAGAAGACCGGCTGGATGTTGATGTTCTGCTTTCACTCTTCTGCAAACATCACATTCATTCACGAATTGGGCAATTTCCCTTTTCATGCGTGTCCACAAGTAAGATTGCTTGAGATCTTGGTACATCTTGGAACTGCCAGGATGAATGGAAAGGAGAGAATCATGTGCTTCTTCCATTATGAGCTTCCTGAGATCACCTTTTGGAACCACGAGTCTGTCCTCGAAGAACAAGGTATCTCTCTCATCAACACGATAGCACTTATATTTAGGAGTGCCCTTTGCAATACCATGTTTCACCTTCTACACCATGGCATCACTGAGTTGGGCCTCACGGACCTGATCTTCCAAGGTAGGAGCAACTTGAAGATTTGCAAGAAATCCCCGCGGAACAACTTGGAGGTTGAGTTTCCTGAATGCTTCACAAAGCTCAGGCTGGAACGGCTTGATAAGAAGGCTGTTGCAATATGCCTTTCTGCTCAAAGCATCTGCAATCACATTCGCCTTGCCAGGAGTGTATTCAATGCTGGGATCATACTCTTGGATCATTTCAACCCAACGAGTCTGGCGGAGGTTCAGATTCGGCTGTGTGAAGATATACTTCAAGCTTTTGTGATCAGTGAAGATGTTGACTTTCCTGCCCAACAACAGATGTCTCCACGTAATCAAAGCATGTACCACAGCTGCTAGCTCGAGATCATGTGTGGGATAGTTCTTCTCACTTGGCTTGAGCTGACGAGAAGTATATGCCACAATTCTCTTATCTTGCATAAGCACACCACCAAGTCCTTGAAGAGAAGCATCATAGAATACTTCATAGGGCTTGGATTCATCTGGAGGAGTAAGAACTGGAGCAGAGACGAACTTTTCTTTGAGAGTTCTGAATGCCACTTCACACTCTGGAGACCAAAAGTATTTGACATTCTTCTGAAGCAAGTTGGAAAGAGGCTTGGCAATCTTGGAGAAATTCTCAACGAACCTTCTGCAATAGCTGGCAAGACCCAGAAAACTGCGGAGTTGCTTGACGTTCTGAGGAGCTTCCCAGTTGACAATTGCTTCAACTTTCTCGGGATTTACCGCAATACCGTCAGCTGAGATGACATGGCCCAGGTACAAAACCTTATCGAGCCAGAATTCGCACTTGGAGAACTTAGCATAGAACTTATGCTCACGGAGTCGATCAAGAAATAGCCGTAAGTGCTTTTCGTGATCTTCTTCATTCTTGGAAAACACCATAATATCATCCAGATACACAAGCACAAACTCGCTGGTGTAGGGGTTGAAGATGTAGTGCATCATTCTCGAGAAGGTAGGAGGAGCATTGGCGAGACCAAAGGACATGACTGTATACTCATATGAACCGAAACTCGTTCTGAAGGCAGTCTTGGGAATGTCTTTTTCGCGAATGCGAATTTGATGATAGCCCATTCGGAGATTGAGCTTAGAGAACACTTTAGCTCCTTTGAGCTGCTCGAACAGTTCGTTGATGTTGGGGAGCGGATACTTGTTCTTTATTGTCTTCTTGTTCAATGGCCGGTAATCGACGCAGAGGCGCTCCATGCCATCTTTCTTCTTGACAAATAAGACACCACAGCCCCAAGGAGACGTACTAGGCCTGATGAGACCCATACGCTCCTGTTGATCAAGCTGCTTCTTCAATTCCTTCAATTCTTTAGGAGAGAGCTTGTACGGACGTCGGCATGCTGGCTCAGTACCCGGCTCGAGTTCAATGACGAATTCCACCTGACGGTGTGGAGGCATGCCTGGAAGTTCTTCAGGAAAAATGTCTTGATATTCGTTCACCACCGGAATTTGAGATATGGCATTAATCTCACCCTTGTCATTGAGAGAGAAAAGCCTGATAGTGTTATCCCTGGAGGCAATGATAATCACATCTTCATCCGGATGAGTCATCTTGACTTCCTTCTGTGCACAATCAATGTGAGCATCATGCCGAGAAAGCCAATCCATCCCGAGGATGAGGTTAATGTCGGAATTACCAAGAACCACCGGAGAAGCCAAAAATCGATAATCACCCATGCGAATAGATACATCCGGAGCATATATACTGGAATGCATTCGTCTCCCCGGAGAAACAACTGATAACTCCCTTGGCAAACTTTTGATGTCCACATTATACTTGGATGCAAATGGTTGAGACATGAAAGAGCATGAAGCACCCGAATCAAATAACACTTTAGCAGGAAAAGAGTTAACTGGAAGGTTACCCAAAATCACATCAGAAGAATTCTCCGCTTGTGCTGCATTCATCAAATTCACCCTTGCTGCCTTGGGATTATGCTTGACAATAACTGAACTGACAGGCGGAGGAGGCGGAAGACGCTTTGGGTTCGGACATCTGTTGGCATAGTGACCCTTCTGGCCACACTTCTTGCACACCACTTCTGAGAGAGGATGGAAATGAGAACCACTTGACTTGGAGCCTTGAGACTGAAACTGGCTCTTCGACTGGTTGCTCGGGTTGGGTGGGTGGGAGAAACCACGTCCACTAAAGTTCTTGTTGCTGTTGGAGTTGTTGGAGTTGTTGTAAGGAGCTCGAATCACTGGAGGAGGAGGAAGCCAAAATTTCTGTTGTTTCGCAGCCAACTGAGACGATGAGGAAGAGTGAATGGCATCTCGAATCCTCTTTTTAGAAGCCTCCATCTTAAGCTGAGCTGCCTCTTGTTTCAAAGCCATGTTATAGAATTTGTCGAACTCATCGGGCTCGAACAAGGTGAGAGCAAGTTGAAGTTCATCTTTAAGGCCTCCGCGGAACTGGTAGATTTTGCTCTTGGCATCAGGAATGTCTTGCTTAGCATAGCGGGCGAGGTTTTGGAACTTGACATTATACTGGTAGACAGTCATAGAGCCCTGCTTCAGGTTGCGGAATTGCTCACGCATACCCTCGATGACACTTGTTGGAATATGGTGAGAGCGAAAGTCCTTGCAGAAATCCTCCCAAGAGATCACACGACCTGGCCTGGAGTCTTTGTACTGCTGCCACCAGTCAGCTGCTTGGTCTTTGAGTTGGAAGGCTGCAAACTTCACATAGTCCTCTTCCTTCACGTTACTGCACTCAAAATGCTTCTTTATGTCGGTTAACCAATCTTCAGCATCAAGAGGGTCGACACAGTAACGGAAAGCTTTTGGATTATTGGCCAAGAACTGGTTGAGGGTAGCATGGTGCTGCTGGTTGAAGAAGTTGCCTTGATTCCCTGGAACACCCTGATTAGCTTGATTAGCTTGCATCTGCTGCATCATCTGCATCAACATCTGGGTGTTCTGAGTTGTAGTCTGCATAATCGCTCTCCAAGCCTCAGACGGAGGAGGAGGGGAAGGAGGACGATCTGGAACCTCTTCACCCTCTGGGTTAGCGTTGGGAACCCTTTTCGGAGCCATCCTGAAAGAGATGACCACGAATCAGCAATTGATTGACAAAAGGTATAAGCTGAATCAATGGAATGAATTGCAACAAGTCTTCACAATAATCATTCGAACAATAGGAACGAATGAAATCATTCGAACAAGAGGAGCGAATGAAATTCTCAGTTAAATGATAACATCAATCTTCACGAGAAGCCACATAGGGGACAAAAGGAAAAAAAATAAGAAAAACAACAAGGTACAGATGGAAACAAACACAAGATAGGAGCTTCGTTCTAACATCTTTGTGCTGAAAGCTTATGAACGCATTACGAAAGGGTTTTGCAATCCCCGGATCAGCATAGCCAATGACCCTTTAAGATGCAACTCCCGATCGGAACATCGGTCATAATACCACTTCACTCAATGTAGAACCCCGAACTCGCTAACCTGCATTCATTGGAAGAATGCCTACGATCTACTAGATAAACCCACCTATGAATTTCCGAAAGATTCCAGTTATGCAATCAGGTGTTGGGGATACAGGGGAAGCACCGCGCAATCAACTCTAAACCTACATCCAGCTGTATCCATCCTTCAACACATAACCAGTCTTTCTCGGAAACTTTCTACCTCGGACCTTCGAAAAGCATCCACTATAACAAGCTATGGCAATACTCCCGAACTACCTCCCCAGTACTGGGTGATGTCGGGATTATCTTGCCACTAACCGTATAGGAGAGATTTTCGATGTCGGCCGTCTTAAGTATTTAGTACTGCCGCGATATGCTTGTGACGACAATACCCCGAAGCTCAACTCCCCGGGACACTGCCACAACCCCTAATGTCAGGAGGCATCAAGAACAATATTCTCGTCACAAGAACATCGAAACAATCCCAGAAATACTCGCGAGATTCCTAAAAAAAATTGGTGCAATTTTTGAAAGTAGAAGAGGCAAGAGTAGACGTCAGGAGTCCTCACCAGAGAGAAAGGGGATGAGAAGCAAAGAAATCCTACTCTCCGATATAAATATAGGACTCAAATTTTTTTTCAGTTTGTGCCTAGACTCGACCGTCAACGATTCGATCAATCAGTGGGGGCTCCTAGGTCGGAGAAGGCTCTGATACCAACTTGTAATGCCCAGGATGGGACTATATCTCCTACGTGTCGAGGCACGACTTAGAGACATAACCCCATGCTGGAATGATCGCAAGTCTGGTATCTTTGCACAACTCATGTAAAAGATGGGGATGGAAAACATAAAATAGTTGGCTCACACTCGCCACGTCACACAAATACAATACATGTCCAAATCATCATTCAATAAAACATCACAGCCCTCTAAGGGTAAAATCCAAATGACAAGATACCAAACATAATTTAAATCCACAGGTCGGATCGAATCCTAGTAGAAGTCTCCACTACTGATCATCAGGATAACGAAGATAGTATCGACTACGCTCCTCGTCGTACTCCCAATCTAGCTCGGTGCCATCACCTGGATAGCTCACCATCGGACCTGCATCTGGTGTGGTGAAGTAACTGTGAGCCACAGAGGACTCAGCAATCCCGTTTCCGGGTAACAAGACTATTTAAACCTTGGGAGAGGATAAGGCTGAAGAAAAGTGTAAGAGTCTGCAGCAGCAACTAGCACTAGCTTACGTGAAAGAGTGCAAGAAGAGAAGTGCCTCGGTCGAGAGGTGATCACGAAGTGATCCTAGCTAAAGCTCAACAAACATAACCCCACCGTGTTCAACTCCCGAATCCCTATTCGGAAATTGACAGTCACGGTACACACGCTGGTAGTGTATTAGAACAATGTGTCAAGTTATCTACAACCGGATATTAACAAGCTCCCATCTGCCACATAACCGCGGGCACGGCTTCCGAAAGTTCATAACCCTGCAGGGGTGTTCCAACTTGGCCCATTACAAGCCCACGATCCGCGGATTCGCAACTCCAACTTGGGAAGGCCCGAGTATTCTCGGAATCCCGTGCTCAAGATACTCCGAACTAAGGTAAGGCTAATCCAGCAAATCCTCCCAGCGTGTCGACACCCTGATAGTAGCCGCGCGTATCTAGTCTCGGGACACGACCGGATGGGTGATGCTATAGGTGTATGCCAGATACCTCGGGTTTCCCCAAGGCGGCCCCGCAGGACCCCCATTTCGGACCAACACTCATGTGGAGCACTGGCCCGGGGTTGTTGATTAAGAAAGAGGGTTAATTACTCCCTATGCAAGTCATTTAGTTATTAGGCAAATAGTACCAATGTTGGGACTTGCTGGAAAAGACTTAGCACTTAGCGGTTTATCGAGGGGGCCCCATAAACCCCAACCGTGTGAGGAACGCATAATCAAGGAACATAACACTGGTTTAAACGGTTCCTAGCGGCATGAGTGGAACAAATCACCAAGCAAAAGGCTTAGCCTTCCACCCTTGCCAATATATAGATGATTTCATTTAGCAATTATTATAGTGTGATATAACCCAACAAACTTCAACATGGAGCAAGCATCTTCAACTTCACCTGCAACTAGCAACACTATAAGAGGGGGCTGAGCGAAGCGTACTTAGCCATTCAACGGTTTGCATAGGTAGGGTGGTTAAACATGGTCATGGTTACAAGTAGGAGGCTGACAGGAAAAACATGGGCATCGAGGCAAAACTATAGATCGAGACTTCTAGCAATAGGCAAAATAGTAATGGTATCCGGGTTCGGTCATCTTGCCTGAAGAGTAGTTGCTCGGATCGTAAGAAGGGTCCTCGTGCTCAACCTCGGTAGTAACCTCGTGCTCGTACTCGTACTCGGTCTCAGCTTCCGGCTCTAAACAATACAATCACACAAGGCACGAATCAACAAGATGCAATGCACACACCAAAATGATGGATGCATGATGGATGCACTATGAGAGCACACGGAGCACGGAAAAATAAACATTCAAGCAAAAGCTTCAAAACAAGATAACAATAGGATATTATGAATCTACACGGAAAATCAATCAAGTTTCATATAAGACTTGCTGAAAACGGAGCTACGGGCTAAAAGTTACACACAAAACAATAAACATGCGAAAGCTGAAAATTACAGCAACATAGCAACTTCGGAGCACAAGATAATTAAGCTACAGCACTCAAATATCATGGCAAAGAGCATGAACAGAAACTAGACATATCCTACAGCAAATAAGTCCAAAGGTGCACCCCCAAAGGAGCCACGGATCAATAGCAACAAGCTTGGACATATTGAACTTGACAACAAAATCCTGACAGCAGCAATTTATTGCAACTTTGGAGCCAAAGTTAAATATACTACAGTCACTCAAATAATCATGTGAGAACATGAATGGATAGCCAACAATATATACTACAAGGAACCATCAAGAGTTACTCCAAAACTATCATGGATTGTCCTAGAACAGCAAGCAAACATGGCATCTGAGAATTTCAGATTCCAGACTTAGTGAAATTTCACTGAGTGTTAAAACAGCAGTTTCATCATGGCATCTTCGAGAGCAAGTTTAAGTCACCTCAAAACTAAGCATGGCAAGTGGTAAGCACCACATCAAAGTACACATGATGGTGATTCCGAAACACACAAGCATGCATCAAGGAGATAAACACAACGATAGCAATGAGCTCACCAAGATGGCATCTCACAACAAGTAAAACAACATCACAGCCACATGGCACTTTGCAATGAAGATATAAATGGCAAGATTAAATCTATCATGCAACCTAACACAAACAACATGTAGAGCATGGCAAGACGAACACGTGGACATGTCATTCGCATCATTCGGATAAATGAGCTAAAAGATATCACTATGTAAAGATGGCATAAAAACATCACTAACAGCAGTTTATATCGGGATGCACTCTTGCAACAGAAAAATAAGCATCTAGATGACCACAAACATGCATGGCACAATGGAATGAAACGTAGTGCTAGTCACCACGAACGTCTGGACATGTCATTTGCGCAAAACGGAGCAACACACACAAAGTTATCCACGTTAAAAATATGCATCAGACAACACAAAACAGGGGACTTAGAGGATAATTGAGGTCAACCTTCTCAGATCTGAAGGTGCGGGCCGGATCTGGAGCAGGCCCGCGGAAAAGCGGAGACGGGCCGGCGGCGGCTGGATCTGCGCGGCCGGCGAAGGGGAGGCGGCGCGGCCTGCGGAGGAGGGCCCGCGAAGGATCGGGCCACCGGCGCGGAGGACGACGGGATGGGCCGGCCCTTCTGGCGACCTGCGGCTTGGGGCCGGTGGAGGCGCGGGAGCCAGGCGCGGCCTGGGCGCCCGACGCGGCGCGGGCCCGCGGGTGGGGAGGCGGCCCAGCGGGAGGCTGCGGAGGAGGCCTCGGCTCCTGGCGGGCGCTGGCGAAGCGAGCTGGAGGCGGGCCTCCGGCGCTGCTAGATGATGTAGCGGCCCAGCGGAGGAAGATCGGCCGAGGCGCTGCGGGAGCTTCGAGCGGGAGGCGGCGGCCTGTGGAGCTGGCGATCTGGATCGCGGGAGGCCCGACGAGGCGCTGCGCTGGAGATCGTTGACCTGGATCGATCTAGATCCAGACGACGAGAAGGCGGCGGCTGGGAGGCTTCGGTCCTTCGATGGAAAATGGCGCGGCGACTCCTCGCTCGCTCGAGGCGGCGGCTGGGCAACGTCCAGGTGCTGAAATTGAGGCAGGGAGCTGAAAAAGAGGGGAGATTAGGGGAGAAGCTAGGGATGCCCAAAAATGGACATGGGGGGGGGTCTAAATATAGCAGTTTTGGCTAGGGTTAGGGGTTTGGGGGGTTTTAGAGCCCTCCGATCGCGATCCGACGGATCCGATCGCGAGGGGAGTTAGGATGGGCCAAGAGGAGGGAAGTGGGCTGTTGGAGGGGTGTCTTGGACCTCAAAGTGGAGGCACTTTGAGCCCACGAGAATAACTGTTGGGGTAGCAAACGGACTCGAAACGCGACGAGATTTGGCAGGCAGGTTACACACACCAAAACTACAACACACGACAAGACTCGCGCCAAACCGGTAACGTTACACGGCCAAACACCAAAGTAAGCCTACGGAACGCCACGGACACATGAGGGAGCTCCGGAACGCGAAACAGACAACGGGAAGGAACGCGTGGAACCGGATGCAACCGACAACACAAATGCAATGCGATGCACATGACTACATGATATGAATGAATGCCACACACGCACACAACAAAACGACGAAAACCCGAAAGACAAAGAACCCGGAATGGAATAGATGAAGCCGGATATATATTATATGCCCAAAAGGGAAAGTATTACATCCAGGGCATTAAATCGTGGATCTTCTTACTTGGTTCTCAAGTCTCCGGGGTGTCTTCTGGTCCAAGAAAAATCATCGTAAAGTTTCATTCCGTTTGGACTCGGTTTGATATTCCTTTTCTGCAAAACTCAAAAACAAGGAAAAAACATAAACTGGCACTGGGCTCTAAATTAATAAGTTAATCCAGAAAATAATATAAAATAGCATGTTTATGCATAAAAAACATCCAAAACAGATAATATAATACCATCAAACAATAAAAAAATTATAGATACGTTGGAGACGTATGATGCAACAACCTAGGTTTTGCCCCTCCCTCTTAGAAGGGGGCCTCTTGTTGGTCGATGTGCCATTGAAGCTGAGTTGTGTGAAGTGCTACGTGACTGAAGGATAGCCTGGATTCAAAGAATTTTCCCTGAATGTCTTGGGGGACTATGATGAGCAGAAGACCTTGGGAGAAACACTGATAAATCATATCCACTGGCCATGATAGGAAATAGACTTCATGGATGAGATATTTCAAGCCCCACCAAGATCAATCAATGTCACCCTTCAACCGGTGACTCTCCCCTTGCCACACCAGCTCTCGCGTGCTTCCCCCGAGGAAACTAATACTCATAATCTTACAGCCGATGGATCAACCTCTGACCAGCTTGCCCGAATTCGTTCCTTATAGGCCATGTCAACGTCCGGCCCTGGGCAGCTAGTGGCAAGGCCTACAACTGTTGATGGTGCATCCTTGGTTCAGATGCCGGCCACTAAAGCAGCAGGGGGAGACACAATGGCACCGCATGCTCAGCAGACCAACCCGATGGAACGGACTACTAACAGTCCGATGCTTCGGAACCCCCTTCTCGGCAGTCAATGGTTTGGAACCACCTACTAAGCAGTCCGAAGGTCCGGAACCGCCTGCTCATTAGTATGTCAGTCCGCAACCGCGTCATCAACATACCAATGCATCGTCATGACCTGCTTAGAAAACCAACGTGTTGGTACGGCGTCCCCGGCATACCGATGTGTTGGCATCACATACGCAGAAGCCTGACATAGCTTCACCGCCTGGTAGAAGTCTGATGCCTCTCCTCCTACATATCAATAGTCCATCATAGCAACACTGTCAGCTCAGCAGACCGGCATAGCTAAACTGTCTGCTCAGCAGTTTGTTGTAGCTTCACCGCCTACAAAGAAGCCATCTTTCAGCCATCCAGACCTTGCACCAGAAGTGCTTCAAGTACAAAGAAGAAAGTGGGCACGACCGCACCCGCGGGGAAGCACCCCCAGAGGTTGAGGAGGAATGAGAATGATACCCTATAACTAAAAGCACTCATCGCCCAGAACTAAATTACCAGCAAGTTGTTCGAATCGGAGAGTAATACTGGTTCTGACATCCTTCCCGATGAACAAGTCAAAAGGATATTTTCTAAAAATAAAGCAGACGTACTTGAAGCATGCAAGTACATCAATGGCCAACCATTTCTTGTTAGCAAATACTTTGAGGAGTGCAGTTCTAGTTGCCGCAAGTTACGTACATATTGCATGGATGAAATGTCAAACGTCCATGAGGTTCTGCCAGTCCACTACGACAGAGATCATTTCCGTCATGATCATGGATCCTTCATTGTGGAATTTGAGGACTTTCATCTCTTCCTCAACTTCAATGTGCTCGCTGTCACCCTTATTAAATGCTTGATTTTGTAAGTACATCACAAAGTTTGATCAACTTCTCCATACGAGGTTGTAAGCAAAAAAACCTAATTGTATTGTATTCCTCTCAGGGGATTGATCACGCAGAGAAGAACAAGGGAGAGAGGGTGTATTTCATAGCTTCTGAAGTAGAAAATGACACATTATAATGTGGTACCATAGATAAATGGGAGTGAGCCATTGGCTAAGTTGATAGTATCTTGGATTGCAAGCCCATGCAGAACTCTTTCTCTTTCCATATCATGATGGGTAAGTCAAATAAACAACCACTCATACGTTGATCGTCTTTCAGATTTTGACATAGTTCGTAAGTTCATGGTTTTCTTAATCTTTAGCATTCACCGGGTCTTGGTAGTCATTGTTCCAAAGAAGAATATAGTTTACTACCTGGATTCTCTCAGAGAGCCAATACAGCCTCGGGATCTGACACATCTTCAACAATTCATGGATAGGTATTGAATTCTATTATGTTGAAATTTGCATTCTTATCTGGTTCAAGAATTGAGATGTGAAAATTCATTTTCATTTGCACTGCGTTGGCATCATGCAAAACTAAACCAGGGAACCTGTTCAAGTGTGCACTACCTCGGCAACACGAGATCATTTCTCCGGTGCTCCTTATGAGATGTGTCAGGATTTCCCCGAAGAGAAGGGGATGATGCAGTACTATAGAGATAAGTACTTCCCTCGGTTATGAAAACCAAGGTTATCAATCCAGTAGGAGAACCAAGCAACACTATGTAAACATCACCTGCACACGAACAACAAATACTTGCAATCCAACGCGTAGAGGGGTTGTCAATCCCTCAACGATTATGATGACGATTAAATTGTATGTGTTTTGCTAAATAGATCTGTCGTGGTTTTGTAACGACAGATGCCCTTGTGAAAGGACTTAGGTGTGAGGCCATGGTCATGGTGATTAGCTTGAAGGGGTTGAGCGGGACGAGACACACGAGTTTACCCAAATTTGGCCCCTCACTAACGAGGTAAAAGCCTACTCTTGCTTTGTGTTGTATTGCTATAGTATCGATTACAAGGGAGCGGAATCACTTAACCTAGCTCTGGTTCCATTGTTTTCCTGTCCCTCACCCGCCGTCGGGTCTCGCCTTTATATACATAGGTCGAGGCCCGGCGGCTTACAGGAGTCCAGGTCGAGTCACACAACATAACCGACTGTGTCTCTAAGTCGCCTTGCCTTGCGAGGCAAGCTTCCATCACGAGGCGCACACCTTCGGGGTTTGAGTCGTCTCCGGCTCGCGGGCCTTCAATAGGCCTGCTTGTAAGCCGCCTTCAGTCTTCTTTTCTTCTTAGGCCCTACTGGGCCTTCACTTATAAGTCACCAACAGTGTAACCCGGCCCCTCCTGGGCGGGTCACACTATGGGGTTATATCCCTAACATTAGGCCCCAGATTGATTTGAACCTGTTCATGTCAATCTTCATCCTTCGGTTGGCGAATCTCTTAAACCTTGTCAAAATCTAACCTGATAAATTTTTCACAACCCGCCATGACGAAAGGTGACATCACACCATTAATTTCAGAAAAAATCCCATGACATCATAACGGATCTTTGCATTAATCTGCCATCCCGAGAATCGAGGCGCATTCTTTGTTAAGATAATCGTGATGCCTCCTCTTCACGCCTGTCATTTACTGTTTCATTTTTTCTTATAAATAGGGACGGGGGGCTGTCTTTTCACATTTTACCCCCGCCCCCTTTGCTTCTTTGTCTTCCTCGTGCTCCATCGCGACCAGAGCTCTGCCGCCGCTGTCCTTCAGTAGCGACTCCAACACTTGCCGCTGCATCAACCTGACCGGACCAGATATCAGCGGCGCACCCCGCTCTTCAGCCAAGTGTTCTGGTAAAGATCTTGCCTTAACCTAGATTCACATTAGATCAACCTGTTCATAGGGTTCGTCTTCGTAGTTTCAACATAGTTCTTCCATCTGCTATCTTTAGAACTCTGAATCCAGCCAAAGAACTCAGCAAAGTAATACGGCCATAGTTTTTAGCCTTTCACTCGCACCCTGGATAAATCCCATCTCCTGATAAGCTGATGCCCAACTTGCCAGTTTCCTACTGCCGCACTTTAGGTCACAAATAATTTTCCTTTTTAAAACTGCAGTAGATCCATAAATGTAGATGTCTTTAGTGAAACCTGTTTGTTCAACACTTAGCATAATTTTAGCAACTTCGGACTCATAAACTATTAACCCGCCATACTTTTTATGGGCGGCATACATAATACTCTTGTGACCCGCCAGCCTCTGGCCGACTTAAACTATCCAACATTGAGACCGATGTACTTTAACCAACTTGTAGCTCATTTTAAACTTTGAAATAAGGAGAATCATAATATCTTCCCACTTTATGATGTCCTTATAACCCTATAGATGCTACGCAGGGTGTTTCCGTAATAAAAAAACAACCGTTAGCCAACGTCTCGGTGCCCGGAGACGGTTGTGTTAGCGGAAACAAGGCAATCAGATATGCGGGCTTTGTAACTTTCACTTAGTCATAGGAGCTTACAGTTGCGGAGGCTAGCTATGAGCCCCAGATTAGTGTTCGGCACTGACCAAAGTCTAGCCATTAACACTTCGGCCAATGTGATGAAAGGCCCATCGTTTAACACAGGGTAATCGCTATCGATCTATAGTTTGGCACCGTCATCGGATCGCTGACCAGTTTACGCCCATTGTGACAGTCAGTTTTCGACTTTCTCCACTAAGGCGCTTAACCATTTGAGCTGGAAGCACAATCGCAATGGTTCTCCCTTTGCACACCTAGTCAAACAAAGCAGAACGTAGGAGGCAATCACAGGAACCGGGCAATCCAACTATTGATCGAAGATTGTAGGATCGAAAGTAAGTCTAGAGGGGGGGTGATTAGACTACTTGACCAAATAAAAATGTAGCATTTTCCCAATTTTAATTCTTTGCAGATTTTAGCAACTTAGCACAAGTCAAGCAATCAACCTACACAGGCAATTCTAAGAGTATAGCAGCGGAATGTAAAACAATTGCATATGAAGGTAAAGGGAGGAGTTTGGAGGGAGAAAACGCAAGTGTAGACACAGATGTTTTTGTCATGGTTCCGATAGGTAGTTGCCATGCCCAAGATGCGATTCTATCTCGATCACTAGATAAAACTTGTGATTGAGGCACAACCACATTGCGGACGCTTAGCAAGATGGATATCATTACATCGTACCATTGCATAAATAGATGGGGATACAACAATTCATACAAGTCACATGAATACAACAACATCAATACAACACATCCGTCTACGGATGCAAACATGAAAAGCACAACGACATCGATCCTGCTATCCCAGGCTGCCGACCAGGAACCTAACCCAGGACTTACGAGGAAGAAGAAGAATGAACTCCAACACAAGTAAACATCGCTCTCACGTCAAGTCATCGGAAACCTGCACCAGCAACTGTTGTTGTAGTATCTGTGAGCCATGAGGACTCAGCAATCCCATAACCATGGGTAACAAGACTAGCAAAGCATAATGGGTATGGAGAGGGTAAGAGGTGAGGTTGCAGCAGTGTCTAAGCATTATATGGTGGCTAACTTACAAGTACAAGAATTAGATGAGCATCTACGCAAACGGTCGCAAACTAGTAATGATCGCTAAGACATCCTGAACTACCTACGAGTCAAACATAACCCCACCGTGTTCTCTTCCCAAAGTGAAAAGAGACGGTCACGGTTACTCACGCGGTTCGTGTATTTTATTTTGGATCCTCTGTCAAGTTTTCTACAACCGGACATTAACAAATTCCAATCTGCCACATAACTACGGGCACGGCTTTCGAAAGTTTATAACCCTGCAGGGGTGTCCCAACTTAGCCCATCACAAGCTCTCACGATCAGCAGAGGTAAAAATAATAATACCCCTTATCTTAGGGACAACCCGATCAGACTCAGAATCCCGATGCACAAGACATTTCGACAATGATAAAACAAGTCCAGCAAGACCTCCCGGTATGCCGACACCCTGATAGCAGCCGCGCGTATCTCGTCTCAAGCCACGGCCGGATGAGCTATGGTTACAGCGACAAGATACCCCAAGTTGCCAAGCGGCGGCGCCGCAAGCTGCTCTATTTGGGACCAACACCATCAGCACTGGCCCCTCCCTGTGTGTAGAAAAGAATCCTCGGGGACGTGACCCCCTATGCGAATTAATTAATTAATTAAGTTTTTATTATGTTACAAATTAAAACCAATGTTGGGCCTTGCTGGGGGAGTTTTATTCAAAGCGAACTGTCAAGGAGTCCCCATATACCCAACCATGTTAGGAACGCAAATTCAAGGAACATAACACCGGTTTATCGGTTTTTAAGGCGGCATGAGTGGAACAAACCACCGAGCAAAAGGCCAAGCCTTCCACCCATTGCCAAGTATATAGGTGTGTTAATTATAGTTATAGATATTGTGATATTCCAACAACCAAGATCCAACATGGAGCAATCTTCATCTTCACGTGCAACTAACAACACTATAAGAGGGGCTGAGCGAGCGGGTAACATATCCAAACAACGGTTTGCTCGGAAGGTGTCAAAGGTTAGAGGTCTCATGGTAACAAGGAGAGGCTGACAACAAGATAGGTAGCGCGACATATAGCGGTAGCATCAAGACAACTAGACTAGCAATGGTAGTAAAGGTATCCAAGGTGACGGTCATCTTGCATGAGATCCCGCAAGAAAGAAGAACGAGTCCATGAAGTAGACGAACAAGAAGCCATGAAGACGAACCAAGTGTAGTCGAACGAATCCTCACGATCGCAATGAAACAAGCACTAACTAGAAAAAGCAAGCAACACGGTAAACACACAACACAAGAACATGACATGATGCTCAAACAAGTATGATGCAAGACAAGTCTATATGATGCAAATCACAGAAAGAGATGTTGCAAACAAGAACACACATCAAGGCAAGTTTAAATGAGGCCGGAAACGACATATAACAATTCCGGTAAGTCGTCTATGCAAATTTCGAAATTGGTCCAGATCTGAACAAACCTTAAGTTAAATTTGTTAAACAACAATTTAACATGCACCATGATGATCTACTCGAAATTCTAGTCAAGTTACATATAAAGTTTATTTAATTCGGAGCTACGGCCTAGAAGATATGAGCAAAACAAGTTAAGCATGGCAAGGATGCAAAACACATCCAAACATCAAGCAAACACA
>LR738715.1:340555634-340566146 GCA_902687465.1 Secale cereale
GGAAGGTGTCAAAGGTTAGAGGTCTCATGGTAACAAGGAGAGGCTGACAACAAGATAGGTAGCGCGACATATAGCGGTAGCATCAAGACAACTAGACTAGCAATGGTAGTAAAGGTATCCAAGGTGACGGTCATCTTGCATGAGATCCCGCAAGAAAGAAGAACGAGTCCATGAAGTAGACGAACAAGAAGCCATGAAGACGAACCAAGTGTAGTCGAACGAATCCTCACGATCGCAATGAAACAAGCACTAACTAGAAAAAGCAAGCAACACGGTAAACACACAACACAAGAACATGACATGATGCTCAAACAAGTATGATGCAAGACAAGTCTATATGATGCAAATCACAGAAAGAGATGTTGCAAACAAGAACACACATCAAGGCAAGTTTAAATGAGGCCGGAAACGACATATAACAATTCCGGTAAGTCGTCTATGCAAATTTCGAAATTGCTCCAGATCTGAACAAACCTTAAGTTAAATTTGTTAAACAACAATTTAACATGCACCATGATGATCTACTCGAAATTCTAGTCAAGTTACATATAAAGTTTATTTAATTCGGAGCTACGGCCTAGAAGATATGAGCAAAACAAGTTAAGCATGGCAAGGATGCAAAACACATCCAAACATCAAGCAAACACACTCCAAACAGGTATACAACATGTTATTATGTATCTACATGCAAAACCACACAAGTTTCATATAGCACACGCTCAAAATGGAGCAACGGTTCATCACATACACATTTGAAGCACAAACTGTCCAAAACAGCAAGTAGGCATATAGTTGACACCAAAACAACATGATAAAAGAACATTTCATGGCATCAAAGGGCATGGAAAGCATGTACATGTCAAGCACTACAAGCATGATCACTGAGCTACTACTAAACACCACTAGAACATGCTCAAAACATCATGGCAAGATTGCAAAGATAACATATTTACAGACTTGGTGAAATAAACTAAACATGGCAGCAACAACGACAAGTAGGCATGTTAGAAAGGTTGTGCAACTCATCTCAAAGCATATCATGGCATGTGAATATAACCAACAGCACGAACACATGTTTGTGCATCTACTCATGGCAAGAACATGGTCATAGGATACATAGAACACTAGCTATTCACATGGCAAAACAAAACTTGTTGATAACAGGCTGATAGAAACATTTTATAGCAACTTGAGAGCATGAAAACAACAAGCTACAACATGCCATATTTACAAACAAGGGCATGGATGGATAGAGAATAACATGGACTTCAAGGAATGGTCATTGTACATCGCAAAACATTCATGGATTTGAATGGGGCATCAAGCAAACATGGCATCAGTATATAATAGTTTCAGACTTACCAGTTTTCAACAAGTCATAGAAATGAACAACAACGAGTAGGTCATTTTGCAAGCTTGTTGCTCTCACCACAAGGCATATCATAAAAACTGGATTGCACCACAGCAAAGATGGCATGATTGTGCTTCTAAAACATATTGACATGTAGCTCAAACAAAAATCACACATAAAGATATGAAAAAGACAAATCAGTATCTCATAACAAGTTTCAGCACTTAACAACGACATGCACTTTTGCAATAGAGTAAACATGGCAATATGGCACCTAACATGAATGCAATATCCACCATCATGTAGAGCACTTTACAATGAATATTTTGACATATCATACTCTCCATTCGACCAAGATGCACAAAGCTACAACATCACAAACATGCTAACATAATGTTGACAGACAACAAGGACTTGACAATAACATCACATAGCAGTTTTGCAATGAAGATTAAGGCATCAAGATGAACAGTAACATGCATGCAAATGCTACTAACATGTAGAGCATCACGAGACGAACATTTTGATATATTATATGCTCCAATAGGACACACGTGCACAAAGTTATAGCCACACAAAGCATGCAACGTAATGGTGATTTCTGGGACTTAGCAGTTTTTCAGACAAAATAAAAAAAAGGGTGAGCGGGATTTAACAAAACAGCGCACAAGCGGGGATTAGGGCTGCTCACCACTGGGCTTCGGCCCAGGAAGCAGAGGAGGAGGTTGGGACGGTGAATGGGGCAAGTGGGCCGGCTGGCAGGCTGTGGACCACGCGCGGCGAGGGAGGCGGCCCAGGGGATGGCTCGGTCGATGCAGGGGTCGAGGAGGACCCCGACGACTACGGCGGCGGAATTCCGTCGATGGCGGCCGGTGGCAAGGCGACACAGGGGGTCCGGCGAGGGGGGAACCACCAGATCCGGCCGGTGGCTGCCGGATCCAGGCCATGGCGGCGGATTAGGACTGCCGGAGGTGGAGCTCGTGGCGGCGGCGGATGGCGGGCGGGATCCGAATGCAGGATGGGCGGCAGCGGCAGTGATTGCCGCTGGCTGAGGTCGCCGGAGACCACGAACGGCGGCGATGTCAAGCGGTTGGGCTGCGGGCACGGCCTGGGGTCGCCGGAGACCGCAGAGGGCGCGACGTGACGGCGGTGCACGGCGGCGACGATGAAGGCAGGCGGCGGATCTGAGGAGGAGGCGCGGGAGCTCGACCGGGCCCGGGCGGCGGATCTGGGCCCCGACGGGCCGCGCGGGCTGGGAGGCGCCAGCGGGGAAGCGGGAGGACGTGGGGGAGGCCATGTGTCGAGTGGGGACTGGCTGGGAGGCGGCGGTGGCCACTGGGAAGGCACCATGTGGCAGATCCGGAGCGGCTCGGCACGGAAATTGAGGCTGGCAGCGGCTGGAGCTGTTGATTTCGAGGAAGGGCGGCTGGGAGGTAGGAGAAGAGGTAGTCTAGGTTAGGGAATGCCAAATTTGCCAAGGGGGGTTGTTTAAATAGGGTAGGAGGTCTAGGGATTAGGGTTTGGGGTGTTTTTGTTCCGTTTCGGAGCCTCAGATCTCGATCCGACGATTCCGGAGCGGAGGGGGCTAGGAGAGGCCTAGTGGGCTGGTGGGCTGGGTAGATGGGGTTGGGCTGAGAGGAGAGGAGGGAAGTGCAACCCGGCACTGGGTTTTCGGAGACCGAAAACGTCCGATGTTTATCCGGCGATAGTGTCGCTATAGTTATCCGTTGGGCTATGAAACGAGCTCCGAATGCGATGAAATTTGACAGGCGGTCTATCTACACTATAACTAGACCACACGCCAAGTTTCAACCCATTACGAGAACATTTTTTGGCCACTTATAAAATAAATATTTGGAGATGCCGCGGGGGCGTGCGAGTGTGTCTGGGCTCAGAAAGGACAACGGAAAGGACGGGCGGACTCGGGCGGATGCAAGTTTTAAAAACATGTTGATGCAATGCACACGATGACATGGCAAAATGAAACACGCAAGCAGATGACATGGCAATAGCGACGAATAAGAGGATGACACCTGGCGCATTGGACTCGGGGTGTCACAACACTCCCCTACTAACAAGAGATCTCATCCTGAGATCTTAGGAACGAGACGGAAGAGGAAAAAGGAAGAAGGTGAAATTGAAGAACCTTGAGAGGTTGAACAACTTGAAAGAAAGAACACAACAGAGATGAACGAGATTGAGAAGCTCCGGTAAAATGAGGAAACAAGGCATACGACGAGAATCAAGAGCTTAAATGATAAGAGAAACATTGAAACCACTCTGGTTAATCATAGATAGAAAGGAATTTGAACGAAGGAATTCGGGCAGCACTCCGGCTGAAAATGGAAGGGATAGAACATAAACTTCACAAGATGGGACAATACTTGACGAGAGAAACAACACAAAGCCTCCGGAAGAAATAAAGAATGGAATGGGAAGCAAGGAGAAGGAACAACATCTTCTATTACAATGAATTTGAATGAGCATCTTCACGAAGAAGGGTTGAACGGAGTTGTTGAGAAAATCAACAACAAAAGAATAAGCTTGGTTTGGACTTAAGGAAATCATCCCAAAACTTGAGGTGAATTATGCCACAACGAAAATATTGAATAGATGAGATGAAGGAAGAAATGCAAAACTCCACGTCAAAAGAATACGAAGGATTAATTTCACCTTGAGACACGAGAAGAAGAATACTTGAGCTGCTTCACAAGAATTTGATGAACACTTGAAGAAAGAATTAAATCATGATGGGCCACCATGAGGAACTCCGGTAACAAAAGGATGATGATAGAAGTGAAGGATTCAAGAATAAGAATAACGCCTTGCGATGATTTAGACGGGTGTTCCGACGAGATGGCTGAGAAAACTTTGAAGTCCGGAAAAGAAAAAAAATGAAAACACTTGGGACTAGAATTTATTCATCAAGAACAAATTCCGAAGGAAAGAATTATACAACTTGGTTAAAGAAGAATAAGAATTATGTTATGCTCATCCTCCACCAATTAAATTGATGAGAAGCAATGAATTTGCATACCACTTATTCGCGTTGAAATTGATTAAAGAGGGATAGAGCTCAAAACTCGAGAAAGTCTTCATGAACCACCGGTAGGATTGGAACGGCGAGCGAATTGAATTAAAGTGATAAGAACGGAAGTGAAAATCTTTAATGAACCACCGTAAGAATTGAAGCCGAGTGAAGAAAAAGAACGTCCCACCGGAAAGAATTAGAATATGTACGAAGAAAAGAGAATGAATCGCTGGGAAGAATTAGAAAACAAATAAAGAACTTGAAGAAATTAGATAGAAGAGAACGAAGAGATCGCGAACTGATTAAATAATACTTGGACGAAGCACCGGAAGAATACGGAGACGAACGAAGAGACATCAATTAAGAATATTTGGAGGATGAAGTTGAAAACTGAGAACGAACAAATCTTCTGAATGTTGGCCTTCGGAGGAATAAGATGGAAAGAATTCATGAAATACTCCGGATGGTTAAAGAAAAGAATTTATGACAACAGAATAATTTGAGAGGATAACATGAAGCTAGAACCACGAATATTCAATAGAACGGACAAAGATTTAGAGGAAAAACTCGTCTTCGGTGTTCAAATGTCGACGAGGAACACCACCAAAATTGTTGAGATACTCCGGAAAAATGAAAAGAGGGAAGGTTGAACCAACGATGAAAAGAATTTGAACGTGATTTTGGAGAAGGCATATGACTGATGGAATCCATACTTACGTCACACTTGAAAAGAATTTGAGAATCACTCCGGAAAATTAGAAGAGTCAGGTAAGATCCTGGGAAAAACCTGTGGGTTATTAGCCCACCGAAGAGAAATACCATTGGAAAGGATTATTCAAGTGAGAAATGATGCACCGGAATTATTGAATGACTTGAATGAGGTGACAACCTCGAATTAATTGGAATACATACGAATCTCCTTATATGTCTTCGTAACTCCGGAACAATAAAATGGCGAGAGGCGAATGAGCAATTGGAAAGATCTAAGCCAAGGGAAAGAATATGAAGAACACCGAAAACTTGAATTGGAACCACTGGAAAAGAAAAGAGATGAAGAATGTCGAACGAGAGGAGAATTCATGGGAGAAGAAAAGAGAAGAAGGATGACGAACTAGGCGAGAATTAACCAGATGAAATAATTCCTGAAAGGAATTCAAAGGCTTCACACGAGTAGGATAGATACTCAATTAAATACTCCGGCTCCGAGAAGAAAAGGGTGGGCTGGTGGGAAAAAGAAAGACCGCATTTGACGGGGAAAACGAGGCCGGTTGGAAAGAACTGAGGATTGAACTAGTAAAAGACAAAGAGGATTGAATCCACTTGACGACAATTGCACCGGATGAAAAGAGCTAACATTGTAACGATCGGAAAACTGATTGAGTGATCCTAAAAAAATTTGAAGGGGAAGAGCATCAAGATTCCTCACAAGAGCGACGAAAGAGCTGAGGAGTAAAAAGAATTCCTACTCTCCGATATAACTAGACTCCAAAATAGTTTCTTCTAGACTCGACAACGTCCAAACTATGATCAATCGAGGGGGCTCCTATGGTAGGTCGAGGCTTTGATACCAACTTGTCATGCCCAAGATGCGATTCTATCTCGATCACTAGATAAAACTTGTGATTGAGGCACAACCGCATTTCAGACGCTTTCATTACATCGTACCATTACATAAATAGATAAGGATACACCAATTCATACAAGTCACATGAATAAAACAACATCAATACAAGACATCCGTCTACGGATGCAAACATGAAAAGCACAATGACATACATCCTGCTATCCCAGGCTGCCGACCAGGAACCTAACCCAAGACTTACGAGGAAGAAGAAGAATGAACTCCAACACAAGTAAACATCGCTCTCACGTCAAGTCATCGGAAACCTGCACCTGCAAATGTTGTTGTAGTATCTGTGAACCACGAGGACTCAGCAATCCCATAACCATGGGTAACAAGACTAGTAAAGCTTAATGGGTATGGAGAGGGTAAGAGGTGTGGTTGCAGCAGCGGCTAAGCATTATATGGTGGCTAACTTACGAGTACAAGATTAAGATGAGCATCTACGCAAATGGTCGCAAACTAGTAATGATCGCTAAGACATCCTGAACTACCTACGAGTCAAACATAACCCCACCGTGTTCTCTTCTCAAAGTGAAAAGAGACGGTCACGCTTACTCACACGGTTCGTGTATTTTATTTCGGATCCTCTGTCAAGTTTTCTACAACCGGACATTAACAAATTCCAATCTGCCACATAACCGCGGGCACGGCTTTCGAAAGTTTATAACCCTACATGGGTGTCCCAACTTAGCCCATCACAAGCTCTCACGATCAGCAGAGGTAAAAATAATAATACCCCTTATCTTAGGGACAACCCGATCAGACTCGGAATCCCGGTGCACAAGACATTTCGACAATGGTAAAACAAGTCCAGCAAGACCTCCCGGCGTGCCGACACCCTGATATCAGCCATGCGTATCTCATCTCAGGCCACGACCGGATGAGCTATGATTACAGTGAACAGATACCCCAAGTTGCCAAGGGGCGGCGCCGCAAGCTGCTCTATTTAGGACCAACACCATCGGCACTGGCCCCTTCCTGTGTGTAGAAAAGAATCCTCAGGGATGCGACCCCCTATGCGAATTAATTAATTAATTAAGTTTTTATTATGTTGCAAATTAAAACCAATGTTGGGCCTTGCTGGAGGAGTTTTATTCAAAGCAAACTGTCAAGGGGTCCCCATATACCCAACCGCGTTAGGAACGCAAAATCAAGGAACATAACATCGGTTTATCGGTTCTTAAGACGGCATGAGTGGAACAAAACACCGAGCAAAAGGCCAAGCCTTCCACCCATTGCCAAGTATATAGGTGTGTTAATTATAGTTATAGATATTGTGATATTCCAACAACCAAGATCCAACATGGAGCAATCTTCATCTTCACCTGCAACTAACAACACTATAAGAGGGGCTGAGCGAGCGGGTTACATAGCCAAACAACGGTTTGCTGGGAAGGTGTCAAAGGTTAGAGGTTTCATGGTAACAAGGAGAGGCTGACAACAAGATAGGTAGCGCGACATATAGCGATAGCATCGAGACAACTAGCACAGCAATGGTAGTAAAGGTATCCAAGGTGACGGTCATCTTGCATGAGATCCCACAAGGAAGAAGAACGAGTCCATGAAGTAGACGAATAAGAAGCCACGAAGATGAACCAAGTGTAGTCGAACGAATCCTCGCGATCGCAATGAAACATGCCTAACTAGAAGAAGCAAGCAACATGGTAAACACACAACACAAGAACATGACATGATGCTCAAACAAGTATGATGCAAGACAAGTCTATATGATGCAAACCATGGCAAGAGATGTTGCAAACAAGAAGACACATCAAGGCAAGTTTAAATGAGGTCGGAAACGACATATAACAATTCCTGTAAGTCCTCATATGCAAATTTCGAAATTGGTCCAGATCTGAACAGACCTTAAGTTAAAGTTGTTAAACAGCAAGTTAACATGCACCATGATGATCTACTTTAAATTCTAGCCAAGTTGCATATAAAGTTTATTTAATTCGGAGCTACGACCTAGAAGATATGAGCAAACCAAGTTAAGCATGGCAAGGATGCAAACCATATCCAAACATCAAGCAAACACACTCCAAACATGTATACAACATGTTATTATGCATCTACATGCAAAAACACACAAGTTTCATATAGCACACGCTCAAAACGGAGCAATGGTTCATCACATACATATGGAATTAGTTTGAAGCACAAACTGTCCAAAACAGCAAGTAGGCATATAGTTGACATCAAAACAACATGATACAAGAACATTTCATGGCATCCAAGGGCATGGCAAGCATGTACATGTCAAGCACTACAAGCATGATCACTGAGCTACTACCAAACACCACTAGAACATGCTCAAAACATCATGGCAATATTGCAAAAGATGGCAGATTCACAGACTTAGTGAAATAAACTAAACATGGCAGCAATGACGACAAGTAGGCATGTTATCAAGCTTGTGCAACTCATCTCAAAGCATATCATGGCATGCGAATATAACCAACAGCACGAAGACATGTTTGTGCATGTAGCGACCCAACCCGAATGGATCAAGTCTCTGTGCTTAAGTGTCATCCCTGGATCGGTATGCGGACAAACACAGTACTCGACGATTTATAACAAAGGTAAATCACATGTATAAAGTAACGTAAATACTATTACCTCAATCCAAAATAGCGGAAGTACCAAGGTTGTGGATTCCCATCAACACCAACGGCAAAGTTGAGTGTAGAAATCGTAACCCAAACGTATCACTTACTGGTCGTAAGATAATCCTGCAACATGAGACATTGCAGCCACAAAGCGTCAGTACATTGAATGTACTGGCAAATTCACATTGTAATGATAATGACGAACAAAGCCTACAACTACATGCATATTTGGCCGGTGGAGGCTGTAAGGTTAAAGTTTTTGCGTAAAGCCAACTTTTCCATACAACAAAGGAATAATTTTTATTTTAACTATCATGGTGGTTGTTAAACATTGAGAGTGTAGACACCCTCTCAATCCCAATTAATCATCATCATTAAAACCCAACAATATTAATTAAAGTAACATGATGAGATTCACATGATAATCCAAGTACTAGATACTCAAGACGTCCGTAACCGGGGACACGGCTAATCATGATCAGTTTGTACACTCTGCAGAGGTTTGTGCACTTTTCCCCACAAGACTCGATCTCCTCCGTTGGGATTCTCGCACTACATGTTGTTTGAGAAACGGATGACCAAGGCATAGTCTTTCAGAAGCACTAGCACCTTACGAACGGGTGGACCGTACCAACCTACATCCCCTACATCTGTTAGTCCATCACTGTAAGAGTTCGCACAACTTAATCAACTATGCTAGAGCCCATAATAGCTTGTGGCGGCACACGGAAGTTTCTAGTATGAATAATCTCATGATCCCTTTGAGCCTGGGTGGCGGTCCATAAATAAAACAGGCAATCGATGGAATACCCAGGTGCCTCAATCCACCCAGATGTGTATTTAAGTTGCCACCTTAAGTTGAACCATTAATTAGCAATCTCACATCTGTCATGCATACACTCACCCAATCCACGTCTACGAGCATAGCATAACCTAACAGCAACATAGAAGTAACTCCCAAGGGTTTAAAAATAATGTAGGTAATAGGTACTACCTCATCTACTTCCCAGTCCCACATGTTATTAGATCCTACTCATGCAATGTGTTTGAGGATAATACTAATGCAATGAAAACTGGGTATTGGAAGTATGATCAAAGTGTTACTTGCCTGCAATGTTGATGAAGATGATTCGCACTCAAAACTCTTGATAGCTCTACTCGTCACACTCCGGTCAATCTATCGTAAGCAAGCAATAGTAACCACACATAAGCAATCACTCAGCAAACCAGAAAGAACGGAGAAAGCACTTCGGAAAACTTCGAAAACAAACGAATGACTCTTGAAACAAAAACCAATTTCTAACAGTACCAAAATTGTGTGAATTTGGCCTTATCAGAAGGTTTAGGTCAAGAGCTTCGATTTGCAAAAGGAATCAACTAAATCGGAGTTACGGTTAAAAAGATATGATCAAAAGAAGTTTGAATCAAAATACTAGTTGAATTCAAATTTTAAAACTTTCAAAAACATGTTTAAGTTCTTTTACCAGAAAGAGGGGTTCATAACGAAGATGTGGGCGTTGGTTTTGTTGGATTTGGACTAACTGGTAAAAAGTTATGGCCAAAAGAAGTTTAGGGGCTAAATTGTAAATAAAATGTTTACAGAGAGGTCCCTGGTCAGAAACTAAACAGAAAAGACTACCGAACGAACGTTCGTTTTATAAGCCTAACTAGCGAACGTTCACTAGATAGCTAAACCTAAAAAAATGATCTAAAACAGAAAACCGGGCGGCTTATTACCTAGGCGGTTTTCTGAAGAGAAACCGCTGGTTCGGGCGGAGAAAACCGGGCGGATCGGGTTTCGGTGGTTCGGGCGGTCGGGTCGGACCCGGAGCGGATCGGGCTCGGAGCTCCGGCGAGTTCCAGCCGGTGGCGAACTCCGGCTAGAGGCGATAGACGG